>OW388302.1:69526236-70100023 GCA_936450465.1 Gibbula magus
AACACGAAATACTGCTGCCGGGGAAATTATTTGATAGACACCTCTTGTGTAAGAAGTACTTTCTTTTACTACAGAGTATACTCTTTTTAATTCTAAGTTTGTTCAAATGCACTTTGGGTGCTGAAATTGCTTTTTAAAAGTATTTTGGCAAGAATGTTTGGCATTTTTAGTTGAAATAATAAGCAATGTAGAAAGTGAATTGTTAAAAGATTATGTCGACGTACATGTAAATAACCTTCTTGCCCCTTTAGAATTGCAGTAATGCGCTTCCATAGAATTTGCTATTTCGGCAAGTTCAGTATATTATAAAACGACGTTTTTTTAAAGGCTTGTAAGTAAGGAATATGAACTGAAAATGTTCTAAACAATAAAATTTAGTTTAATTGGGTTCTGAAGACATGATTAACTCTGTTACAGTCGTATTAATGACTCGTGGGTTGAAATTTCTTACGTTTTGATTGGTGACGTTTCTTTTGTTCGTAAGTATATTTGATACATCATCATATTAACACAAACAGTTGTGGTGTGGAATCGTAGCTGTTGTTGCTCTTGTCTGAGCGTGTTGTCGGAGTTTCTGAACAGGTCATACGATGTAGACAGTCGTTGTCTTGAAAAGTGTTTTGATAACTAAGAACCTTATAAAATCTATCACTCTTTTAAGGATCCAAATCAATTCGTTATTTTCACACACTATATTTTGGGTTTATACAGTTCAGTTTCCTTACAGTCCCTGTACGTCTGGGAGCGAGGTTTAACTCTACTTCTGACGTCACAGAAACTTGACTAAAGCTTTGTTTATACGGCGAACTTTGCACATATGCAATATTGCTTATGGTAGTAATATACACACGTGAGTAAAAGTAAATTTATTATGCGTTCATACGTGTTTAATTTCTGCCTAAGCAAATAGGCTATATGAATAAAGAATTCCTAAAAAATGCAAATTAGTAGTTATTATCGTAGATGTAAACTAAATAAATGACATGAATATATATCTGTCAACATTGGTTTGACTATATCGCCCAAATTATAATGAAAATCGGATAGTCAGATGGTTTTCGAAGGTCATCGGGTGCAAGAAGGAGAATATTTATACAGAGAATTTGATAAACAATATTATGAGTTTCCAAAGTTCTCTAATACATTTTCTCAAAATGTGCTCACTATGTCTGAATACGACGAACTTTTACTAGAATAGTGAAATGCCATATTTAGTTACGGTAGTAAAAATTTGCACCTGCCCTTGACTAGGTGCAAAATTGCTTACGGTAGTGAACAAAATGCTAACGGTAGTAAAATATACATATGCGCAAATGCGTCCATACGGCGGAAGTTTGCTCATATGAGCAAATTTGCATATGTGTAATGCTTTACTCATATGCAAACGCACACACATTTTAAAGAAAGGGTTGAGTAATTTAGCCACTAACTAAAATGTATACTCAGATTACAAAACAAAGGTTCCAGCTAAGTGACATCATATCTAATTAGAATAAACTATCATCTAATTAGATGTTATGTATAATTTTCCCACTATTGCCAGCAATGCAATACAATAATATTAATTACTCAAATTACATAACGAACATTCCAGCGAAGTAACATCAAACAATCGTAGGATAAAATAAAATAAAAACTAACAGTATAACATGAAACACATTAAAACATTCATTTCGACTATTTAGGATGTTTAGCTTTGTTTTATATAGCATAGGTGTTCACATCTTTAAAGCAAACTTTAATTAACTTGAAGAATTTCAACTTTGTCTCACCAAATCTCACACGAAAGTTGAACTTTGAGGACCAAAGACTTTAAACTTTGTCTGCCTTTCACACATTTCTGTCACACTTTTTCTTATAAAAAATATAATTACAGTTTTAAACAAGCGGAATTTTAAACCGTTATTCAACTTTTAGAAATCGCTGTCCTCTCTAGAGTCATCAGCCCTGAGCAAATGATATTTGCCAAACTCTCACAATCATTACGTTAAACAAGCCTTTCCCAGCACTGCCAAAGGGCGAGACTTTCACACGAGAGTTTCATTAGCTGAAAGTGGGGCAAACGAAACAGACATTTATGACTAAATGACATAACTAGACAAAAGCCTGCGCTTTGAGCTGGTGTACAACTCCTTGGGAGGGATACGAGAGGTATGTAGTGATAGCCACAGTAGTCGGACTGTTGTACTGGCATTTTAACTGTAACTTGACTTACGAGAGTAACCAAAAATAATTTCATAATCAAATGTTAAAATTAAAATGGGGTCTGTCATCCAGACCCTAGAGCAAAATATTCAACTGACGACCAGCCTAATTTTAGCAAGTCTAGATTACTCAATTCTAGGACTTAAGGCAACTTTAGGGCTCCATTTTGTATAAATATATGAATTTTTAAAATGTTGTTAATAAAAAATATTGTATGATCTATATTAATTGAATATGTAATTTGTCGAATAATTACTTATAACATGCCACTGGAAGAGTATAAACGTGTTCATGGTACATGTATAGTGGTGAACAAGACTCTTCCACGCCCCTCGCTGGTGTACGGGTAAAACCATCCTATTGTTTCATTGCACCCGCACCTTGATGCATATCTAGGAGTGGGAATTGAACCATTGTCCGCTTGATCATAAATCGAACACGCTAACCACTTTGCTGTCTCGCGCTGTCATTGAATAATGTATTGCACGTCGTTTAACATTGAGCTATAGCTAAATTTAACTTAGACCTAGCGATTAGTTTCATTCAATCATAGTATACATATACCTACATATATGAAGTATCTGACGTAATGTCGGTGGAATGTCATTAAAGAGAACAAGGCAGGGCGTGCTATATTCGTGTGTCTTAAAATAAGATTAAAAATTAATATACACTGCTTAACCTTCATTTTAAAGGGGCCGTAGCACGTTTTTTGCAAATTTATTTTTTCAAATTTCCCATTTATAATGATAGTTAATGTCATTTGTATTTACTTTAGAGGGTAAAACATCGTATTACACAAACCAATTATCCCTAGTGGTAATAATGATGTTGCAAAAATTGTTTGGCGGCCATTTTATTGTGAACACATTTTAATATTTCGAATGACAAAAACGATTCCCATGACTTTACGGAACCATGTACAATCATTGTTAGTTTAGAGAGAAAGGTGTTTTACTTTTGGTGACATTATTTTTGAAATACATTTCATCGACTTATTTCAGCGAAAAAAACGTGCTACTGCCCCTTTAAAATAGAAAGTCACTGTAAACCCTTAGAGCAGGAAGGGAATGAGAATATGCATACTAATTTGACATCTAACAATATAATTATACTAGTATACATGCACTACCACCCCGTCATTAATCTTAACCAGACACATGTCTGTGTTAGGAACTCTAAATATACCCGCCTGGAGCAGTTTCAAAATGTCAAAAGATGTATGTTTTAGTAAATGTCCAAACTAACTTGTATATTTCCAGATCAAAGAAGAACATCTGTGAAAAGATAAAAGCAAAGCGACGTTAACATGAACTTAACAGAGGTTGTAAATACGACGGAACCTGTACTTCCGGCGGAAGCTGCGTGGAGTGGTTTGACGCAGGCAGAGCTGGTTATAGTCGGGGCGGTAGGCGCGGTGGTGATACTTGCAACAGGGGCTGTTATTCTCAGACTCATCATGCCGAGAATTAGACGGAAATATACCAAGGACGACCAAATCCCTAAAAAGCCAATCGTGGAGGAAAAGACTGGGTAAGTTTTCATTTTTCATATCCAATATTCACATGTTGAAAATGATAGATGTTCAATAAATCTAAAACGTCATTTTGGATCGTTGTTCTATGACGTCATAGTACACATACATGTAGTTGGGCGTGATAGCCACATTCACAGCACCAGTCTTAAGTTATTCACGTATAATGGCCTAGCCACGAATTGAGTTTCCAGAAAAAAAAAAACTTTTAAAAATGTTCCTTTACGCCATTTGGATCATTGTTCTATGACGTCATAGTACACATATTGCAAAGACCGAAGCTGAAAATCCGTTTTCTTCTCCTCAACATATTGCTGCAGTAAGAAAATCAGTTGCTAACAATGTTATGCAGTAATGTAATATGTAGGGATAAATAGTGGGATCGTATATATTGTGAATGTTTTTAAAATTGTTTGAAAACATCTCTCATGTCTTTGGACAAAGATAAAACATGTTGTGTAGTACCATTGTACAGTGAAATACGGTTTTATAGATTGGTTAATTTAAACAGCTATCCATGTCATTCAATCTTTCAAACGTGAGTTTAATCATATTAACTGTTTATTATTTCTGTTGCTAGGCGACTGTTGGCACCAGGAACTCCCTCATCGCAGTCTTCAAGGTCATCATCGTCACGCTCCAGTAACCATGGCGACTGGTCGGAAGGGAACTCGTACCAAACAAAGAGCACTTATTTTTCTCATAATAATCTATATCCAGGAAAATCTTCATCTTATGGAAATCTGCGTCAGCAAGCGGCTCTCAATTCAGCTAACGCTTCACCGTGAGTTGTTTTTCATGCGAAACTATGCCAGAAGAATCAATGTCAAAATGTAACTGGATGACAAACATGATCTACAGTTACGGTTATTCGCCAACCACTAAAAGCTCCTGTAGCATAACTCGACTGATCAAAACTACTCCATACTTCCAAAGTTCGATAACACATAAGGTGCGACTTAGCGATGGCTCATTGTGATACAAAGTGCTCAAATATTATCAAGTGTCACTTCCCTATACTATAGTTATAGTTGTTTAGCAAAATATAGCATTGATTGCATCTTGAAAGCGGCGTTAAACCCTTACTCACCTCGCCTCACCTGATTTAGCCCGGAGTCCTATCCATGCACCATGCCTAAAAGTTTCCTTCTCTCTCAGAGCATCATACAGAAGTAAGACCACAGAGAGGTTGAACGACGACCTCATTTCCATGATCTCCCAGCAGTCTCATGTCTCACAGCAGTCTCGGGGCTCACAGCAGTATCTCATCCCACACCAACAGTCTATGTAAGTCTTGCCATCGATGTGATACACTTCAGAGATGCCGCTCTTATTGACATTTTCTCCACAATATAATTCGCACCAGTCTCTGTCACGAACACTGGCTAAGAGATGTCTCAAGGTGCTGACAAGTTCAGCTGCAGCGCGCTTCTATGCTGGCACAGAAAAGTTAGCGAAACGAAGTACATGATAAGCTAATTTTAGAGATTGGCGAGTTATGCCTAGCGGGGAGGTTGGTCAGAGCGGGTCGATGTATAACCTAATGGGATGTTCAGAGCGGGTCAATGTATAACCTAATGGGATGTTCAGAGCGGGTCATTGTATAACCTAATGGGATGCTCAGAGCGGGTCAATGTATAACCTAATGGGATGTTCAGAGCGGGTCAATGTATAACCTAATGGGATGTTCAGAGCGGGTCAATGTATAACCTAATGGGATGTTCAGAGCGGGTCAATGTATAACCTAATGGGAGGTTCAGAGCGGGTCAATGTATAACCTAATGGGATGTTGTTCAGAGCGGGTAAATGTATAACCTAATGGGAGGTTCAGAGCGGGTCAATGTATAACCTAATGGGATGTTCGCCAGCGCTATCTTCATAATTAGTATAACTCTATGTGACAAACAGCATTACTCAGTGGATTATTGAGTCTACGGTTATCACTACAATGTCCATGTGCATATGTAGTATATAGTATGTCAACTTTACATAATTAAAAATAGATTGTATATTATTTCTATTGTATTTATACATATAACATTAGTGTTCAAATATGTGCAAAAAGAAGATTGGATTTGTGTTTTTCGTTATACAATTGCGTCTATGGTTTCACACAATATACAAACTTATTTCTGTCCCCAGATTAGAGCCGTTAAACCTAGGTGAGCAGTACCGGTCGAACTGGGAAGAAGCCGTGCAGGATCAGCAACCGGAAGTCAATACAAAGTAAGCTTCCGCAGATTGTGAAGTCTCAAAATATAATCATGAAAAGAACATATTACAGTACGTTGTACTAGACCGTGTACTGAGATGCCACCGGACTGATTTACATGTCCCCTGTGAGAAATAACTTTAATGTTAAAGGGACACAGCGTCGACAATAAAAATCAGATCATGTGTATCTACCTATGCTGATAAACATGTCTGCTAACAAGTCACAGACACCCAATTTCAGACAATTGACGGTATTGGTAATACAAACAACTGCAGGTAGACAGTGAAGTGAAGCGAAACTCGTTAGCAGACACTCTAATCAGCTTAGTGAGATAAATATGGGACTCATGTTTATCCTCGACGCAGTGTCCCTTTAACAACATTGTTTTGTTTCAATTTCTACGTTTCAATCAACCGACGGTTACAAAATGTGTGATGGAAATAATGTTTGACCAACTCGGGTTCCGGGATAAACTTTGAAGTTCACAATAACGGTCACAAAACGTTTCATGGAAAGCATGTCCGAACTATCATATGTAGGTGTATTGTGATTAAAGCAGGGAAACTGGATGTCAGTATGATGTCGTGGATGGACGCATTCTAAAGCAACAGCGCTGTAAAGTTTACTTTACATGACATTTTGATGTAAAACGTGAAATTAGAATAGCACTGTTCATCCATCTCCAATGAAACTTGCACTCTGAGTTGGCACTATGTCAAATATGCAGTATATACTCCCCTACGATTTACAAGACTCGTAACAGTGTACGCCTCGGGCAGTTACTATCTCTGTCTGTAATCTCTTGAACGACATGCTTTGACAAGTCGCGCCTTGTGGCTAACCTTAACCGCATTAATCATAGCAGGTTTTGTTTTAACCTCAGACTATTTAAATGAAGATGAGGATACGCATTATTAATGTTGATCTTTTTCATAATCGTAATCATAAAAGCAATTGTCCATTTTACGAGTATGTCTATTTTAAAACTCTTCCTGTGGAGTATGAAGCAAGTAATGATATACGCATACTGAAATATTAAACTACTCACTCGATTTCGCTACATATATGTCGTTACACTAGTATGTAGTTGTGAAGCCACGTCGCGTATGTTCACACTGAAGAATATGTTATCAAGGAAGTATTCTTGTTCTCACAAATGTGTCACCTACTACAGTCACTGAAATCAGCTGAATACACTTGTAACGCAAAACATTTTTCGACTTTTCTCACTTTCTATTTCTTAAATCAACTTTTCATTTATTCATTTATTTTCAGTTTGGGCTTTGCCTCTAAATCAACGGAGAATCTAAACACAGCGACATACGACACCTACCCCTTCAGACACAGCCAGTAAGTTGGAAATGTCATTTATTATTCATCCTTCAAACATCAATTTGAGTTTCAGCCTTCAGCCTTATATGTGCTCTTACGTGTCGATGATGATGAATACGGAGATTTTACGAGCGATTTTCAGCGGAGCTGTTCTCTCACTCGGGTCACAAGGACCATTAATAAAGTTCCGTAAGGTTTCCAAAAAAAGGATAATCTTAACTGTCATACTTCCTCCAGTTTTTATATTTTGTGAATAAATAATATAGAATTTCATGCGAAACGTATTAACACAAGTTGAGTCGGGGTCAAGGTCAAGGTGTCAAGGTCAAGGGGTCAAGGTCAAGGTGTCAAGGTCAAGGTGTCAAGGGGTTAAGGTGGCGGGGTGGATAAGATGTGGGCACAGTCACATGGGCGTGTATCGCTTAGAAACAGCGTTTGAATGACATATACCCATATAGACCCTACCTTATTGCTATAGATTAATAAGGTAGGGTCTATATGGGTATATGTCTTTCAAACGCTGTTTCTAAGCGATACACGCCCCTGTGCGCACAGTCAGAGCTGGCGGACTCTGAAAATGTTAGTTCGATTCCCGTAAAGTACAGATAGTGATATCCCAAATATAACGTTATGATAGAGGTACCACATAAGCCTGGTGGGTTATATTTGAATTGGAAGCCGCTATAGAAGTCAGTTTGAGTTGTAGGTGATGAGGATCAACAGTCGGGTACTGGAATACAGCTGGTAGTAGCGCCAGATCAATGTACAGAATATACGAAACAGCTAGAATCAAATACCTGGTGCTTTTCATTGAGAGTCAGGGATAAAGTTGATCTTTCATGAGCTCAAATAAACCTGGTTTTGACAAAACCCATTAAGTGTTTTCTTATGTAATTTTTTTAAAAATGTGTTATTAGAAGTATATATTATTAAATTCACATTTGCTTACTTAGTGAAAGTAGTTTCGGTTGCTGGTCAGTGATTATATATTTTATCGTTAATGGTCACAGTAAAACTATCTGATATCTTCACTGTAGATTAACGAACAGTTTATGTCGCTGATAAATCCCAGTATTTCTTTGTCTCTGTATGTATAGTAAATACCTATATGAAGCCACCATAGCTGTTATAATCATCGTCCTAGGAGACGCCTGGCTGATATTTTACGACTACTTCGAATCAACAAATAACACAACTTGCGTCCATGTCAGCACACATTTTACAAATACAGGTTCATACCACTGTTATACCGCCTCAATGTTTTGTGTATAGTATATTGTATATCGAAGTTAAAATCTGACCTTACTGTTGTTGACCTGTTACTCTTGATGGCGGCTACCCAGACATGTTACCAAGCTAAATGTGAGTAACGTATTTGCTTTTGAGAACGTCTAATCATACTTCCTATTTTTCAGAAACAAGACCGAAGGTACGAGACAGATTCCAGTTATTATTTACCCGGAGAATACAAAGCTGTGATTGGCTGAAATGTGTTCACGTTCACGCAACGAGATTCTAACGAGAACTTGCCGACAAGAGACTGCAATAACATGAATGAGAACCAGTACCTGTCTGCGAGCACTGCTGAACGATCTCATGGACATGGAAGCGTGTGATACGTTGGCTTTAGTGTAATACTTTTTTCAATGTGTATAGTATTTATATTTTTTTAAAGATGGAATTCAATGTTCCTTTAACGTGCTTTATTCTGGTGTTACAACATAGCAAACGTATCATCTTAAATTAATTTGTCAACCGTTATGTGTGTGTATGAGGGAGAGAGAGAGAGAGACAGAGAGAGACACAGAGAGACGCAGAGAGAGACAGAGACATAGAGAGACAGAGACAGAGAGACAGCGAGTGAGAGACAGACAGACTAACCGATACATGTACGGTAGTGATGCGATATACATATGAACTGAAGGGGTATAAGCTGTCTCTGTAATGACATGACATGTCTCTATATATAGGTTTGGGAGATGAGTTCTGAAGTGATACGAGATGTTTCTGTTCTGTAGTGATACGAGATGTTTCTGTTCTAAAGTGATACGAGATGTTTCTGTTATAAAGTGATACGAGATGTGTCTGTTCTTAAGTGATACGAGATGTTTCTGTTCTGTAGTGATACGAGATGTTTCTGTTCTGTAGTGATACGAGATGTTTCTGTTCTGTAGTGATACGAGATGTTTCTGTTCTAAAGTGACACGAGATGTTTCTGTTCTGTAGTGATACGAGATGCTTCTGTTCTATAGTGATACGAGATGTTTCTGTTCTGTAGTGACATAAGAGGTCTCAACGTTGTAGCGATACGATTGTCTCTTTATTGTAGCGAGACGAGATGTATATCTATTACATTGATACGAGATGTCTCTGTACTGATATGAAATGTATTTGTACTCTAGTGATACGTAATGTCTCTGTTTAATTGTTTGCTTGTTTACGTTAGATTTTGAATTTTACACTGGTGCGTCTATTAACTTATAATTTGGTAACACAAACAATAAATGTAAATTTCTGATGATTCTTGATAGTGTTGTCTTTGCTACGTCACAATATAAAACCAACCATACACCATGTTGTGTTGTTAGGTTGTTTTAGTTTTTCCACAGCAATACTTAATGGGGCAGTAGCACGTTTTTTGGCAAATTTCTCATTTAAAAAGTTTATGTCATGTGCATTGCGACTATTTTATTGTGAACACATTTGATTATTTTGAATGACAAAAACGATTCCCATGGCTTTACCGAACTATGTACACTAATTTCTTAACTTGATTTTCCGAAGAGAGAAGGGTGTTTTACTTTTACATTATTTTTCAAATACATTTCATCGACTTATTTTAGCGAAAAAACGTGCTACTGTTCCTTTAAATAGCGGTGTATTGACACGAGGAGAAATTATGTTCATCTGTGAGGCACTCATCATACACTGGTCATAAACGTACGTACGTTGTCACTTCAGAGCAAAACTTATATTTCAGGATGCCAACCACAGGCACACATCGCCAAAGACGTGTATTTCGATCCTCAATCGAGATTAAATCTTGCAAGATTTAAATTGTTCTTCTTGAACTGATAGTAGCCGTATTGACAGCGATCAAACCGCAACAGAAACGTCACCTAACTTTCAACATAGTAAAACACGAAATACTTCTGTCGGTGAAAGTCGATTTTGAATGTCTTTGATAGGCTCATCGTCTTAGGACGCACTTCCAATGTATGCTGCTGTATGTTATTTCAAATACACTTGGGGTGCTTAAATTTGGTATTTAGTCAGACACTTTACATGATTTTAGTCCAAAAAATATAATGTATGCACATGTGTTAGTAAAGATATTACCGACATTTTTTTAATCTTCTTGGGCTTCGGTTTTATTGCCAAGCAATATGGTGGGATGTCATAAATCAAAGCAAACACGCCTTTTTGACTCTCCTATCTGGTCTAGTTAATGCCCCTATTTCACTACGACCCGAATTTCCACGAATCGCCACGAATTGGAAAATTTGCACTTTCGTGAACATTCGTAGATAATTCGTAATTGATTCGTGATATTCGTAAATGATTCCTAGTTGATTCGGCAACATTCTTGTAATTCGTGGCATTCGTGGAAAAATCTTTGTTTGTCAAAAGATTTTCACGAATCATCTACGAATTTCAGATTCGTAGTTGCTTCGTAAACTGTTCGTATTTAATTCGGGACGTTCGTAACAACTTCTTAAACAATTCTTGGAAATTCGTGGTTGATAATTTTGATGTTGTCCACCATCTTTTGGCTCGTCTCTTATTTACCAACAGCTGTCTCCTCATGTTCAGGGCTAATTCAATTTGATGTTGATATTGATGTTCAAATTCGAATGCCAGAGCAACACGTGCTCTCCATTGCGCCTCCATAATGATTTGATGACTTGCAATCGCCGAATAGTCACGAACTATCGTAAACTATTCGTTGTAATGGCCAAAATTGACTTTTGGAATTAATTTTATGTCAAAAGTTTATCCTAGATGTGAAACTAAATTGACCCACTTTTTGGACTCTTAGCTCTACTCAAGGGGCAAGGGAAGTAACTCCTCATCTGGTAGTAGATTTTAGACTATTGATGGGAGCACATGGTCATGAGCTCAGAGATGTGCTTAGATTTGAAGATTTGAGAGATGTTAAATGTTTCTGAAGATATGAAGACTTGGAACTTCTATATTAATGTCAATCATTCAAGCATTCAGAAGTTGAACCATGAAGAATAAACTAAAAGGAACTGCATTGAAGGTATTGGCATTGTTTATTGATGAAAGTGAAGGAACATTTGACTTTGAACATGATGATATGAAAACACAGTAGGTGATACAAACTGATTTGAAGATTTGCATACAACATTTGTACTTGATTCGCGATATCGTATCTTATTCGTGGAAATTCGTAGTACATTCGTGACTGTGTCTTAATCATTTCTTACAATTCGTACATGTTTCGTAGGTTTTTAGCATGAAAAGCTACGAATGTTCGTAAACATTTCGTACAAGTGTAAATGCTGTTCACGAATTTTGCCGAATGCTCACGAATATTCACGAATTTATGCAGCCGCCTATTCGTGGTGATTCGTGGCAATTCGGGTCGTAGTGAAATAGGGGCATAAGGCGACCCATGAAAATAGTAGGATTCCGCTCAATGGATCATTGCATTGAATTATAAACAAGAACTTTCTCTCCTCCCAGTCTGGCTACGTTGGTACGGCGCATATAAATTATCTGTTAGTTTTTAACTAGATAATTAGATGCTGTCTATATTAACATCTTAAAAGAGAGTATGAGACGACAATAAATAGTAAAGCGAAAGCTTACAGAAGCACACAAGTTGCGATGTTGTGTACACGTAAATAAGAAGCAAGAGGGGAATGAAATATTTATTAACCATCCAGGTGGAGAAAAGGGGTTGGAACAGATCATGTCTGGCAAAACAAGACGGATAGAGAAGTGATTGGATTACATCACCTTGTCTGAAACCAGACAGAAAGTTTGGAGTAAATCGACGTATCTGAAACCACAAGACGGAGAGATAAGTAATTGGAATAAATCACCTTGTCTGAAACAACAAGACGAACACCACAATACAAGAGAGTGCGAGGAGAAGAATAAATAAACTTTTCTCAAATAGAAAAAACGGGGATGGGTCAAGATCAACCACCCGAGCACATATAGTCAACTGCAGATAAAGGGACGAATAAGTAGACAATGGAATTGGGACGCCATATCTGTATTTTAAGTACACCAATATCTATGGAAGGGGATTTGTGCCATAAATGAAGACACGTTGACTTGTAACTTGTAAAGTGTAACGTGTCGTTCTCAAACATACACGTCTCGAAAAGACAAGTCCAACCATGCAAAACTAACATTTTAATCCTGTCAATCTTTACTTTCCATTCTCAACTTTTCAAAGTTGAAATGCAATTCTAGAAAAGTCGAAAAGTTAACTTGTCATTTTTAATTATTAAATCTAAATCATATACACATTTTGTAATGTTACAACTTACGTTTGACAAATGAAAAATGGATAATGAAGAGTTGCGAAGTCAGCTTTGTAAAATGGACTTCGCATTTCGAGACTGACACGACTTGCATAGTTACGATTGCGATGTTTCAAATCACATCTCTACACGATTTCGCATTGACCATATTTGGAATATTACGGAAATTAGCGGATAGGAACGAATACTTCCGATCCGATAAACACAATGTTCGACTTCACCCTTGGCAAGCATCTCCCAGCAACTACTAAGACATATTTGAAAGTTGCAGACTAGTTTTCCCCATTATTAGCATACTGTTTACAAAAGCACATTGACTAAAACATTATAGGAGACCATCGCATTTTACTGTGAATGAAACAACTGCCCGCCCGAACGAGCGAGCTGGCAAAAAGTAAACCTTACCAGCCCGATGGTCGGGCACATATTTAATGTCACATTGTGTAGTCATGACCTCTTATCTGTGCTGAAATTCATTTCTGATTTTGAAACAAAGCAAGCAGGAATATCTTATTTATATACAAATGGAACGTAATTTATATTGCTCTCGTTTCAATCAGGCATACTAATAATATCTATATCTATATCTATCTATATATATATAGATGTAAAAGTTAATGTTCATGGTTTATGTGTTAGATATCCTTGAAAAAATGACAAACTGAAGATGGGTCTTCATATAAGTTTATTACCAACCGGTTTCACAACATAGTGATCATCAGGGTACCTTATACATTGTGTTGCTAATGATGTAGCGCCATCAATGGCAAGGGACGTAATTCATGACGTCATATGCATACCACTAACAAATTATACAGTAAATGCGACGTCAACATGATTTCATATTATGTACGGTTTAATTTAGGGGCATAGCCTTCAATAAAAAATCGTTCTTTTTTTTTCCTCAGCTCTTCATTCTCTGTGCGCATTTGTAAATTGGACAGATTGTGAACTGGGGATTGCAATTCTTTGCGCATTCATCTATATGTGCGCTAAGGGGTATACATCTATAAATTGGTGTTTTAATCTGTTGCTTATGTACTCGCACATGTACTCATGTTGACGTCGCATTTACTGTATAATTTTTTCAAGGATATATATATATGGCATGTAGAAGTTGAATGTTTTTTGTGTAAAGTGTGAAACAACTGATCTAGGCTTATGATTTACATTTCATTCTTGAGTTGTTATGTCTATCCTGTAGTTGCTATGTATATCCTGTAGTTGCTATGTATATCCTGTAGTTGCTATGTATATCCTGTAGTTGCTATGTATATCCTGTAGTTGCTATGTATATCCTGTAGTTGCTATGTTTATCCTGTAGTTGCTATGTTTATCCTGTAGTTGCTATGTATATCCTGTAGTTGCTATGTATATCCTGTAGTTGCTATGTTTATCCTGTAGTTGCTATGTTTATCCTGTAGTTGCTATGTATATCCTGTAGTTGCTATGTATATCCTGTAGTTGCTATGTTTATCCTGTAGTTGCTATGTTTATCCTGTAGTTGCTATGTATATCCTGTAGTTGCTATGTTTATCCTGTAGTTGCTATGTATATCCTGTAGTTGCTATGTATATCCTGTAGTTGCTATGTATATCCTGTAGTTGCTATGTATATCCTGTAGTTGCTATGTTTATCCTGTAGTTGCTATGTATATCCTGTAGTTGCTATGTATATCCTGTAGTTGCTATGTATATCCTGTAGTTGCTATGTTTATCCTGTAGTTGCTATGTTTATCCTGTAGTTGCTATGTATATCCTGTAGTTGCTATGTTTATCCTGTAGTTGCTATGTATATCCTGTAGTTGCTATGTATATCCTGTAGTTGCTATGTATATCCTGTAGTTGCTATGTTTATCCTGTAGTTGCTATGTTTATCCTGTAGTTGCTATGTATATCCTGTAGTTGCTATGTATATCCTGTAGTTGCTATGTTTATCCTGTAGTTGCTATGTTTATCCTGTAGTTGCTATGTATATCCTGTAGTTGCTATGTTTATCCTGTAGTTGCTATGTATATCCTGTAGTTGCTATGTTTATCCTGTAGTTGCTATGTATATCCTGTAGTTGCTATGTATATCCTGTAGTTGCTATGTTTATCCTGTAGTTGCTATGTATATCCTGTAGTTGCTATGTATATCCTGTAGTTGCTATGTTTATCCTGTAGTTGCTATGTTTATCCTGTAGTTGCTATGTATATCCTGTAGTTGCTATGTTTATCCTGTAGTTGCTATGTATATCCTGTAGTTGCTATGTTTATCCTGTAGTTGCTATGTATATCCTGTAGTTGCTATGTATATCCTGTAGTTGCTATGTTTATCCTGTAGTTGCTATGTATATCCTGTAGTTGCTATGTATATCCTGTAGTTGCTATGTTTATCCTGTAGTTGCTATGTTTATCCTGTAGTTGCTATGTATATCCTGTAGTTGCTATGTTTATCCTGTAGTTGCTATGTATATCCTGTAGTTGCTATGTTTATCCTGTAGTTGCTATGTTTATCCTGTAGTTGCTATGTATATCCTGTAGTTGCTATGTTTATCCTGTAGTTGCTATGTATATCCTGTAGTTGCTATGTTTATCCTGTAGTTGCTATGTTTATCCTGTAGTTGCTATGTATATCCTGTAGTTGCTATGTTTATCCTGTAGTTGCTATGTTTATCCTGTAGTTGCTATGTTTATCCTGTAGTTGCTATGTTTATCCTGTAGTTGCTATGTTTATCCTGTAGTTGCTATGTTTATCCTGTAGTTGCTATGTTTATCCTGTAGTTGCTATGTTTATCCTGTAGTTGCTATGTTTATCCTGTAGTTGCTATGTATATCCTGTAGTTGCTATGTATATCCTGTAGTTGCTATGTTTATCCTGTAGTTGCTATGTATATCCTGTAGTTGCTATGTTTATCCTGTAGTTGCTATGTATATCCTGTAGTTGCTATGTTTATCCTGTAGTTGCTATGTATATCCTGTAGTTGCTATGTTTATCCTGTAGTTGCTATGTTTATCCTGTAGTTGCTATGTTTATCCTGTAGTTGCTATGTATATCCTGTAGTTGCTATGTTTATCCTGTAGTTGCTATGTTTATCCTGTAGTTGCTATGTATATCCTGTAGTTGCTATGTTTATCCTGTAGTTGCTATGTTTATCCTGTAGTTGCTATGTTTATCCTGTAGTTGCTATGTATATCCTGTAGTTGCTATGTATATCCTGTAGTTGCTATGTTTATCCTGTAGTTGCTATGTTTATCCTGTAGTTGCTATGTATATCCTGTAGTTGCTATGTATATCCTGTAGTTGCTATGTATATCCTGTAGTTGCTATGTTTATCCTGTAGTTGCTATGTTTATCCTGTAGTTGCTATGTTTATCCTGTAGTTGCTATGTTTATCCTGTAGTTGCTATGTTTATCCTGTAGTTGCTATGTTTATCCTGTAGTTGCTATGTTTATCCTGTAGTTGCTATGTTTATCCTGTAGTTGCTATGTTTATCCTGTAGTTGCTATGTTTATCCTGTAGTTGCTATGTTTATCCTGTAGTTGCTATGTTTATCCTGTAGTTGCTATGTTTATCCTGTAGTTGCTATGTATATCCTGTAGTTGCTATGTTTATCCTGTAGTTGCTATGTATATCCTGTAGTTGCTATGTTTATCCTGTAGTTGCTATGTATATCCTGTAGTTGCTATGTTTATCCTGTAGTTGCTATGTATATCCTGTAGTTGCTATGTATATCCTGTAGTTGCTATGTTTATCCTGTAGTTGCTATGTATATCCTGTAGTTGCTATGTTTATCCTGTAGTTGCTATGTATATCCTGTAGTTGCTATGTTTATCCTGTAGTTGCTATGTATATCCTGTAGTTGCTATGTTTATCCTGTAGTTGCTATGTATATCCTGTAGTTGCTATGTTTATCCTGTAGTTGCTATGTTTATCCTGTAGTTGCTATGTTTATCCTGTAGTTGCTATGTTTATCCTGTAGTTGCTATGTATATCCTGTAGTTGCTATGTATATCCTGTAGTTGCTATGTTTATCCTGTAGTTGCTATGTTTATCCTGTAGTTGCTATGTATATCCTGTAGTTGCTATGTATATCCTGTAGTTGCTATGTATATCCTGTAGTTGCTATGTTTATCCTGTAGTTGCTATGTATATCCTGTAGTTGCTATGTTTATCCTGTAGTTGCTATGTTTATCCTGTAGTTGCTATGTTTATCCTGTAGTTGCTATGTTTATCCTGTAGTTGCTATGTATATCCTGTAGTTGCTATGTTTATCCTGTAGTTGCTATGTATATCCTGTAGTTGCTATGTTTATCCTGTAGTTGCTATGTTTATCCTGTAGTTGCTATGTTTATCCTGTAGTTGCTATGTTTATCCTGTAGTTGCTATGTTTATCCTGTAGTTGCTATGTTTATCCTGTAGTTGCTATGTTTATCCTGTAGTCTGTCTGTGAAATGTCCTGTAGTTGCTATGTTTATCCTGTAGTTGCTATGTATATCCTGTAGTTGCTATGTATATCCTGTAGTTGCTATGTTTATCCTGTAGTCTGTCTGTGAAATGTCCATGCCGTCTCCGTTGTTCAGTCTCGTCAAATTCATGAGAAAAAAATCATTGAACCTTCTCTCGTGTTTTTTAATACATCTTTCAAATGTCGTTTGTTCTTGGTCAACCCCACGGGTTTCGTATTACAATATAATTTCAGCTCTAAGATCAACAGCAAACTCATGTTTCACACTGGCCCTGATTACGTGTAAGATCGTGTGTGAAACGGTACAGTTGTTGTTTATCCTGGTAATGCACATCTTGGTTTTTTTAATCGTATAGAATCCACCAGGAATAGATTTTTTAAGTTTTAAAAGAAACATGTGCCAATAATAATATTGTTGGGATTAGTTTTCCTAACTCTAACCAATTTTTGCTTGTTAACAGTAGGCGTACTTTCCCTGTTACCTAATTGTACTCTTTTATCAATTTGATTCAATGCACACTGTGTAATTGTATAGTCGTAATTCGCAAAGAATCAACATCGTTTCAAAATAATCGATAACACTCAGAATTATGAACAGAGTGAAACAGCAGCTGTAAGCACACACTTAATATACGACGTACATTAATATATAATTATATCAGAATCTCCTCTCTGTCGGTTTTGTAATAAATAGCTAGAAACTGTAGAACAGCTTTGGTCGTATTGTGATCTGGTTTTCTGGTTTGGAAAAGTTTAGTAAAACGGCTAGAAATCATCCCGGATTTATATACATTTTACGCGATTTCAAACATAATGCTAGGAATCAGAGGAAGTAGTAACTATCCAATTAATGCAAAGATTTTACGAGTTAAAGACATTCAGTTTAGGAGTAGTAAAAGATTGAATATGCTAAAGTTCTAATATATACTAGGCCAGCAATTCTACGGCATAACAAAATAACATATATTTAGTTTCTGGTGAAAATGATTGTTAATTCTGGTCATCTTTACATGCCATATTGAAACATTAATATCTTCTGACTTTACTATTATACTTGTCTGTTCAACACAGACTCTGTTTCTATTTACAACATGTCCATAATTTTTCATGTCATCTAACTTTATTTGGATGAACTATCTATGTCATTGTCTGTGTGTCACAGCCAAGTCTGTTGAACCTGATAGTGGGGGCGAGAGTGGGTGAACAGACGAGTGTGATGTGTGTCAGGTGCACGGCGAGCACGTGCAGGACGTGAGAGAAGGCTTTATAGGCTCTCGCTAGGGTGGTTTCGGCACACAGCCCGTCAAGATTTTCACCTTGCTAGAGGTGATTTTTGCTGTGTGAATTCATCATCATATTTGTACAGTTTCAAACGCATTTCCTTGTTATTATGCATTTTTTATGGGATATTTTTGTGTGGTTATATTTTATGAAAATGTAGAGATTGTAGAATTTCGTTAAAATTCAAGTATTGTGGTGAATGTTGTAATATTCATTTCTTCCAGGAAACGTGAGTATGATTTTGTGAGATTCTGTATGTTTATTGAATGTAGGCCTAGTGTATGAAAGTGTGTTGTTGCATGGATTGTCAAGATTGCCGGAAGTTTTGAATCTTGTGAGATGCATTGCTTGTGATTGAGAATAGATAGCTGTATATAATTTTGTGTATGTACAAGTATTTTAGGAAATGACTAGTTGATATATGTGCATTTCCGATGTTGTAAGACTTACAGAATGCAATATTTATGTTCAAGTATCGACTTGTGTTTATTTAAAGGTTTTACGAGTTGATCGTGTATGGAGGCCTGTAAACGCCATTGACATGTACTGATGTAGGGATGTGAAATAGTATTTTTTACTTTCTCCATGTTACAGCAAATGTGCAAAGGTGTAACATGCACACGTGCAGCCTTGCACCCGTATGCTAGTGATGGAGCGGCGATCTGGTGACCTCATCCGATATGGTGACGTCATCGTGTGTGTACTGAGGACTGAGTACCTTGGGAGTATGGTGTTGTGACGACAACACCCGTAGCAGTGCTGGAACTGTGTGGACGGTAACTTGGATTGACCTTGGCCAGGTTGTGTTTTGACGGAAGTACGTCATGTGTGTGACCCAGGATGACCTGAAGCAAGTTTCCACCTGTGAGTAAGGAGCCGTTGTGTTCCCGTAGCTAGTATGACCTTATACTAGTGAGCATATCAGGACTGGGAGGACCCTTTGCGACCTCGTGTAACCCATGTGTCCGACGTGAGCGGGACTCGAGTGTACCATCATGAACTGACAGATTTGTGTTCAGTTTAGTCTTCCGTCCAGGTGTAATTCATAGATCCGATTACACGTATCATGTTGTCGATGAATATTCTTTGATGTGAAGGAATGTTGTGATCATTAGAACTTGTATTTTGATAATAACTTGTAGTATTAAGAGTAGTAATTAGTATGTAGTATATTATTTATTGGTAGTCTTGATTTCATACTTTTGTCGGAGTGATATGTAATGTGAGTTGTGAACGAAGTGATATGTACGAGACTGTAGTGTTATGCAAGTGTATGTGAATAGTATGATGGTGTATAGATGCGGGGAAGAGAGTTGAAGTTTGGATGGATGAATTATTGAATGTTCTAGTCGTTTATGGAACTTATGAATCGATGAGAGGATGGACGAGTGATATGTGTGTGAGTCGGTGTGTTTTCTTTATATTATTAATAAGCTTTATTTACTTATTCACACTCTAGTGTTGTGTTGATGTTGACGCTGTAGGGGTACTCCGTGACACTGTGTAAAGTTTAAGGTCACTGTAACTTATTTATCTGACGTATGTCATTTTGTTTAAATGTAAACTAATGTCAAAAATAGTATTGTAAGATATGAAAATATGAAAACAAAAGTTATAACGTACAGTAAATTAACAATTACATGTACTTACATTACGTATTACAATTTATTTCTCATGTGCGTATCTTAACCCTTCGCATATATTTACCCGACACGTCTGTACTTGCCAATAACAGGTATGGGACCCGAGAGATTCACGATACCATTAGCAGAATTCTTTTTAAAAAGTGACTGAGTACCCTACATTGATTTCATTAGCTTCTTACAATGAATTTGACACGAGTTGAACCATTAGCAGGGCGCTCTCGGACTGGGTGATCTTTCGTCGACTTCAACAATGCTTAGCTTCGTTAAAGAGTTTGCATTATTCATTAAGTTCTTTTAGAAACTCCTCCATCAAGTATTGCGTGAATGCATCTATTCCCCGTTATTTGCTCGTTTTGCATAATACATACAGAATTGTAGTGAGAGTGGAAAGTAGCATTCAAGACAAAATATTCAGTGACTACCTCTCACCGACTCATATTAAACTTAAAGGTAAACTTCTAAGAACTAAACGAATACATCTGGCAACTCAAAGAATAGAAACCTCACATTCAATTTTGAGTCATCAATTATTTGACAGGCCAATTCAAACATATTCAAACACCATCAAACGGTGCAGCCTTTGCATATATGAAACATTTATTAAAATCTGCAAACCCCACATGACCACCATCAACAAACGCAACGACCTTGTCAACAAACAACAAACCTCTTAGCTTAACACAACCACGGTTTCTCAATTCACAAGCTCCAAACGCCAAATCAATATAAAAAAACAGCCAGACAACTACGAAAGCAGTCACAACGTTGTAGTAAATGATTTTGTCTTAATACCAGAGTAGCTTTATAGTACCAGTTAATTTTTAAAATATATTCTTGATTTGATTAAAGGACATCAAGTGACACTAATTTATGCAGCGTAGCTCTTTAATAGGCTAATGTTGGTATGACATCACAGGCTAGAAAGAGAAAGGAATCATTTGCGAGTATAGTGAATCTATATACATTGTGTACATTAACCTATCAATTATCATTAAGGAGTAAACAAAGGATTAGAGCACAGTCACATGCTTTCGTCCAATAATATGATTGTATTGTGGTCACGTGGAGTACATTTATATCCCGATAGATGTACGGTTGTCTTGTTGCGTTCGGGTATCAAGCTCATAATACTGGTTCACAGACTTCCATTAAAAACAACAACAAACAATGTCAACGGATTGTTTTATTATCCCACCGGTATGTAATACCGTGGGATATAGTCATCGCCCCGTCCGTCTGTCCGTCCGTCCGTCCGTCTGTCCGTCTGTCCGTCTGTCCGTTTCCGGAGCAGAACTCGAAAACCGTTCATGATATCTTTCTGAAACTTTCCATGTGTATTACCCACCAACTGAAGTGGTGCCTTTTGATATTTTCAGATTTCTGAACATTTTATTTTTGTTCGTTTCCATAGAAACTTGAATTTGGACTTTGTTTAGAGACAGGTTCGTTTCCGGAGCACAGCTCCAAAACTGTTCATCATATCTTCCTGAAACTTTGCATGTGTATTACCTACTAACTGAAGTGGTGCCTTTTGATATTTTTAGATTTCTGAACATTTTATTTTTTTTCGTTTCCATAGAAACTTGTTGAATTTGGACTTTGTTCAGAGACAGGTTTGTTTTCGGAGCACAGCTCCAAAACCGTTCATCATATCTTCCTGAAACTTTGCATGTGTATTACCCACTAACTGAAGTGGTGCCTTTTGATATTTTCAGATTTTTTCTGATTTTTTTTTTTTCTGTTTCCATAGAAACATGAGAGGGATGTTGGTTGTTGTTGATTTTGACTGCTTCTGGCGCTCAAGTCTAAAACCCTTAACATACCTGAAACTCAGCATCAGTAATATCTACTAACTGAAGTACGGTAGTAGATACACTAGTATCTGTCAAAGATGTGTTTTACACATTTTGTGGAACCGGTGGGATATGTCATCTTCTGATGACTCTTGTTTATGTGGATAATACACAATTAAACACTTATTACATTGACAAATGATCTGCTGGGTTCCCTTTCCGAAAGGAAAAAGTCGCTTCCGTGGATGGGGGTCTTCTATGTTAAGGAAGTTGATATTCCTAAAAGATGAATAAAATCATGTAACTAAAGAAAGTAATGTGAGGTCAATTGGGAATTTTCAAGTGTATTTCATTTATAACACGAGTAAGTGAAACAACGACAATCATCAAACCATGTTACCAATGTTTTATATATTTTCAACCACGATATTACAAATAATATTCAGACGTTATATAGAACGACATAAACAATGAGAAGAAAGTGATATGAAATACCTTCTTGGGGTGTTAGAAGATTGAGGCTGCATTGTTGTCTCAATGAAACCCCTGTATCGTCACAAAGCGTCCGAGCGATGTCCAGTACGTCGTTACATTCTTTCCCATAGACAGTTCGAGTATAATTTCGTTGCTGCAGTAACCTGAATTAAATTACACTTGTGACGTCATCCTATTGTTCTTTCACTCCATTACTTTTCAGTAATGGAGAGCTACACATCACATCATATTTTTTAAGTAGAAATTTAATTTCTTTAACCTTTTAAAGCAATTTAATAATTTGATAAAAGAGCAATACTTTGAGTGTAATTTAAGTAGGGTAATATACTCGTAACTCTCCATTCCTTAAAAATAATGTGCCTCGGCCCCTTCGGGGCCTCGGCTCCATTATTTTTAAGGAATGGAGAGTTACTCGGACCTTACCCTCTACATAATTCATATGCAATATAGACGGGATGCACAACTCGCATATTGATAAATACAGCTCAACAAACAAACACAAGTATTTGAAATACAAAAAACAATAACGTTTATTAAATAAACCAATTTAATGAAATTTACTTTGAATTTTAAAAATATACACTTTAAAAAGTAAGGAGTAAACAAGTAAAGTTACCGTTCCTGAATGAATAGTGTACTTGTCCTTGGACTATCCATGATGAAGCCATTGTGTGAACTGATTCATTCTAAAAACCACTCAGTCTTTATAGGCAATGAAATGTATTACTGCTCAATGTTGCTAAATAAAAACGTGCTTAAATCATGCATGTTCGTGATTCAAGCACGACGCCTATGCTGTAGCACGACTCGTACGCTTTATATAAAATGTACGCCTCATGCACCTCGGACAATTTAAGAAATTCAGTGCTCACAGTTCTGATGATGACGTCAATGTCCCTTACATTTGCATATGAAAATGAGTAATGTCAATGTTTTTCATGTTGTATTCGAGAGAATGTTTCCCAAATTTGTTGACAATTCATTTGAAATATATATTCATTTTAAGACATTTTCTTGACGACTCAAGCATTTGACTGTGCTCTAAGATAGATAGAGAACTCGCAGCAGTACATTATCGGGATATAAATGTACGGGTTTGAGAGGGTGAGAGCCTCGCCAAACCCTCTCAAACCCGTACATTTATATCCCGAGAAAATGTACTGTTACTCGTCCTCTATCTATTACTTAGTGACCCGTCTTCCTCGTACTTTAAACCAACATGAGGCGTCCATTCATCTTCAATGAATCTTGGACTATGAATTGTGTTGAACTCTGCCAGCATCGGCTGGAACTAGCTAGGAGTCTAGTTGATGGAGTCTATAGTTTCTGCAACGAAGCGCGAGCTTTCTATTCATGAGGCGTCCATTCATCTTCACAGAAACGGGAGCCCTTCAATCCATCTTCACAGAAGCGTGAGCCTTTCCATTCATCTTCACAGAAACGGGAGCCCTTCCATCCATCTTCACAGAAGCGTGAGCCCTTCCATTCATCTTCACAGAAACGTGGGCCCTTCCATTCATCTTCACAGAAACGTGAGCCCTTCCATTCATCTTCACAGAAGCGTGGGCCCTTCCATTCATCTTCATAGAAACGTGAGCCCTTCCATTCTTCTTCACAGAAACGTGGGCCCTTCCATTCATCTTCACAGAAACGTGAGCCCTTCCATTCATCTTCACAGAAACGTGGGCCCTTCCATTCATCTTCACAGAAACGGGAGTCCTTCCATTCATCTTCACAGAAACGTGAGCCCTTCCATTCATCTTCATAAAAGTGTGAGCCCTTCCATTCATCTTCACAGAAACGTAAGCCCTTCCATTCATCTTCACAGAAACATGGGCCCTTCCATTCATCTTCACACAAACGTGAGCTTTTCCATTCATCTTCACAGAAACGTACGTGAGCCCTTCCATTCATCTTCAAAGAAGCGTGAGCCCTTCCATTCAACTTCACAGAAACGTGAGCCCTTCCATTCATCTTCACAGAAACGTGGGCCCTTCCATTCATCTTCATAGAAACGTGAGCCCTTCCATTCTTCTTCACAGAAACGTGGGCCCTTCCATTCATCTTCACAGAAACGTGAGCCCTTCCATTCATCTTCACAGAAACGTGGGCCCTTCCATTCATCTTCACAGAAACGGGAGCCCTTCCATTCATCTTCACAGAAACGTGAGCCCTTCCATTCATCTTCATAAAAGTGTGAGCCCTTCCATTCATCTTCACAGAAACGTAAGCCCTTCCATTCATCTTCACAGAAACATGGGCCCTTCCATTCATCTTCACACAAACGTGAGCTTTTCCATTCATCTTCACAGAAACGTACGTGAGCCCTTCCATTCATCTTCAAAGAAGCGTGAGCCCTTCCATTCAACTTCACAGAAACGTGAGCCCTTCCATTCATCTTCACAGAAACGTGGGCCCTTCCATTCATCTTCACAGAAACGTGAGCCCTTCCATTCATCTTCACAGAAACGTGAGCTCTTCCATTCATCTTCACAGAAACGTGAGCCCTTCCATTCATCTTCAAAGAAACGTGGGCCCTTCCATTCATCTTCACAGAAGCGTGAGCCCTTTCATTCATCTTCACAGAAGCGTGGGCCCTTCCATTCATCTCACAGAAACGTGGGCCCTTCCATTCATCTTCACAGAAACGTGGGCCCTTCTATTCATCTTCACAGAAGCGTGAGCCCTTCCATTCATCTTCACAGAAGCGTGGGCCCTTCAATTCATCTTCACAGAAACGTACGCGAGCCCTTCCATTCATCTTCACAGAAGCGTAAGCCCTTCCATTCAACTTCACAGAAGCGTGAGCCCTTCCATTCATCTTCACAGAAACGTGAGCCCTTCCATTCATCTTCACAGAAGCGTGAGCCCTTCCATTCATCTTCACAGAAGCTTTGTCCCTTCCATTCATCTTCACAGAAACGTGAGCCCTTCCATTCATCTTCACAGAAACGTGGGCCCTTCCATTCATCTTCACAGAAACGTGAGCCCTTCCATTCATCTTCACAGAAACGTGGGCCCTTCCATTCATCTTCACAGAAACGTGGGCCCTTCCATTCATCTTCACAGAAGCGTGAGCCCTTCCATTCATCTTCACAGAAGCGTGGGCCCTTCAATTCATCTTCACAGAAACGTGAGCCCTTCCATTCATCTTCACAGAAACGTGGGCCCTTCCATTCATCTTCACAGAAACGTGAGCCCTTCCATTCATCTTCACAGAAACGTGGGCCCTTCCATTCATCTTCACAGAAGCGTGGGCCCTTTCATTCATCTTCACAGAAGCGTGAGCCCTTCCATTCATCTTCACAGAAGCATGAGCTCTTCCATTCACCTTCACAGAAGCGTGAGCCCTTCCATTCATGTGCTGTACGTTGGACGAGCAAACGTATCCACTTTGTTTAAGGGATTTTCTGGACGAGGAGCTTTGTCTCTATTTTACCTATTTCCCCTGATAAATTCTTGTGTTGATGGGTTGCAGTATGTTATCAACAGATGCATGAGATCTGGTAGATTGTAGCGGTGCTGGTGGCTCTGCCATTGGTATATTAAAGATGGCCTGAAATCAGCGCAATAATTACTTATAAACGGCTTTAGATTACATCGCTTACAAAAGATTCACTGAAGTCTCTTAAGTCACTGAAGTCATTGAAGCGTATCTGCCGGGTTTGACGTCACTTCCGACGCTTGCTATTTCAACGTGTTTTAGCACCTTTAATTTTTAACTGTCGATTAAACATGCTAATATTCATCAATATATTCGATATATTAGATCCTTACATTTCTAACTTGGTAATTTCGCAAATCACAATTGGAAGATTTTTGTATAATGATGTGATTTAGTCAATATAAGTTACCCAATGATATGATGTAATTGCATTGACAATTCATTACAAATCTAATTAACGTGGCGTATGGAAGGTGGTTATGTGTTACATAGGTCGATGGTCGTGGTGGTATTAGTCTATGGAGGAACAATAGCGTACAGAAGGAAAGGAATATTTTCTGGATAACAACTTCTTTTATGTGAAAATACACAACGTTTCGGAGTACATACTCACTCCTTCATCAGGAGGAATGTAAGGAAATAACAAAATATGGTAAAATATACAGCAAACAAAACAATGGTCAGAAAATCTTTCTGTTCTGATGAACACCACTTCTAAATGCCCTGGCCTTCAAAGACCTAATAACGTACAGGTTAGCAAGAGTTAGATGTCTGTCACATTTAATTCACTTCCGTGTTGTTTATTTTTAACAAAGGTCATTGTTCTTTGTTTTATTTGGCTTAAGCTTAAGATGATTGTGCCCCATCTCTTACAATTATAGAACGTGGACAACATGGACAACATGGGCAACATGGACAACATGGACAACATGAACAACATGGACAACATGGACAACATGGACAACATGGATAACATGGATAACATGGATAACATGGATAACATGGACAACATGGACAACATGGACAACATGGACAACATGGACAACATGGACAACATGGACAACATGGACAACATGGACAACATGGTCAACATGGACAACATGGACAACATGGACAACATGGACAACATGGACAACATGGACAACATGGACAACATGGACAACATGGACAACATGACCAACATTGGCAACATGGACAACATGGACAACATGGACAACATGTTACTTGTGGTACGTCCCTACTGTTACCATGTGGATAACGTAGTGTGTCTGGAAATCTTTCTCAGGGGAAATACAACTGAATGTGTGAGGCTTGACAATACTTTATTCAAGGACTACATGTTTAAACATGATAAACATGAATACAACATTAAATACAACATTGCCACGTTAAGCATGAAATATATAGCATACGAAAGAGACATTATTAATTAAATAATAAATGCAGTATTAAATGCGTGTAGCATTACGTCACATCATGCAAATTACAATATTACAAAGAAATATACAACATTAAATACAACATTGCCACGTTAAGCATGAAATATATAGCATACGAAAGAGACATAATTAATTAAATAATAAATGCAGTATTAAATGCGTGTAGCATTACGTCACATCATGCAAATTACAATATTACAAAGAAATGATTTATAGGTAATGAAGACCGCTGTTATTACTGAAATAAAGTGCTCCAATGAAAAGACAATATGTGTTACCAATGCTAAATATTACTTTTGTATAAACAAACCAATCTAAAACAAATGTACATAGTTTGTGTAAGCCATGCGGCTCCATTTCGTTTGATCGTTTTAAGGTGTTCACATTAAAATGGCCGCTCGAAGGTAGTTCAAGTTCAAGTGATCTGTCTTATGTAGGGATAAGTAAGCGCTCAAAATAGAGTTTTACATATGGCTTCATGATTAAATAGTCACCCATCTAACTTTCTAAAATCTCAAAATCACATGAGCCCGAATAATCTACCTCTCACACTGAAGAGTTTTATGTCATTGTATATGTCACATCATTTCTTCTAATGAGGATAACCGTTTTCTATGGATACAGCTTAATGAGTCTTGTAATGAGATGTTTTGCCTTCTAACCTAACAGTACATGGCATAAACTTTTATAGAAAATTGCACATTTGAGAAAGAATAATATGCTTAAACGTGCTATAGTGATTTTGAAACTTTGAAAGGTGTAACATGTCCATATACACAATGCATGGCATATACATTCAAAAGAGAGTTATGAGTATTTAAGTTGTATACGTTTAAGAAACTTAGGAACACACCTCTAACTATATTTTAACAAGTTTAATATATAAATAATGCTGTGTAAAATCAACGTAAAACAAATATATAAGTAAAAATGTTTTGTAAATATTAAACAGAATGTGTCAAATGGAAGTTCACCACTGGCATATATTGGCTCATATATCATGCAATGTGTGACTTCGTTGAAGCATTGTAGCATGGCGAAATCAAAAACTATCTAAGCAGCTCAGTTACGTTGGTACAGGCGGTATCTAAGCAGCGCAGTTACGTTGGTACAGGTGGTGTCTTAGCAGCGCAGTTACGTTGGTACAGGTGGTATCTAAGCAGCGCAGTTACGTTGGTACATGTGGTATCTAAGCAGCGCAGTTACGTTGGTACAGGTGGTATCTTAGCAGCGCAGTTAATTGGTACAGGTGGTATCTAAGCAGCGCAGTTACGGTGGAACAGGTGGTATCTAAGCAGCGCAGTTACGTTGGTACAGGTGGTGTCTTAGCAGCGCAGTTACGTTGGTACAGGTGGTGTCTTAGCAGCGCAGTTACGTTGGTACAGGTTGTATCTAAGCAGCGCAGTTACGTTGGTACAGGTGGTGTCTTAGCAGCGCAGTTACGTTGGTACAGGTTGTATCTAAGCAGCGCAGTTACGTTGGTACAGATGGTATCTAAGCAGCGCAGTCACGTTGGTACAGGTGGTATCTAAGCAGCGCAGTTACGTTGGAACAGGTGGTATCTTAGCAGCGCAGTTACGTTGGTACAGGTGGTGTCTTAGCAGCGCAGTTACGTTGGTACAGGTGGTATCTAAGCAGCGCAGTTACGTTGGTACAGGTGGTATCTAAGCAGCGCAGTTACGTTGATTCAGGTGGTATCTAAGCAGCGCTGTTACGTTGGTACAGGTGGTGTCTTAGCAGCGCAGTTACGTTGGTACAGATGGTATGTAAGCAGCGCAGTTACGTTGGTACAGGTGGTATCTAAGCAGCGCAGTTACGTTGATTCAGGTGGTATCTAAGCAGCGCTGTTACGTTGGTACAGGTGGTGTCTTAGCAGCGCAGTTACGTTGGTACAGATGGTATGTAAGCAGCGCAGTTACGTTGGTACAGGTGGTATCTAAGCAGCGCAGTTACGTTGGTACAGGTGGTATCTAAGCAGCGCAGTTACGTTGGTACAGGTGGTATCTTAGCAGCGCAGTTAATTGGTACAGGTGGTATCTAAGCAGCGCAGTTACGGTGGTACAGGTGGTATCTAAGCAGCGCAGTTACGTTGGTACAGGTGATGTCTTAGCAGCGCAGTTACGTTGGTACAGGTGGTATCTAAGCAGCGCAGTTACGTTGGTACAGGTGGTATCTAAGCAGCGCTGTTACGTTGGTACAGGTGGTGTCTTAGCAGCGCAGTTACGTTGGTACAGATGGTATGTAAGCAGCGCAGTTACGTTGGTACAGGTGGTATCTAAGCAGCGCAGTTACGTTGGTACAGGTGGTATCTAAGCAGCGCACTTACGTTGGTACAGGTGGTATCTAAGCAGCGCAGTTACGTTGGTACAGGTGGTATCTAAGCAGCGCAGTGACGTTGGTACAGATGGTATGTAAGCAGCGCAGTTACGTTGGTACAGGTGGTATCTAAGCAGCGAAGTTACGTTGGTACATGTGGTAGCTAAGCAGCGCAGTTACGTTGGTACAGGTGGTATCTAAGCAGCGCAGTTACGTTGGTACAGGTGGTATCTAAGCAGCGCAGTTACGTTGGTACAGGCGGTATCTAAGCAGCGCAGTTATGTTGGTACAGGTGGTATCTAAGCAGCGCAGTTACGTTGGTACAGGTGGTATCTAAGCAGCGCAGTTACGACGGTACAGGCGGTATCTAAGCAGCGCAGTTACGACGGTACAGGCGGTATCTAAGCAGCGCAGTTACGTTGGTACAGGTGGTATCTAAGCAGCGCAGTTACGTTGGTACAGGTGGTATCTGAGCAGCGCAGTTACGTTGGTACAGGTGGTATCTAAGCAGCACAGTAACGTTGGTACAGGTGGTATCTAAGCAGCGCAGTTACGTTGGTACAGGTGGTATCTAAGCAGCGCAGTTACGTTGGTACAGGTGGTATCTAAGCAGCTCAGTTACGTTGGTACAGATGGTATCTAAGCAGCGCAGTTACGTTGGTACAGTTGGTATCTAAGCAGTACAGTTACGTTGGTACAGGTGGTATCTAAGCAGCGCAGTTACGTTGGTACAGGTGGTATCTAAGCAGCGCAGTTACGTTGGAGCAGGCGGTATCTAAGCAGCGCAGTTACGTTGGTACAGATGGTATCTAAGCAGCGCAGTTACGTTGGTACAGGTGGTATCTAAGCAGCGCAGTTACGTTGGAACAGGCGGTATCTAAGCAGCGCAGTTACGTTGGTACAGGTGGTGTCTTAGCAGCGCAGTTACGTTGGTATAGATGGTATCTAAGCATCGCAGTTACGTTGGTACAGGTGGGATCTAAGCAGTGCAGTTACGTTGATACAGGTGGTATCTAAACATCGCAGTTACGTTGGTACAGGTGGTATCTAAGCAACGCAGTTACGTTGGTACAGGTGGTGTCTTAGCAACGCAGTTACGTTGGTATAGATGGTATCTAAGCATCGCAGTTACGTTGGTACAGGTGGGATCTAAGCAGTGCAGTTACGTTGATACAGGTGGTATCTAAACATCGCAGTTACGTTGGTACAGGTGGTATCTAAGCAGCGCAGTAACGTTGGTACAGGTGGTATCTAAGCAGCGCAGTTACGTTGGTACAGGTGGTGTCTTAGCAGCGCAGTTACGTTGGTACAGGTTGTATCTAAGCAGCGCAGTTACGTTGGTACAGATGGTATCTAAGCAGCGCAGTCACGTTGGTACAGGTGGTATCTAAGCAGCGCAGTTACGTTGGAACAGGTGGTATCTTAGCAGCGCAGTTACGTTGGTACAGGTGGTGTCTTAGCAGCGCAGTTACGTTGGTACAGGTGGTATCTAAGCAGCGCAGTTATGTTGGTAAAGGTGGTATCTAAGCAGCGCAGTTACGACGGTACAGGCGGTATCTAAGCAGCGCAGTTACGTTGGTACAGATGGTATCTAAGCAGCGCAGTTACGTTGGTACAGGTGGTATCTAAGCAGCGCAGTTACGTTTGAACAGGCGGTATCTAAGCAGCGCAGTTACGTTGGTACAGGTGGTGTCTTAGCAGCGCAGTTACGTTGGTATAGATGGTATCTAAGCATCGCAGTTACGTTGGTACAGGTGGGATCTAAGCAGTGCAGTTACGTTGATACAGGTGGTATCTAAACATCGCAGTTACGTTGGTACAGGTGGTATCTAAGCAGCGCAGTTACGTTGGTACAGGCGTTATCTAATCAGCGCAGTTACGTTGATACAGGTGGTATCTAAGCAGCGCAGTTACGTTGGTACAGGTGGGATCTAAGCAGCGCAGTTACGTTGGTACAGGTTGTGTCTTAGCAGCGCAGTTACGTTGGTACAGGTGGTGTCTTAGCAGCGCAGTTACGTTGGTACAGGTGGTGTCTTAGCAGCGCAGTTACGTTGGTACAGGTGGTATCTAAGCAGCGCAGTAACGTTGGTACTGGTCGTACCTAAGCAGCGCAGTTACGTTGGTACAGGTCGTGTGAAGGATTGTTATGTTCTCTGTCACTCACTGGGGAGTCAAACCAAGACACGCTCGCCAGACTGCATGATTGTCCAGGTCTGTAGAAATCAAAGCTGACGCATGTGTATGACGATACGTCAAGACAAGCGTGCATACAGTCGGAAGGAGATGCTGAATCTATACCGTCTCTGTTGTTCTCGTAGATTCCGTTACCTTGAAAGGTCGAGAAGGTGTCACCGTATTGACTGCAGCCTGTAGTGGAAGAAGCAAACCATAGTAGAAATGTCTTACAGCCATCACTTACTCGATTGTTCAGAGCAGGTCAATGATTTCGTGGTCATATAAATTAAGAACTTACCTGTAACACAGTTTCCAGAAGTTGGATCATAGCTGTATCCGACATCACATTGACACGATCCATGGTTGCAGCTTGGGTTCTCATAGGAACAGTTATCCGTGGTCTGACATTCCATCCCGAAACTTTGAAGTCCTTAAATATAAAGGTGAAATTAGTATGTGTCACTTACTGTTTACACAACACAACATGCTCACGATCATTTCATAAAACTATTTTTGTATGAAAATAAAGTAAACCATATGAGTGCCGCTGTTGGACTATGTGCGTCATCTGTTCATCTGCGATTGTTTATGTTAACAAACTTAAAGATCTCTTAGATCATCTGGTACTCAATTGGTACGGTATTTATGAAGATCAATGGAAAGTGTTATCCGTTTTGGAATGAGGATATCCTGGCAAGTTCCCACTGTCAAACGTGATATATACAGGATATCTGTCTTTTCGTGAGGTAGAAAGGTTATATTTTAACGAATGGCGCAGCCACGACTGAAAATATATAATTTTTCTACCTCACGAGATGAGATAAACATGGTATTTTTCAAGAATTGACGGATATTCTATTTATTATATGATATTATCCATGTAATCACGTCCGAAAAGGATAGTTTTCACGCCGAGCGGCCGCTAGGAACAGCCCGTCACCACAGTAACACTGTGACGTCATAAGCCAATTCGCCGCGTGAGACCATTGTTTTATGACGTCAAATTATATCAGTCAACGTTCGCAGTGAAAATATAAGTTATTTTCACTGCAGCTTGATAGCCAGTTTATTTCACTGATAAATCCCAATATTTCACTGCTCGTGATATAATAAATCTACTCACGTCCATCCGTGAGATAAAGTCTTGATCCCAGCTCTGTCTTCACAGGGTGAAATGTTTTGTCAGGTTGGGAGAAGCCAGAAGCAAACAGGGAGCACGTCTTGGTGAGAGTGTTGAACTGATAGGATCTGCATCTGGTGTCCTGTACACACTCCCAGGTACACTGCCACAACTTATTCATCTCCACGTAGGTTTGGAGAAGAAAGTCTGACACGGCCTTGTCATCAAAGACAGGGAGATTGTTGTACTTAAAATACAGAGATGTACATTGGTCTGACGATTGACAACATACATTCAAACAAATGAACAGAAATAACTCTTGGCGGATACAACGTAACAATTTCATCATCTGAGTTTTTTTCTCTGGGAAACATGCATTTCTAGCTGTTTTACTTTCACTGTGTTGTATCTCTCGTGAAATCTTTGAACCGTCTCAACTTTTCCTTTGTTGTATCTCTCGTGAAGTCTTTGAACTTTAATTACTTTACTGTGGTGTATTTCTCCTGACGTCTTTGAATCTTTCTCGACTTTCCCAGTAGTATGTGTCACATGAAGTCTTTGAATCTTTCTCGACTTTCGCAGTAGTACGTGTCTCATGAAGTCATTGAACCTTCTCTACTGCAGCTGCTGTGTATCTCTCCTGAAGTCTTTGAAATGTCTGTGCTGTCCCAGTCGTACAGTCTGGTCACATTCATGAGTAAAATCATTGAACCGTATCTCATGTTTTTTAACAGATCGTTCAAGTGTCGCATGTTTCCACTGCTAATAGCTCTAAGATCAATAGCAAACACTTATTTCACACAGACCGAGATTAAGCGTAAGATCTGGCGAGGAACGGCAAGTTGTTGTTGATCCTTTAAATACACATCCTTGTTATTTTAACCCTGATAGAGCAATAATTACATTTTGAAAATACATTTTTTAAGATAATTCATTGAAATTTTAGGTAAAAACTAAAAATGTATAGACACAATCAGTTGAAAAAAATAATTTCAAATTTCATTTTTCACTTCCTTTTTCTTTTAACCCTAATAGAGCAACCATAAGGAATACATTTTAAACTCATCAGGACTAAAGGCCCGATAGACTTATGGCGTAGCATGGTGTCCTTGCGTCCGTCCATCCATCTGTCCGTCCGTCTGTAAACTGTTCGCTTTTTCGACTTCCTCTCTAGAACTTATAACTCTAGAGGACTGACATTTTATGTGCAGTCTCCTTGGCCTACGGGAATTCTAAAGTGTAGATTCTTGACCCCTTGACCCCAAATAGGGTCACAGGGGGCATGATCTAAAAACCTGTTTTTAGCTTTTTCTCTTGTTTGAAAAGCTCTAGAGAGCTAAAATGTTGTGTACAGACTCCTGAGACAACAGGTATTCTAAATTGTAGAACCTATTTTTGACGTCATTTCCAGTAGGAAAAGCTCTAGAACAAGCTGAGAACAATTTATTTCGGTTTTGCAAACATTACAGATACTGATGAGCTACAGAACCCATGACTATTTTTATGTTTTAAGTGCCACTATTGTTGAGATTAGTTTTCCTTACTCTAACCAATCATTACTTGTTAACATTAACTTCTCATACCAATCGACAACACTCAGAATTATGAACTGAAGTTGTACTACAATATCACTGAGTACAGATCTGTACAGTGTAACGGAAACTGTAAACCCACAATAAATATACGACGTACAGTAATATATAAATAAATCATAATCTCCTCTCTGTCGGTTTTGTAATAAATAGCTAGAAACTTGATGACAGCTTTGGTCGTATTGTGATCTGGTTTTCTGGATTGGAAAAGTTTAGTAAAACGGCTAGAAATCATCCCGGATTTATATACATTTTACGCGATTTCAAAGATAATGCTAGGAATCAGAGGAAGTAGTAACTATCCAATTAATGCAAATATTTTACCAGTTAAAGACATTAAGTTTAGGAGTAGTAAAATATTGAATATGCCAAAATTCTAATCTGTACCAGGCACAATTAAGCAATACTACGGCATAACAAAATTCATTTATTTAGTTTCTGGTGAAACTGATTGTTAATTCTGGTCATCTTTACATGCTAAATTGAAAGATTAAGATTTTCTGACTTTACTATTACATTTGTCTGTTCAACACAGACTCTTTTTCTATTTACAACATGTACATCATTTTTCATGTCATCTAACTTTATTTTGATGTACTATGTAAGTCATTGTCTTTATAAAGTTTAAGATCGCTGTAACATATGTTTCTGACGTATGTCAGTATGTCACAAAAAATATGACGTACCGGAAATTAAAAATTAATTACATTTACTTAAATTACAATTTATTTCTCATGTTAAAAATGTATCTCAAAATGAAAGTGGCTGAATTTACTTTTAAATAGCTGTAAGAGTTATAAGTAGAATGCTTAATGCAAGTTTGTTCAATAAACTCAATTCTAAAACCTTACACCTGCTACAAACACTATATCTTCGAAACTTTCGAAAAGAAACAATGAATGAAGTCAATACACTCTCCATATTTACTCATGTTGTATTTGTGGCAGTGCGTATCTTTATCCTCCACATATCTTTACCCGACACGTCTGTACTTGCCAATAACAGGTATGGGACCCGAGAGATTGACGATACCATTGGCAGAATTCGTTTTAAAAAGTGACTGTGTTCCTACATTGATTTCATTAGCTTCTTACAATGAATTTGACATGAGTTGAACCATTAGCAGGGCGCTCTTGGACTGGATGATCTTTCGTTGACTTCAGCAATGCTTAGCTTCGTTAATGGGTTTGTATTATTCATTAAGTTCTTTTAGAAACTCCTGTGTGTATGCATCTATTCCCCGTTATTTGCTCGTACTTGCATACTACATACAAACTTGTAGTGAGAGTGGAAAGTAGCATTCAAGACAAGATATTCAGTGACTACGTCTCACTGACTCTTATACTATGTCTATCTACGCGATTCTACTCTTTTTCAAACCATCTGAAAAAAGATTAATTAAAACAATCGAATAAATGAGGTTATCGATGCATATTCCGATATTAAACAAACGATTGTAAAAAAGGTAGTGGTAAAAACGGTGATTTCCCAAAAAAATAAACTAAACCTAATATTCAATTCGTACAGGAGACGCTATTGACATTCGCTGCATTATGTGCGCTGCATTAATAAATTGAAAAAATATATTTAAGCAAAGAGTCTCGCATAGTCAATGATTATCAATATTATACATTTACATATGAATTAAAGAGGAAAGAACACATAAAACTGAAGGTAAACTTCTATGAACTAAACACATACATCTGGCAACTCAAAGAATAGAAACCTGACATTCAATTTTGATTGGTCAATTATTTGCCAGGCCAAACCATATTCAAACACCATCAAAAGGTGCAGCCTTTGCATATATGAAACATTTATCAAAATCTGCAATCCCCGCATGATCTCCTTCAACACACGCAACGAACTTGTCAACAAACAGCAAACAGCTTAACACAACCACGGTTTCTCAGTTCACAAGCTCCAAACGCCAAATCAATCAAATGTTTTAAACATATTTATTTCACAATAGTGTACATATTGTGAAAGGGATTGGCTAACAAGCTTACAACGCTTATGCTAAGGCCGCTCCCTTGAACATAATATCAATACATGTTTAATACATACACAACAGAACAAAGTAAATATAAATATGCAACATGGTTTTCATTTCTACCAGCATCATGACATATCACCCAACGTAACAGCAAGGCACTTTGTATGAATTTCTATCTCAATCTATAAGTTTCAATAATGAATTGATGTACATATTGTATTATACATTGATTTATGTTGCCATAAAGGATTGATTTTAGATCATATCCTTTTACATAGAAGTATTTATTTTGTCGAACATGATTATATAATGGGCATGTAAAAAAGAAATGGACACAATCTTCAAAAAAAATGACCACATGAACATGAAGGAGATATAGATATATGCCTATTGGATTTATCATAATTGAGGTCACTACATCCTAGACGAAGTCTGCAGTGAATTACTTGAGCAAATCTTTGTCCAGAATTTGGATCGAAGTGGTAGTATTTATTGCTTTTTTAAAGTTGCTGACTGAATCGCTTATTTTTGGTTCTTCTGATAACGAATTCCATTCTCTAACAACAGAGGGTAAGAAAGACGCCGAGTGTCTAGCAGTCTTACACGAAATTGTTTGTAGAGAATTTTAGTTTCTTAGATTGTAAGGATTATTTACGGAAATATTATTTGGAACCAAATCTGAAAGATAGGATGGAGATAATTTATAATACATTTTGCAAATCGCTAAGGGAAGTTAAAGTTGTTTCTTCATATATCTTATTATGACTTGTGCCTCCCACAGCTCCGCATATCGATCTTAATGCATCTAGGTGAATATTTTCCAAGAGTTTTGCTTCATGCATACAACAATTTTCCCATACATTTGAACAGTAATCCAAAATCGGAAGAATGAATGATTTATACAATATTTCAAGGCTTTTTCTATTCAATCGGTATGTTAGACTTCTTAAACGATTTATCATTGGTCCCACTTTTCGGATAATGTCATCGATGTGAGAGGAGCACTGACAATCATTTTGAAGAACAAGTCCTAAATGTTTATGGGAAGAGACATCTTTAATAAGTACATTATTTAATTTTAAGTCAGGCTTATGGCTTGGATGGCGCTTTCTACTAAACTGCACAGATACAGTTTTATTTGGATTATAATCTATTTGCCACAGTTCAGCCCATTGTGAAATTCTTTGTAAATCGTTATTTAATGTTAATGCTGCGATGTTAGGATCAGCACTTACAAATATATAATGACGTGTCATCAGCAAACAGTCTGATATTACAGTCTCTATCATCAACTAGGTCTTTCATATATATATTAGAAAAAATAGTGGCCCAAGGACGGATCCCTGGGGTACTCCGGCTAATACCGTTTTCATTTCAGAGCTTTTATCTTCTATTACATGCTGTGTTTTCTGTTGCTTAAATAACTCTTAATCCATATTAGTAAGTTATTTTAAATTCCGTAATATTTTAACTTAGTTATCAGACCTTCATGCAAGACTCTGTCGAAGGCTTTACTAATGTCGCAAAAGACAGCTCTAATTTGTTTACCTTTATCGATTTCTTTTGATATGAAGTAATATAGGTATGTAAGCTGATTTACAGTTGAGTCGCCCGGTCTGAATCCCGATTGCAGGTTAGTCAAAAGATTGTTGTCTCTAAAATAATTAAAAAGCAATTTAAATACGCATTTCTGAAATATTTTAGATAGATTGCTAGTTAGTGCTATCGGTCTATAGTTAGTACAATCGTTTGTGCTTCCTTTTTTTATGAATAGGAATGATAGAGGATTCTTTCCACTGCTGTGAAAATACATTCTCCCTGAGGGAAGTATTACAAATTAAAGCAATGTGTTTATTTAAACAATATGCAAACATTTTAACATTTTTAAAACTGGTTACTTTATTCGTATCAACTGATAGTAATAAATCTAATACCTCTTTTGGTAATATAGTAACTGATGAGAGCGATTGTTGTGTTTTTAGGCTAACAGTAGGTGGGTGGCAGGAAGGGTCTCTAACTTGTGCCTGAGATATAAAATAATTATTTAGGATATTTGCAATATCAATACTATCATCATACAATTTGTTTTGATGAAGTATCGATGAGAAATTGTTTTTATTTCCAGTTTTCTTCAAGCCCCTCTTTAATCGCCACCAGGATTTATGACCAACTGATGGTTTTTTTTATCGTCTCGTTTCTTACGATAATTTCCTTTCGCAGTACGGATAGCAGAAACAACACTATTTTTCATTCGTTTAAAGTTCGACCAATCAGAAGACAAATTTCCTGTGTTTAGCTTCCTTATGAAGTCCATTTCGTTTTCTAATAAGATGACGAATTTCAATTTTTAGCAATGGGGGATCTTCTGGTCTTACTGTTATTGATCTATTTGGAATATGTTTGTTACATGTAGTTAGTAATGTACATGTTAAAATATCTACCATGTCATCTTGTGAATGGAATAATGCCTCCCAATTTACGGAAATTAACTCAATTAGGATAGCTTCTTTATCTGCTTTATTATAATCATATACAGTGCGCTTGAAATTAATTTGCTTCTGCAGCTGAGACTTAAGATGAACGAATATTGGACAATGATCACTGCATATAGGATCTAACACACCCGATTCATCAACACCATCACGAGCATTTACAAATACCAAATCAATCAGGGAAGACGACGAGCGTGTTATTCTAGTGGGTTTGTTGATTATTTGTTCAAGATCATACACAGATTTAAAATAGTCTATCTTATGTTTCTGGTTTCCCATGGCATCTATATTGAAATCACCTGCGATAATTGTTGTATTGCGATAATTGTTGTATTGCGATAATTGTTGTATTGCGATAATTGTTTTTAGGTTCAGGTCAACTGCATTGCCAAAGGATTGATCAATTAGTTCCCAATAATGTTCACTTGTATCTGCGCGATAAAACACACCAATCAAATATATGTCGTTCTTCACTCCAACTTTTACCCATATCGCTTCCAGAATATCAATGTCCAAGTGGTCCATTGGTTCTACATATAAACTGTCTTTTACATAGATTGCTACCCCTATCCCCAACTACTTGGTCGAACTTTTCTGAAGAGAGGATGAAAACCCGGTAATAATATTGTGCTACTATCTATGTCCTTATTTAACCAAGTTTCTGTTAAACAGATAATATCATAATTAAATGATTCAGCATAGGTGCTATCAACTTTATCCCTTAAGCTCCTAATATTTAGGTGGACTATTTTAAGCTGCTGGTACACTGTACCAGGATTAGGATGAATATCACCACAGCAAAGTAATATTAACATCAACATAAGAGAAATACTGCAAGAGTACACACACGGATAAGACAAAGCTAGTCTGTAACGTAAACACATATTAATGCCTTGCAGTGTAGTGATATGACAAAGAGCCCCACTACCTGTCTGTAATTAACTAAGTCAATCGACATCCAGATAGAATAATAAAACCAGTAAGCTAAGAGAGGCAAGTGGGCAATAGCAATGAACTGTATGAGAAATTTGTGGTTGATGGTATAAACTAGTTTCATGAAAATCAACTGTCATTCTGTTACTGATGTAATGACACATGTCAACATTATGCAAAACTGAAAAGTTCCATGTCAGGAAAAGTAAAGGTAAAAGAAAAATAGTCATGCTCATGCCTTGGAGTATCTGAGAAAATAAAATAAGAATAAAAATATGATAAATTTGGAAAATCGAGAGAAAAATAAAGGATCGTTTGTGAATAAAGGCATGTCGGGGTTCTGCGTCGTTTGCATCTTAAGCCAGACAAACTATTCTATCATTCGAATAGGGATTAAATAAATTAAAATAAAATACGCATAAATGTTTTAAAGTTTCGATAGGAAAATTACCTTATTCCTTACGAAACATATATTATTGTTAATGCATATTTGCTATCATATTACATAAATAAAGCATTAACAATATCAATTGAATCTTTCAGTAAATGAGAAATGAACAAATAAACAAAGAACGAAAAGAAACAAACCCAAAGAAAAATATCAATATTCATTCATCCAACATTGACCACACAGGTTTTACGACACGAGAAGAAAAGAAAAGTCATGATCATGTCAATTTCACGCTGGATCTCACAACCAATGACAGTTAAGGTCACCTTTGACCCGTCTCAATGAACTCACCGATGTTCCTTATTTGGATTGATGAATGTAAAGTTCATATCGCACAATACACAATATTGTCACTTCTATCACTTATCATGAGCATAGTTACATATTTAGATATGTTTTACACAGTCATCATAGTTAGCAGTTATTGTCAGTCAAATCAGCCAGACAACTACGATAGCAGTCATAACGTTGTAGTAAAATACCATGATTTTGTAGAAAAACGTATATCACTTTCACTGTCAACTCCAAATGAAACTTGACAATTGCATATCTAAACTACACGATACTTAAATGGAATTGCATGATGACAATAATTGCATAGTGCCAACGGCATAAAATAACCTCTAGCATCAATAAAGCATGGTTTGTCCTTTAGAATGATGTCTTTCCATGACAACACGTTTCGTTCAGTTACACTCTGTGTGAAGGTGTGTCGTGCACGTCTATGGACAGTCTTAAAACCAGAGTAGCGTTACAGTACCAGTTATCATTATTTAAATATATCCTGGATTTGATTAAGGGACATTAAGGGACATTAAGTGACATTAATTTATGCAGCGTAGCTCATTTATAGGCTAATGTAGGCATGACATCAAGGGCTAGAAAGAGAAAGGAATCATTTGCGAGTCGAGTGAATCTATTATACATCAACCTATCAATTATCATTAAGGAGTAAACAAAGGATTAGGGATCCTATCCCCCCATTTAGGAAACTGTCAAACCGGATTTTTAAGATGACACGCTGTGACGTCAGCCTGTTTGGAAAGATTGGAATCACCATTCTATAATGAACTGTCACAAAGGGTGTGGTGTTGACCTGCAGAAGGACAAAGTATTTGCCTAAAACCAATACAACCGTACCTTTAAAACCGTCTCCTTCGTACTTGGAACTAGCAGACCATGAGGCGTCCATTCATCTTCAAGCGTGAGCCTTCCATTCATTTGCTGTACGTTGGACGAGCAAACGTATCCACTTTGTTTAAGGGAGGTTTCTGGACGAGGAGCTTTGTCTCTATTTTACCTATTCTCCCGATAGATTCTTGTGTTGAAGGGTTGCAGTATGTTATCAACAGTTGCATGAGATCTGGTAGATTGTAGCGGTGCTGATGCCTCTGCCATTGGTATATTAAAGATGGACTGAAATCAGCGCCAAAAATTACTTATGTAAGGCTTTAAATTACACCGCTCTAAAAAGATTCACTTGAGTCCCTGAAGTCGCTGAAGCGTATCTGCCGGATTTGACGTCACTTCTGGCGCTTGCATATCCGCTAAATGCTATTTCAACGTGTTTTATCACCTTTAATTTTTATCTGTCGATTGAACATGCTAATATTCATCAAAACAACTTAAATATTCGATATATCGAGTCTGTAGATTTCTATCTTGGTTATTTCGCAAATGACAATTTGGAAAATTTTTGTATAACCATGTGATTTAGTTTATATGAAATACCCAATGATCTGATGTAATTGCAGTGACAATTCATTACAAATCTAATTAAGGGGCGTATGGCAAGTAGTTATTTGTTACATAGGTCGATGGTCGTGGTGGCATTCGTCTATGGAGGAACAATAACATACAGGCTAGCAAGATTAAGATGTCTGTCACATTTAATTCATATCCGTGTTGTTTATTTTTAATAAAAGGTCATTGTTCCTTTGTTCTATTTGACTTAAGCTTAGGGTGTTTGTTAGATACAATATGTGCCCCATCCCTTACAATTATAGAAGCATGGACAACATGGACAACATGGACAACATAGACAACATGGACAACATAGACAACATAGACAACATGGACAACATGGACAACATAGACAACATAGACAACATAGACAACATGGGCAACATGGGCAACATAGACAACATAGACAACATAGGCAACATAGACAACATGGGCAACATAGACAACATGGGCAACATAGACAACATGGACAACATAGACAACATGGACAACATAGACAACATAGACAACATGGAAAACATGGACAACATAGGCAGCATAGACAACATGGACAACATGGACAACATGGACAGCATGGACAACATAGACAACATAGACAACATAGACAACATGGGCAACATGGGCAACATAGACAACATAGACAACATGGACAACATGGACAACATGGACAACATGGACAACATGGAGAACATAGACAACATGGACAACACCTTACTTCACTACTGTTACCATGTGGATAACGTAGTGTGTCTTTTTCAGAGGAAATACAACTGAATGTGTGAGAATTGACAATACTTTATTCAAGGACTATGTGTTTAAACATGATAAACATGAATACAACTGAATGTGTGAGGCTTGACAATACTTTATTGAAGGACTATATGTTTAAACATGATTAACATGAATACAACTGAATGTGTGAGGCTTGACACTACTTTATTCAAGGACTATATGTTTAAACATGATAAACATGAATACAACATTGCCACGTTAAACATGAAATATACAGCATACGAAAGAGACATAATTAATCAAATAATAAATGCAGTATTAAATGCGTGTATCATTACGTCACATCATGCACATTACAATATTACAAAGAAATGTTTTATAGGTAATGAAGACCGCTGTTATTACTGAAATATTGTGCTCCCATGAAAAGAAAATATGTGTTACCAATGCTAAATATTACTCTTGTATAAACAAACCAATCTAAAACAAATGTACATAGTTTGTGTAAGCCATGCAGCTTCATTTCCCTTTCGAGTGATCATTTTTAAGGTGTTCTCATTAAAACGGTAGTTCAAGTGATCTGACTTACGTAGGGATAAGTAAGCGCTCAAAATAGAGATTTACATATGGCTTCATGATTAAATAGTCACCCATCCTACTGTCTGAACTCTCACAATCACATGAGACAGAGTAATCTACCTCTCACACTGAAGAATTTTATGTCATTTTGTATGTCACATCATTTCTTCTAAAGAGGGTAACCGTTTTCTGTGGATACAGCTTAATGAGTTTTGTAATGAGATGTTTTACCTTCTTACCTAACAGTACATGGTATAAACTTTCATAGAAAATTGCACATTTGAGAAAGAATAATATGCTTAAACGTGCTATAGTGCCTTGAAACTTTGAAATAATTAGGTGTAACATGTCCATATACACACATCTTGGTCATCTTATAAAAGTAAACGTACATCATACGTGGTTATACACAATACATGGCATAAACATTTCAAAAAGAGTTATGAGTATTTAAGTTGTATACGTATAAGATACTTAGGGACACACCTCTAACTATATTTTAACAAGTTTAATGTATAGATAATGCTATGTACAATTTAAGTAAAACAAATAATGTAAAAGTAACACTTTTTTGTAAATATTAAACTGAATGTGTCAAATGGAATTCACCACTGGCATATATTGGCTCATATATCATGCAATGTGTGACTTCTTTGACATGTTGCATGGCAAAATCAAAAACTATTTTAAAAAGAAAAAAGAGGCTCGTGAATGTACTATAAATAATGTCATACTTTACACTTACTGTTACAGTTTTAGAAGCTCATTGAAGTGACAAGGGTAAATAGTTCTAAAACATCAGTTTGTCTTTCTCCAATAAGTGACCCACAGCATCATAAGTTAATGACGTCACAAAGAAACTGCGGCGTCGCCTTGTAGACTATGTACTGTTATGTAGTACCAATCAGCTTCGTACATAGAGACAACAAACACTCGGTGTGAACGTTTTGCCGCTGATCTACTTACTTACAGTCTACAAAACTTACCCCGACTGACTGATGACCTCTGTCGCCTCCCATCGACATGGTAACAGATACCTAACATTGCAACTATCGCACATGACGTAGGATTATTTGGTGTGATGCGCAAAGGTACATCAAGAACGTTTCGGACACTATATTTTTATCATGAATACATAAGGTGCCGAAGTCAAGCCAAATGGCAAAACCAGATACTTGTAAAGTTGTAACCCTATCTCGCCAAGTAAAACCAGGAAAGCCCGTATAAGGTTTGAAAATATCAATGTTATGATAAGCTGGCTGTATAAAGTTTAACCAAATAGTCATTCCGACTAATATAAGCGAGAGCTGTCTTCCAATTATTCTTCTACACAGGACAAAAAGTGGTGGAATCCATTTGCCGGATCCTTCCGAATTCTCCCAAATATTGGCGGATCCTGTAGAATCCGGAATAATCTGGAAAAATCTGAAAGAATCAGGCAAGCGAATTCAACCACTTTTTGTCCTATGCAAATACAAGGCGAAAATTCTCACTAATTTTTTAAACATAGTCATTCTCAGAATCAACCGTTGTGCCTGACGAGTGCACTGACACCGAGAACGGGTTAACAACCTCAGGGAAGTTATCACATTTTCAGATTACGTTCTTCTACACTAGTTCATCAATAGATTTTGTCACAAAACTGCTATGCTGTACTGCCGACTGATTGTTTCTGGAAAAAAACAGGTCTGGTTAGAAAGTGAATTTTATATCTATTTTCAATAATATCTAAAAAAAAAAATGGGATGCACCAATAGTTTCCAAAATGTTAGACTTGTTTGAAGTCATCCTCTTACCAACATCTCTGACATTCCTTGTCGTATTCAAAATAACTATCAGTAAGACTTTCAGTGTCAAGATCATGTACAACATTTGAACTATTTTGACAAGTATACTTAACTGACAAAACTGTACTGGTCCGACTGGCCTGACTGACCAGTACTTCCTCCGACTGGAGTTCCCTGACATCCAGTTCTGGTGTTGGGGCAATCTCTCCGGAAGTGGCTAAACTCCGCACAGGCGAAACATGCTCCAATTCGCTGTCTTCAGGCATGAAAGGGCTGGTTCGTCGTTTCTGCTGAGGACACCCTGTGCACCTGCTGCCCGGGACGACTAACAGTAGCACTCCTATGTAGCTCGACCTGCATACAGTGCCTACCTTCCTCGCTTCTGATGTGTCTTCCTAACTGCCCTTGTGTCCGCACGAAACATCGCTCGGTCATCATCATCCTTTGAAACTTATCGTCGTTCTGCCTCCCATCCTCGAATCGTTGATCCTTATGTTTGTTCCCAAAGTCCAGTCAATCACATTCGGTTTCGATTATGCACTTGGCATCCCCATACATCTCAGTACAAATCAAGGAAGCAATTTGCTGCATACACTGATCAGTCTCTTCGTTAAGGTTGCACTCGATTTTATTGCCTTCCTTCGACCACACTAGTCCTTATCCACTTTGAGTCTCTTAACATCATTAGTTGTTTGGTTGAACTCTTCTCTGAGGGCAGACATCTTATTATCCAGGATATCATGTACTTCTCATTTACTTGTTTCAAGTTCTTTTAAGATGGCGTGTTTTGCGTCCATCGTTAGTTGAACATTCGAGTAACCGTAGCTGCAAGTGAAGCGAGAATGACCTAACACAGGTCACACTGCCCTTATATACAGGCCATTCACGCCACCTATGAGCGTGTGCAACTACTCTTTCTACAGTTATATACACTGGAGAAAGCAATTTCCTTCTTACTCATCCTTCAACCGAAGGAAATATAAGCCCATTTGAGCTGTCATGGAGCGGAAAGCATCTTCCCAACAGCCAGGAGGTGCCTCATCGAGGTAAACAAATTCAGTATATCACGTAAACTAGTTGTTCATGATTTTGAGGGAGCAAATCAAAATTACCTCAAGAACAAATATGTACATGGTGCAAGTTTAGGTAAAGTAAAAAAAACCCTCGAAAAGTAAGACTTTGTTGCACCAACAAGTCTGAGTTCAATCTTTCCCTACAGTTAAGTTGGTTCACAATTAGCATTTTATTTGTTCCCACACTCATTGGTGAGACTCAATACCATTCAATACCAACATTTATATTAATCCTTAAGTCAGTGAATAATGTAGGGGAATTTCGCATGGATACAGGTAATTACATACATGTAGATCCCATTAGCTTAACTAAGATATAAGCAATACGGTTAATTCCAATCAGAGGTTACTAGAGAAGGTGTGAAGTAATAGGAACTGTTTGTCTCCTCTCTAAGCAGCACAATTACGTTGGTATAAGTCGTATGTAGTTGTGTCAGGTAGTCTGTCATTCTCGGACACTCCGAACCAAGTCACTTCCGCCAGATAACATCGTTGTGTTCCCCACTTGTAATCTACACTGGCGCATGAGAACGAAGATTCATCAATGCAAGCCTGCATACAGTCGCGAGCAGATGTTGTATAAAAACTGTGTCTGTTGTATCCGTCGATTGCTTTGCCTTTAAATGTCGAGAACGTATCACCGTACTGGCTACAGCCTGTAATGCAAGGAGAACAAACTGTTTAGACATGTTTTATGAGAATATCATACTCGATTGTCCAGAGTATCTCACTCATTTCGTGGCAATAAAGACTAAGAACATACCTGTAACACAGTTTCCAGAAGTCGGATCAAAGCTGTATCCGACATCACATTGACACGATCCCTGGTTGCAGCTTGGGTTCTCATAGGAACAGTTATCCGTGGTCTGACATTCCATCCCGAAACTTTGAAGTCCTAAAATATATAGGTGAAATTTGTATGTGTCACTTACTGTTTACACAGCACATCATACTTACAAACGTTTAATAAACTTATTCTCATATTGTAAATAAAATTAACTAAATACGTGCAAATGCCACTTTGGGGCTTGGTGCATCATGTGTTTGTCTGCGACTGTTCATGTCTTTAGTTAATCAACTTGAATTTTTCTTAGATCTTGTGATTCTCAAATGGTACTGTATTAACAAAGATCAGTGGAAACTGTTATCTGTGTTTGAATGACAATATTCCAACAAACCCTAAGTGTTAAACGTAACATAATCTACTCACGTCCGTCAATGAGGTAGAGTCTTGCTCCGAGTGCGGTCCCCACAGGGTGAAATGTTTTGTCAGGTTGGGAGAAGCCAGAAGCAAACAGGGAGCACGTCTTGGTGAGAGTGTTTAACTGATAGGATCTGCATCTGGTGTCCTGTACACACTCCCAGGTACACTGCCACAACTTATTTATCTTCACGTAGGTTTGGAGGAGAAAGTCTGACACGGCCTTGTCATCAAAGACAGGGAGATTGTTGTACTTAAAATAAGAGACGCAATTACGTTGGTACAAGTCGTATGTAGTTGTGTCAGGTAGTCTGTCACTCTCGGACACTCCGAACCAAGTCACTTCCGCCAGATAACATCTTTGTGTTCCCCACTTGTAATCAACACTGGCGCATGAGAACGAAGATTCATCAAGGCAAGCCTGCATACAGTCACGAGCAGATGTTGTATAAAAACTGTGTCTGTTGTATCCGTCGATTGCTTTGCCTTTAAATGTCGAGAACGTGTCACCGTACTGGCTACAGCCTGTAATGCAAGGAGAACAAACTGTTTAGACATGTTTTATGAGAATATCATACTCGATTGTCCAGATGGTGTCACCGTATTGACTGCAGCCTGTAGTGGAAGAAGCAAACCATAGTAGACATGTCTTATAGCCATCACTTATTCGATTGTTCAGAGCAGTTCAATGATTCCGTGGCAATACAGACTAAGAACTTACCTGTAACACAGTTTCCAGAAGTAGGATCATAGCTGTATCCGACATCACATTGACACGATCCCTGGTTGCAGCTTGGGTTCTCATAGGAACAATTATCCGTGGTCTGACATTCCATCCCGAAACTTTGCAGTCCTAAAATATATAGGTGAAATTAGTATGTGTCACTTACTGTTTACACAGCACATCATACTTACAAACGTTTAATAAACTTCTTCTCATAATGTAAATAAAATGAACTAAATACGTGCAAATGCCACTTTGGGGCTTGGTGCATCATGTGTTTGTCTGCGACTGTTCATGTCTTTAGTTAATCAATTTGAATTATTCCCAGATCCTGTGATTCTCAAATGGTACTGTATTAACAAAGATCAGTGGAAACTGTTATCTGTGTTGGAATGACAATATTCCAACAAACCCTAACTGTCTAACGTAACATAATCTACTCACGTCCGTCCATGAGGTAGAGTCTTGCTCCGAGTTCGGTCCTCACAGGGTGAAACGTTTTGTCAGGTTGGGAGAAGCCAAAAGCAAACAGGGAGCACGTCTTGGTGAGAGTGTTGAACTGGTAGGATCTGCATCTGGTGTCCTGTACACACTCCCAGGTACACTGCCACAACTTATTCATCTTCACGTAGGTTTGGAGGAGAAAGTCTGACACGGCCTTGTCATCAAAGACAGGGAGATTGTTGTACTTAAAATAAGAGACGCAATTACGTTGGTACAAGTCGTATGTAGTTGTTTCAGGTAGTCTGTCACTCTCGGACACTCCGAACCAAGTCACTTCCGCCAGATAACATCTTTGTGTTCCCCACTTGTAATCAACACTGGCGCATGAGAACGAAGATTCATCAATGCAAGCCTGCATACAGTCACGAGCAGATGTTGTATAAAAACTGTCTCTGTTGTATCCGTCGATTGCTTTGCCTTTGAAAGTCGAGAACGTGTCACCGTACTGGCTACAGTCTGAAATCCAAGGAGAACAAACTGTTTAGACATGTTTTATGAGAATATCATACTCGATTGTCCAGAGTATCTCACTCATCTTGTGGCAATAAAGACTAAGAACTTACCTGTAACACAGTTTCCAGAAGTCGGATCATAGCTGTATCCGACATCACATTGACACGATCCCTGGTTGCAGCTTGGGTTCTCATAGGAACAGTCATCCGTGGTCTGACATTCCATCCCGAAACTTTGAAGTCCTAAAATATATAGGTGAACTTAGTATGTGTCACTTACTGTTTACACAGCACATCATACTTACAAACGTTTAATAAACTTATTCTCATATTGTGAATACAATGAACTAAATACGTGCAAATGCCACTTTGGGGCTTGGTACATCATGTGTTTGTCTGCGACTGTTCATGTCTTTAGTTAATCAACTTGAATTTTTCTTAGATCCTGTGATTCTCAAATGGTACTGTATTAACAAAGATCAGTGGAAACTGTTATCTGTGTTGGAATGACAATATTCCAACAAACCCTAACTGTTAAACGTAACATAATCTACTCACGTCCGTCCATGAGGTAGAGTCTTGCTCCGAGTGCGGTCCCCACAGGGTGAAATGTTTTGTCAGGTTGGGAGAAGCCAGAAGCAAACAGGGAGCACGTCTTGGTGAGAGTGTTGAACTGGTAGGATCTGCATCTGGTGTCCTGTACACACTCCCAGGTACACTGCCACAACTTATTCATCTTCACGTAGGTTTGAAGGAGAAAGTCTGACACGGCCTTGTCATCAAAGACAGGGAGATTGTTGTACTTAAAATACAGAGATGTACATTGGTCTGACGATTGACAACAAACATTCAAATACAAGATTAAGAGAGCTTGATAGACACATGGTAACAATCTCATCATCTAGGCCTTCTCTTCTCGTCCTGTGCTTGGATCTCCTGAAGTCGTCGAACCTTCTACTCTCCCTGTGATGTATATCTCCTGAAGGCGTTAAACCTTCTCTACTCTCCTTGTGTTGTATCTCTCGAGAAGTATTTAAACCTTCTCTACTCTCCTTGTGCTGTATCTCTCCTGAAGTATTTAAACCTTCTCTACTCTCCTTGTGTTGTATCTCTCGGGAAGTATTTAAACCTTCTCTACTCTCCTTGTGTTGTATCTCTCGAGAAGTATTTAAACCTTCTCTACTCTCCTTGTGTTGTATCTCTCGAGAAGTATTTAAACCTTCTCTACTCTCCTTGTGCTGTGTCTCTCCTGAAGTCTTTAAACCTTTCTTCTCTCCTTGTAATGTATCTCTCCTGAAGTCTTTGAATCGTCTCTACTTTCACTTTGGTGTATCTTTCCTGGATTCGTTACACCTTCTCTAATCTGCCAGTACTGTGTTTTATGTGATGTTGTTGACGACTACATTTTGTCAAATAGTGGGCTAAACACTCCTTGAAAGTGGTCAGTTCTACTATCTTTATCCGCATGTTTAATGATGTTAAATAGACCGTTAAATTATTGTTCGGACTTGGCTGGACTTGGCTTGACTTGACTAGACTTGTGGTAGATATGCTGCAGATCAGATTGAGTTCGCTTACAAAACCAACAACTTTACTCTATTTCTATACATTCAGTTCGTGTAGGATTTTTTTCACGCGAATTATTTTTACGACCTTTGTGTCGTTACATTTTTGCTTTTGCAAATATTTTTTTTAATTGGGCAATTAACTTAAAATTCTCGCCGCAAATGGTTGCGATACTGCCGAAGCATCGTTAAACAATAACTCACTCACTCACTCAGGCGAATTGGGTTGTGTTGGGACGTGGGATGTGTTTATTGAAACGTATTGGATTAATCTTTACTACATTAATAACGTTAGTGAATCTTAATTTTAAAATAAAGACTCGCCGAACCGTAAACGTAGCGGTTGTCTGATTGGTTAATTCAATTCGGCCATCTCCCTTTCGATTGGAAGGTCATAGGTAGCCAAAAGTGATTTTGATTCCAACTAGACTCAATAGGGGAGTGTAGCGAGTATTATTGGGGCTGGGTGTACCCAGACTGCTCCATACATGTATATACAATTGTTGTATCCATAATTGGCAGAGATTCGTCAAAGTTCAAACTCTTTGGTTAACATAAAGTCATGAAATTATGTTATATCCAACCATTACTCCGGAGATAGAAGTGAAGAGTCCTAAGTGAAGCTAAACGTCAACTAGAAGCACACGGTGTACTGAAATAACATTATAATTACTGGCATATCACAGACGATTCACGGAACCATACAACATGCACAACGACAATACTTCATTAACAGGTTTAAGGTGGGAACAAGATCTATGGATAACCAACTTTTGTATTGTTTTCCGTTAAGTAGGGCCTGAGTGCCTTAAGAGATTAATGTGGCCATTGGGAATATAGATTTGTCGAGCAGGCAATTACTGTAAACCGTAGATTGTCAGATGATACCACGTGCATTTTACACAATTAAACCATTAGCAGCACTTAGCTACATGAATAGGTTTGTATTGTTTATCCAGATTCCACAATGACTCCCTGCCATAAATACTCGTGGCAGTCTTGAAATACGAATAAATAATTTATGTTCGACTTCATTTCAAAGTAATCAAATAGTGTCTTCAAACTAACAGACAAACAAACTGTGGATATTTGTACCTGCTTGTTGTGATGTACTGTATGATCATAATCGTTGAGATCGAGGGTTTGCATGGTTTATGAAGTCGAACCCACTGAGATATGTTGCATGCTCCGTGACGTCGAACCAACTGATATATGTTGCACGGTTCGTGAAGTCGACCCCAATGATATATGATGCATGGTTCGTGAAGTCGACCCCACTGATATATGTTGCATGGTTCGTGAGGTTGAAACCACTGAGATATGTTGCATGCTTCGCGAAGTAGACCCCACTGAGACATGTTGCATGATTCGTAAAGTCGAACCCACTGATATATACTGCATGGTTCGTGAAGTCGAACCCACTGAGATATGTTGCATGGTTCGTGAGGTTGAAACCACTGAGATATGTTGCATGCTTCGCGAAGTAGACCCCACTGAGATATGTTGCATGATTCGTAAAGTCGAAACCACTGATATATACTGCATGGTTCGTGAAGTCGAACCCACGGAGATATGCTGCATGGTTCGTTAAGTCGAACCCACTGAGATATGCTGCATGGTTCGTGTAGTCGAACCCACTGATATAATTTGCATGTTTCGTGAAGTCGAACCAACTGATATATGTTGCATGGTTCGTGACGTCGAACCCACTGATATGTATTGCATGGTTCGTGAAGTCGAACCCACTGAGATATGTTGCATGGTTCATGAAGTCGAGCCCACTGATATATGTTGCATGTTTCGTGATGTCGAACCCACTGAGATATGTATCATGGTTCGTGAAGTCGAGCCCACTGAGATATGTTGCATGGTTCGTGAAGTCGAACCCAATGATATATGATGCATGGTTCGTGAAGTCGAACCCAATGATATATGATGCATGGTTCGTGAAGTCGAACCCACTGAGATATGGTGCATGGTTCGTGCAGTCGAACCCACTGAGATATGTTGCATGGTTCGTGAAGTCGAACCCACTGATATATGTTGCATGGTTCGTGAGGTCGAACCCACTGAGATATGTTTCATGGTTCGTGAAGTCGAACCCACTGAGATATGGTTCATGGTTCGTGAAGTCGAACCCACTGAGATATGGTTCATGGTTCGTGAAGTCGAACACACTGAGATATGTTGCATGGTTCGTGAAGTAGACCCCACTGAGATATGGTGCATGGTTCGTGCAGTCGAACCCACTGAGATATGTTGCATGGTTCGTGAAGTCGAACCCACTGATATATGTTGCATGGTTCGTGAGGTCGAACCCACTGAGATATGTTTCATGGTTCGTGAAGTCGAACCCACTGAGATATGGTTCATGGTTCGTGAAGTCGAACCCACTGAGATATGGTTCATGGTTCGTGAAGTCGAACACACTGAGATATGTTGCATGGTTCGTGAAGTTGAACCCACTGAGATATGTTGCATGGTTCTTGAAGTCGACCCCACTGAGACATGTTGCATGGTTCGTGAAGTAGACTTTGAGTAAATGCTGATGCTCTTTTCTAGCAAACCATGTGAGACACACTGAACGTTTTAACGTTATCAATAATGCTCCTGGGGCAGATTTATCTTGATTTTTGACAGAAACTTTTTCAACATGAATGAAAAGCAATACACACTGAAAATAATTGAAATTCTTTTAAAAGAAGATGAAGAATAGTTTTATTCAGTATGTATAGCCAAATGACCAGGAGTACACATATGAAGATATAATAAAAAATAAAACCTGAAGTCATTCTGCTTCCAATAATTTGGAGAAAAAATATTGTTTACATTATTTATATTAATAATACATGAACAGGGCCAACGGACGGCTATTCCACGTGTAAAAACCACCCCCTAAGATAGACTAAGATCACGTGACTAACATTCCAAAAAGAATTGTGGGTGGAGCTTGATTCAGTCTAAGCGTGATGGCGGAACGTAATTTGTCTAATTCAAATGTTTGTTGCTGTCATAAAAGTTGATGTTCATTGTCCCACCGCTAATTTTGACCGACTGCAGAAGTTGTAAACCATGAAAAGGAGTACACGCTTTATTGGTTGCGTTGTAAGAGTTCAGACGGCTGAGGCGAATCGACGTTACGTTACCATGGGCACACTTGATCAAGAGGGAGCGGAACAGCGGGAACGTCATTCGATTGTTATGTCATCAAAAAAACTTTACCTTTATTGTCTATTCTAAGATGCCTAGCGGCTAGAAAAATCGAAATAAAAGTACTTTATCAGACGATAAAGGTATAGTTTTTGTGATGACGTAACAATTGAATGACGTTTCCGCTCCCCTCGTAGTCACTTGTGCCCATGGTAACCCAACGAAAGAGGGCAGTTGAAAAGACCGTGTTTTTCTGGAAATGATAATGTCCTAAAAACGTTGTTATAACAATTGAAGGAATGTGTTCTTTTGTATCCGAATTAGTCTTAAATTTTAAGCTACATTTGTACTTGAACCAAAACGACGAAATCCGTATTAGGCAACCCCAGGAACCACTATGACGTCACAACAGAACAATGACGTCATAGTCGCTGTTGTCGCACGGCTCGTCAGTTGGCCCTGATCATGGATTATTAATATTAAGGAAGTGAACTCTATTTTTCTTGCAAAATTACTCAAAGCAGAATGTTGTGTTATGGGTTATCTTAGAAAAGTAATAAAGTTCGCTGTACCCCAATGTGTTTTGTAATAAAGTAAAGTTTTGCCCTGAAGTATTATAACGTCAAAGTACTCGGACTACCGTCCTCGTACTTTAACTATAATAGTTCAGGGCAAAACTATACTTTATAACAAAACACATTGGGGTACAGCGAACTTTATTTCTTAAATAAAGTACTTTTGTTTCGATTGTTCTAACCGCTAGGCATCTTAGAATTTCAAATCAGTTAAATAAACATAGGGTGCTTAACTCGCTTTTTCAATGTGTTTCATGGCCATAATGTTTGTTAAAACGTTGGAAAAAGTAGTAATTTAATTAATCAAAGATGTCGTCAACATACGCAACCTTGTTAAATCTAAATTTGATGATGCATCATTTCTGTAGGACAAAGCGAAAAATCCAAGAATGTTATTTATGTCGACAGCATCAATTACTAATTGACATTTTACATTTTATGAATTTTAAAGTTAAATGACAAACATTCTGGCCAATAAACATTTTGAAAAAAACGATTTCAACACCCAGCTGTACTTGAACAGATATAAATAAAAGTATTATACTGTGATGTGTGAACTTGTTGGTACAATTTACAAATCATGTCCCTATATTAAAGAAAGCATTCAAAATCGACTTTCTACTCTAATTCGATCTTACACTGTTGAAAATGTGGTGACATTTCTTTTGCGGTCGAGTGTATGTATTGTTGATTAGTGTTAAAGTTAAAACACAATTAATTATTCACTTTATTGGACATTTTAAAAAAGTAATTAATGACAAAAAGAAAAGTACATTATAGGTAAGTTGTTGGTACAGTCATTGTTGGTGGCTGGATTTAGCATGAGGCTGTGGGTTCGAATCCCGCAAGGATCTCGTCCCGAAAAAGTACCTAGCTATTTTGTTAATTAACGTGACTGTGCTGAAACAAGGCTTAAAGCAGGTTCTCGCACGAAATGATGGGACAAAACATTTCCTGAAATTACTTGCTTTAAACTGCAAATAAACATGAAGGTGGTAATTAAAAGTGGACTTAGTACGTTGTATCCACAAACGGTACCCTGTTTGCCGGATATATTTTTTACAAAGAGTTATTCGATCTGTAGTGAGTATCTTTCTGTCTATAGTTTTTGCTTTTTATAAAAAAGGGTGACACCTATGATGGATACACACGATTCACAACGTAATTTATAATGATTTCACTGCAAGAAATTATCTGATTTCCACAGCACAGTTCCGCTGATACAGGTCCACCACACTGTTAACTCCCCTAGCCTCCTCGGGGACATCGAACCAAGCTACGGTAGCCAGTTGACACGATTTCAGATTAGTGTCACGATCAAAGCTGATGCACGTGAAAGAAGATTCATCAAGGCAAGCTTTCCTACAAGTGGTGACTGAGGGCATGGCTGTGAAGCTCCGGTTGTGTCTTCCGGCGATTTCTCTGTTTCTAAATTGCATGAAGGTGTCTCCGTATTTGCTGCAGCCTGAAATGCAAGATGGAAACCTATAGAGAGAGTTCGTGGATAAGAACTAACACAGATATTCATATCAAATACGTGTAATAGACTTCACAGTTACATTATATCCCCTACACCTTATACAAATGAGAATTCACTTATCATATTATATAGAATGGTACTGTCCATTAAGCTAGTAATGATTTTGATCAGTAATATGAATTAATGATCAGAGCACATGGGGTCTTTAAATGTTAAATGTTTTTATCTGATCATCTTTCGTTATTAACATCAGTTCAACTAAAAATAACAGGACTGAATAGCACATGCAGCAGTCGGAGGGTTAAAGCGAAAACATGAAGACGCCAGCTGTAGTCTTATGAACAATGTTGTACACTGTTGTACATTCAAGGGCATCCCGGTGTACACAGCACTCATCCTAGCGCCACATCCGTCCCTCGCCCGAGAACTTGATTTTAACTTTGACTTGTTGAATTTTCTGCAATCAACAATTTTGTTGTTAAATGTAAAACCAAATATGAAATTATAGTTACAAATGCAAGTAAAACTATGTTATCGTAACCATTGTAAGAGTCTTAGTTATGATACCAGGTGAACACAAATGAAGCAGTCGTAAAATAACAACATGTGCACTACAGTACAAGTATACAGCAACGAGTAAGATGTGTTGATCGTTGATCGTTGATTGTTAAAAGCATTGTCCCTGGGTAATAATTTGTGACTACATTGATATGCGTGTGTTCTAATGTAAAGCGTATGATTTGTTGAAAATATATTGAAATGAATTGGAAATAATTATGGCGGCAGCATGACCGGAAGTGGTTGTTTGAGAACTATTTCCAGAAGGGAGCACCTGGAGTAGCTGTGTGTCAGAATAGGATATCATAATAATGATTGAATAAAAGGAGAAGAAAATGAATACAATTGAAATAGTTTAGAAATGCAAGGGCAGGGGGATATAGAAGACCGAGTTGAAGTAGTAGATAGTGGCGGAATAAATGTGTGTGTATTTGAGATAATGAGTGCTCAAATCCGTTACCCTTAGCCGGTTTTAATATACACACCTAATCACTACATTAAGTATACTGTTAGTAAGATTGGCTTAAAACGAGGGCACTTTCATTGATTCGTTTTATGATAAATAGCTGCATGTGTAGTGCAATTAATTATTGGATTGGGACTCTTTTAGCGGAGGAATTAACCTGTTGCCAAATATGGCTGTACCTTACGTCAAATAGTACAAACTTGATTATGAATGAAATAAGTTTAAATTCACTGATTTGTGATATGTTCCTTAATAAGTGTTGATTTTTTAAAGAATACAATTGCAAAACAATGTTAATGTGCTATACACATGTTTGAAGTCTATTTTGTGAATATGAACGATAAGAAGGAGATTTCATATATTTACAGTAGGCCTACATGCGTCTGTAACTATTCTCATGGTTTGATAATTCTTTGAAACAAAAGTTTGATTTATTGAGGCTTACTCTGCTCAATATGAACAAAAGATTTTTCTAGAATTTAAAATGAAAATTGCATGAAACACACAATTTAACAGTTAAGTTCAGGTATTTTGTTACCCATTTGTAATTGCAGTATTTGACAAGTTCTGCATTAAAAAAAATATGAAAAAGATGCTTTTGATTCATATGCCACGATGATGTCACAAATTGAGTGGGCTACTTTCGGCGGCATGTTTTATGTACTCTGAGGGCGTGGGTTCGAATCCCATAGGGACTCGGTCCGAAAATGTACAAGAATTTGTACTATTGAAGGTAGTGTTATCCCAAATATATTCAAGTTATGTTTTATGTAGACGGGAATGTTTATGTCATGGTAAGGGCACTGCACAGGACCAAAAATGGTGGAATCCGATTTCCGGATCCTTCCGGATTCTCCCAAAAATTGGCGGATCTGGAGGAATCCGGAGTAGTCCGGAAGGATCCGGCAAGCAGATTCCTCCACTTTTTGTCCTGTGCTGGCGCGCCTCCTTGTATACTACAGATAAGTTATCTACCTACACGTATAAACACTAGTCATCAACAACACAGACAATCCAATACCGACTTCTTTATATTTGTCATAATAAACAAGCAGATGGTCCATCGACATATGCAAGACATTCCTCGAACGGTGAAGGGCTGGAGCTGAATAATAATAACACAACACTGCAGTGTTTATGATAAATATGATGAATAACTATCTTCTGCTTAGTTTCATTACATTGATTTAATAATAGTCAACAGATTTCAGGCAAGCGACTTTTACTGTCACGCTGGGCTTCAGGGACACGCCCAAACACTTTACAGGGTTAGGGCATCGCATAAAGTGCTTGATGACATGTCGTCCGTCACAAGTGTTGCACAGAGTTCAAAATTGATCAATCAGCTGTTTGCGAGTTCACTGGGTGCTTTCAGTTCCGTTGTTTATTTTGATTGTTGCAGTGCGTCAAAGTATTATTACTAACTACATTAATACTGGAATAGTGATCCTTTATTTCTTTTTTAGCTTCACAGTAATTTTTACTAGCTTTAAGATGAGCATTTCATCGTTACATTACTGTGAGAAACACTGGCTTACAACGAGGACAATTCGATTGATGAGTTTGTTTATAAATGGTGACATGTTAACATCGTAGAGCCGGAACTCTTTAAGCGCAGAAATGAACCTTTTGCCTTATATCAAAGCAGAGTATGTTGATTGAGTAAACAAATTATGAATGAAAGAAATATAAATTCACTTGTTCCTGACAAGTTCCTTAACAATTCTCGATTTTGTAAAGATAATAAATTACATAACAAGGTCTGTGTGCATTACAATCAATGCGAATCGTATAATATACTTGGTGTCTACTTTGTGAACTATTGCGATAAGACAGAGATTTCATATATTTACAATGCACACGCTTCTAGCTGTACTGATTACATGTGATAGGTTGGATACCACAGCATCAGTTAAGTTTGTTTACTTTTGTTTTACAGCTTGAACTTCTGACAGAGTTCCCCGACTCCCAGTACACTTTCATCACTGACGCAGGGCTGAGTGAGTGAGTGAGTGAGGCGTTCGTAAAATGATGCAGAAAGTCCTATGAAACGAGAATGAAATGTTCTTATTTACGCTGATGTAAATGAAGAAGAATTGGGTTTGATACAAACTTTGAATTTTAAGATATTAAAAGGTGAGAAACAATTGAAATAAATTCTATAGTACAAATCAACATCACTCGACCGACATTCCATCTTATCAAAGCCAAACAGTTTAGAGTTTAAATCAAAATTTATGAAGGACTGTGGACAGGGAAACAATGTGGTGACAGTTGATATCAAAATAAAATTAACTTTAACAAACAACTTTTTTTAAAAGCCCTTTTTGAGACATAGTTTTGCAGACAACTTAACAGCAAGTTTTCATTTATTTTTATTATTGACGTGCACGTCTTTAAGAGAGTCATTTAAAGGGTATTAATTTGACATTGTTAGCATATTCTGAACATTTATAACAAAAACTATACTGCCCCAAAGCATATACCTATTTAAAATGAAAATAGAAGAATTTCGACCAAAAACTCAGTGCAAACAAACAGAAAAAGAACAAGCTCAGATATTCTATTTTCACCAAGAAAGAAATTCTTTAGTTACGATGATAGATACATTGTCAATCGTTTATGATACTTTCTCCTGATTCTTACATGGAAACGTTCAAAATCATTGTGTTCCAACTCCTGTTGATTTGCCACTAACTACTCAACTTGTACGTTGCTTTACGTCATCTGTGGTTGGTAGATAAAAACGGATAGAGCCATCTGTTGTTCATTCTAAAAATAAACTGTTGCCTCTATTTTCGCCGGGGTCGTGCTTTGCCCCTGTCTCCCGTAATATGCAAAATAACTGCTACAACGCCTTTAAATGAATCAAGCAGGGCCATATTCATGCAACCCTACCTCAATATAATGCCAGTTAGGTAGACATACTCTTTAATATAACGCAAAATTTAGAAATCAAAACATATTAAACATAAAATTTGACATTTGAAAAAGCACTTCTACTCCAATACAGTATCACTGATTCATTAAGCAAGTTTCATCAAGCTAAGTCTTGAGTTCTGATCCTATAATCAAATTGTAGGTTGCGTTTCATGGAAACAATCACAAATACAAATAATTCAAAGAAGTTGAAAATCCCTGAAATCCCAAAAATCATATATACATTGGTTGCCTGACACAGCCACAAACGTTCATTTTAATAAAATTACATATTTTCTAATCGTGATCAAGAAACAAAAAGTTCAGACGCACAGACGCATCTCATATTATCCAGCCATAAAGCAGGTCACCCATCCAGGTTGCAGTGCCAATCAATGTTGCTGAAGTGAAGTGATCATGTTGACCTCGTGTTTTTATATGGGGTCAAGGACAAATTCCAGGGAAGGGTCACAAGGGGAGGGTTATCAAAACAAATACAAACGTTTGGGGACGGTCATATTAAGATAAACAGTAATAAAACAATCGTTTTTACAGACTTGAAAAAGGGCATTGAAAAGTATTGTAAAACAGAAAAAAAGGTGAAACATGTGTTTTGCTTTAAGAAGAAGAGTGCTTGATATCACAAATCGATGCTAGTATATAAGACCCCCATGAATTCTGTCCTTTGTTTATTGTTATTCATAGAAACCAAAGTAAGAAAACAGTTTTACTGAACGGACAGTATTTTTCACACAGGTAGGCTTTTTGTTTCTGTTTGGTATATTTTTACAGTATGTAATGTAAGCATATAAAGTTAAAACAGTCAGTGAAATTGAAAGCATTTGGAATGATATAACATTCCAATCTGAATAGTACAATTATAAACAGGGTTGCAAATTAAAATGTTTGCCAGCAGGACATTTCATTTCTGAGCCAAACATTAAAGATGAACCCGAAACAGATGTTTTTGTATTAAAAAAAGAGGGAGAAAGTGTCTTCGCTTCAAAAACTGCCCTACTCTCTTGCTTGGTAGGTACCTTGCACCTTGAGATGAAAGTTTGTACATGTGGTCCTGACTCCCCTCAAATATTGATGTGGCAGGCATTTTACCTAAAACCCTTAAACAACATCTTCTCCATTTGACATAGGAAGTTGAAATGTTCATTATGTCTTGAGCCCCATTTTAATTGATCTGATAAAATGTTAAGGGTTATCATAAACCCATTAAATTAAATGTCTTTAGCTTCTAAGATAACAAAATATAGCTTACTCTTACTCCTTGCCAGTGCCCAAACATGGACCTTTCAGTCAAACTACTCTCAATAGTACGGTAGAGGTGTGTATTGACTCATATGGGAGGGAGAAGGAGAAGGGGGGAGAAGGAGGACTGGAGAGTCAGATTTAACAATTGACCAGGGAGGGGTGAGTGAGGAGTAGGGGATCTTAAAGATTATTGTGGTACTAGTGAACAAGTCTTAGACAAAACAATAGAGGTAACATCTTTAAAATATATGTGTAAGACACATTATAATGATTCTCAGTTTCTTATCTTTTGTATGCACAATGTTTTTGGTTCCTTTCCCCTTCACCAGCAAATTGGTTAACTTTAAACACATACTTGTTACTTCTTCCTTAGAATATAACAGTCTGTTATAATTAAATTTTGTGTTGACAAATGTGGATTGAAAACATTGAATTTGATGACTGGGTAATGCCTTATTGTTTAACATAGTCTTTATCTTTAGTCTTCAGTTAATAGTTTTTACCTGAGAGATATATATTGAATAATGCAATTCCTGTATGTGATTAGCTACAGAGCCAATGGCTCTGTTTTTACAGATACTTTTGAGATGTTACACATCATATTAAGTCCATTACTGGAATGTTAAATGTGTATTATCCAACATTCTATTGACTCTTTTTTAAGGAGAATCCTTCTTTAAACGGTAAATGCATAACCAAAGATATCTTCAGAAGTTAAATAGATGTATGGTGGGGGAGGGCCATAACAAAATTACATCAAGCCAGGGAGGGTACAAACTCAAGTAAAAATCCCCCGCTGAACTTAAAATATTTATATCAAAATATTAAAAGCTTATTCAAATCTGTTTAGTGAAAATAGAGCATAAGTGGCTTGTGCTGCATGAGATATTGTCCAATATAATTTTGTACGAATGATTCAAGATAATTTTGTGCGAATGATTCAAGATAATTTTGTGTGAATGATTCAAGATAATTTTGGTGTGAACTGCTCCTAGATATTTGTGTGTGAATGATCCAAGATAATTTTGTGTGAATGATCCAAGATAATTTTGTGTGAATGATTGAAGATAATTTTGTGTGAATGATTGAAGATAATTTTGTGTGAATGATTGAAGATAATTTTGTGTGAATGATCCAAGATAATTTTGTGTGAATGATCCAAGATAATTTTGTGTGAATGATCCGATATAATTTTGGTTGTGCACTGCTCCAAGATAGTTTTTAGCATTAATAGTTTCAGGATTTGTTGACTTTCAAAATATCACTTTTCATAAGTTCTCTTTTCCTGAAAACAATAAAAAAAAACAGATTCAAGAACATCCATCATTTCATCAGAATCCGACATTGCACTAGCTGTGCATTCATCTTCATCCATTAGACCAAAGTTGTCTTCCATGCGTTTGATATAAGCTGAGAAATGGAGATATGGGATTTTTAAATCTCATCCTTGTCGGCTCCCACTATTTGAATTAAAATAATTTTAAGGCCTTGATCAGTCCTGGCACATGCACATAACTTGGAGAATATTGACACTGTTAAGTTAAAGAGTTGAGCTGTCATCCCAAGCTGTTGAACACTTTTGAACAATACATCATGGTTAACAAAGTGAGACAGAATTGAAAGTCATTAAAGCGGACATAATATCTCTCTTTCTTCTTTTATATTTTTTTCTGAACCATGCCTTGCAGTGTAAATATTATGATCTATAGCAGAGGTGAGGAGAGGTGAGGTGAGGTGAGGTGAGGTGAGTTTGACGCAGCTTTCAAGAGTATCACGACTGCTAGTATTATGGCAGAGAGAAAGCCGACAACATCATGTGGCCTCAATACTGTATTGGAGACTTTCAAGAGTTATGCCTTGCATTGGGAAGTTGCTGTGGCTATGCATATCGGTGAAACCTGCAAGCATCAGCGAACCATGTGTGATCTACAGTAGAACATTACTGCCTGAATGCTGCTTGATACAATGTATATGTTGATATCTACACATCACTGTATGAGTCTATCACTTATCACACTTGTCAGAACGTTAAACAGTGAACCAATGAGGGATATGCCCTATTTCCGAATTCTTTATGCTTATTTGTTATACACAATTTCTTAAAGTAGTTGAATATAGGAGTTTAAACAAATAAAAGGCACAACGATACTTTATATGAAATACCCAAGTTTTAAATTTCTAATTGATAGATTTCGCAGAAAGAATACAATGTAAAAAAATCAGACTGTTTTTTCTCGAAATCAAAAAAGAAAAATTTCAACCTTGGAGTTGATGGCTTAAAAGACGCTACACCCAATATAGGAGGTTATTTACATACAAAATTTCCAAGTTTCCAAGTCATATAGATTTGTAGATATGATCCATAAACGACACAAAGTTAAACAAATATTGCGTTTTTTGGTCAATATTCCAAAAAATTAATTGTACCTTGAAGTTGAAACCAATTAAAGGCACAACAGCACCATATAGTTTTCTTTCATACCAAATAGGAAGTTTCAAAGTCATTCGGTATTTGACTAATGCCCAGGAAACGACATAGAGAGTAAGAATTCAGACCATTTTGAACAATTTTCAACAATTATTTCGAGCTTTGAGTTTAGACTTCTAAACGGCACCACAGCACCACATAGGCTACTTCCATAACTTCCATTTTTACCAAATTTTAAATCTTCAAGCCATAAAGATCTCGAGATATGCTCATGAAGCAATTTTTACTTCATATACCTTCTTAACTTTAACACAACAAAGGAATTATTTCCCCTTGATTGATCCCAAAACTGTAACTTTAATAAATTAATCTTGAAACCAAATCAGAAGTTTCAGAATTCAAACCCAGGACTTCTCAGTGGTTCTGATACTCTACCATTTATCAATTTTAACATGACAAACGTAACTGCAACAGAATTACCTGCCTTTGAATGAAGACATGAACATCACTTGTACAACTTTCAACAAACCAGATCAGATCCTTCAGGATTCAAACTTGGGACTGCTGATGAATTGAAACAGAGAAAACGCTCATTAAACTGCACTGATATGTTTAAAAATCATGATCTTGTGCGGTCTAATAAAACATATTCCAGTAACTGTCTTTCTCTCTCAAATCTTCCGAATCCTGGAAATCAAACAGAAAAGTAAAGACATTGGCTCAAATAAATCTCCATGTAACAAAGATGTTATTTTGAGATGTCAACTGGTTTCATAAAATAGGTCGTTTAAAGGCACGTTTTATGCATTTAAATTTATTTAGATATATGCCATTTATTTTTAAAATGTATAAAATATATTGTCAAGTTAGATGGTAAAACATCTCATTACATGACCTAATAAGCCGTATCAATAGAAAACAGTTATCTGTATTAGGAGAAAATGGTGAAACTCATAAAACGACAATTGTGTGGCACTCTTTAGAGTGAGTGGTAGATTTAAAGGTCCCATGCGATTTTGAAAGTTCAGACAGCAACCCAGTTGACCATTGCACTGTTGTACCATGTCTAAAACTCTACTGTGAGTGTTTACGTATCACATCATCAGTCAAAACACTTGAACTACCTTGAGAGGCTATTATAATGGGAATGCCAAGTCGAAAGGAAACAGACTCGCATGATTTAACATTTTACATTTATTTGAGAACTCTTTATCATGAGAATTATTTAGCCATTGGTAACACTTGTTTATCTTTCTGTGAGAGAACTTTATTTCAATACGAACGGCGTGTTATATGCTATAGTAAAATTGTTGTACCTCTACACAATACACAACTTACTACAGCACCAACTAGCCCCTGTAACGACTCACAAGCTCTGCAACTAGCCAGTGTAACAACTTACAACTACACCAACTAGCCACTGTAACAAATTAAAACTCCACAAACTAGCCACTGTAACAACTTACAACTAGCCACTGTAACAACTTACAACTGCACCAACTAGCAACTGTAACAACTTACTAGTGCACCAACTAGTCACTTTAACAACTTACAACTACACCAACAAGCCAATGTAACAACTGACAACTGCACCAACTAGCCACTGTAACAACTTTCAACTGGGCACTGTAACAACTTTCTAATGCACCAATTAGCTACTGTAAGAACTTTCAACTGCACCAGCTAGTCACTGTAACAACTTACAACTGCACCAACTAGCCACTGGAACAACTTACAACTGCACCAACTAGCCACTGTAATAACTTACAACTGCAACAACTAGCAACTGTAACAATTTACATCTGCACGAACTAGCCACTGAAACAACTTACATCTGCACCAACTACTCACTGTAACAATTTACAAGTGCACCTACTAGCCACTGTAACAATATACTAGTGCACCAACTAGCCACTGAAACAACTTACTAGTGCACCAACTAGCAACTGTAACAACTTACAAATGCACCAACTAGCCACTGTAACAACTTACATCTGCACGAACTAGCCACTGTAACAATTTACTAGTGCACCAACTAGCCACTGTAACAACTTAAAACTGCACCAACTAGCCACTGTAACAATTTACTAGTGCACCAACTAGCCACTGTAACAATTTACTAGTGCACCAACTAGCCACTGTAACAATTTACAACTGCACCAACTAGCCACTGTAACAATTTACTAGTGCACCAACTAGCCACTGTAACAATTTACTAGTGCACCAACTAGCCACTGTAACAACTTACAAATGCACCAACTAGCCACTGTAACAACTTACATCTGCACGAACTAGCCACTGTAACAATTTACTAGTGCACCAACTAGCCACTGTAACAACTTAAAACTGCACCAACTAGCCACTGTAACAATTTACTAGTGCACCAACTAGCCACTGTAACAATTTACTAGTGCACCAACTAGCCACTGTAACAATTTACAACTGCACCAACTAGCCACTGTAACAATTTACTAGTGCACCAACTAGCCACTGTAACAATTTACTAGTGCACCAACTAGCCACTGAAACAACTTACATCTGCCCCAACTAGCCACTGTAACAATATACTAGTGCACCAACTAGCCACTGTAACAACTTTCATCTGAACCAACTAGCCACTGTAACAATTTACTAGTGCACCAACTAGCCATTGTAACAATTTACTAGTGCACCAACTAGCCACTGTAACAACTTACTAGTGCACCAACTAACCACTAAAACAACTTACAACTGCACCAACTAGCTACTGTAACAATTTACTAGTGCACCAACTAGCCACTGTAACACTTTACTAGTGCACCAACTAGCCACTGTAACAATTTACTAGTGCACCAACTAGCCACTGAAACAACTTACATCTGCACCAACTAGTCACTGTAACAATTTACTAGAGCAGCAACTAGCCACTGAAACAACTTACATCTGCACCAACTAGCCACTGAAACAACTTACATCTGCACCAACTAGCCACTGTAACAACTTTCTAGTGCACCAACTAGCCACTGTAACAATTTACATCTGCACCAACTAGCCACTGAAACAACTTACTAGTGCACCAACTAGCCACTGTAACAACTTACATCTGCACCAACTAGCCACTGTAACAACTTTCAATTTCACCAATTAGCTACTGTAAAAACTTTCAACTGCAACAACTAGCCACTGTTACAACTTTCAACTGCACCAGCTAGTCACTGTAACAACTTTCAACTGCACCAGCTAGTCACTGTAACAACTTTCAATTGCATCAGCTGGTCACTGTAACAATTTATATCTGCACCAACTAGCCACTGTAACAATTTATATCTGCACCAACTAGCCACTGTAACAACTTACTAGTGCACAACTAGCCACTGTAACAATTTACAACTGCACTAACTAGCCACTGAAACAACTTACATCTGCACCAACTAGCCACTGTAACAATTTATATCTGCACCAACTACCCACTGTAACAATTTACTAGTGCACAACTAGCCACTGAAACAACTTACTAGTGCACCAACTAGCCACTGTAACAACTTACTAGTGCACCAACTACCCACTGTAACAACTTACTAGTGCACAACTAGCCACTGAAACAACTTACATCTGCACCAACTAGCCACTGAAACAATTTATATCTGCACCAACTAGCCACTGTAACAATTTACTAGTGCACAACTAGCCACTGAAACAACTTACTAGTGCACCAACTAGCCACTGTAACAATTTACTAGTGCACCAACTAGCCACTGTAACAATTTATATCTGCACCAACTAGCCACTGTAACAATTTACTAGTGCACAACTAGCCACTGAAACAACTTACTAGTGCACCAACTAGCCACTGTAACAATTTACAACTACACCAACTAGCCATTGTAACAACTTTCATCTGCACTAACTAGCCACTGTAACAATTTACATCTGCACTAACTAGCCACTGAAACAACTTACTAGTGCACCAACTAGCCACTGTAACAACTTTCTAGTGCACCAACTAGCCACTGTAACAATTTACATCTGCACTAACTAGCCACTGAAACAACTTACTAGTGCACCAACTAGCCACTGTAACAATTTACAACTGCACCAACTAGCCACTGTAACAATTTACAACTGCACCAACTAGCCACTGTAACAATTTACAACTGCACCAACTAGCCACTGTAACAATTTATATCTGCACCAACTAGCCACTGTAACAATTTACATCTGCACCAACTAGCCACTGTAACAATTTACTAGTGCACCAACTAGCCACTGTAACAATTTACTAGTGCACCAACTAGCCACTGTAACAATTTACATCTGCACCAACTAGCCACTGAAACAACTTACTATTGCACCAACTAGCCACTGTAACAATTTACATCTGCATCAACTAGCCACTGTAACAATTTACATCTGCACCAACTAGCCACTGTAACAATTTACAACTGCAACAACTAGCCACTGTAACAATTTACTAGTGCACCAACTAGCCACTGTAACAATTTACTAGTGCACCAACTAGCCACTGAAACAACTTACATCTGCACCAACTAGCCACTGTAACAATTTACTAGTGCACCAACTAGCCGCTGTAACAACTTTCATCTGAACCAACTAGCCAGTGTAACAATTTACTAGTGCACCAACTAGCCACTGTAACAATTTACTAGTGCACCAACTAGCCACTGTTACAATTTACTAGTGCACCAACTAGCCACTGAAACAACTTACATCTGCACCAACTAGTCACTGTAACAATTTACTAGAGCAGCAACTAGCCACTGCAACAACTTACATCTGCACCAACTAGCCACTGTAACAACTTTCTAGTGCACCATCTAGCCACTGTAACAATTTACATCTGCACCAACTAGCCACTGAAACAACTTACTAGTGCACCAACTAGCCACTGAAACAACTTACTATTGCACCAACTTGCCACTGAAACAACTTACATCTGTACTAACTAGCCACTGAAACAACTTACTAGTGCACCAACTAGCCACTGTAACAATTTACTAGTGCACCAACTAGCCATAGTAACAACTTTCATCTAAACCAACTAGCCACTGTAACAATTTTCTAGTGCACCAACTAGCCACTGTAACAATTTACTAGTGCACCAACTAGCCACTGTTACAATTTATTAGTGCACCAACTAGCCACTGAAACAACTTACATCTGCACCAACTAGTCACTGTAACAATTTACTAGAGCAGCAACTAGCCACTGAAACAACTTACATCTGCACCAACTAGCCACTGTAACAACTTTCTAGTGCACCAACTAGTCACTGTAACAACTTACATCTGCAACAACTAGCCACTGAAACAACTTACATCTGTACTAACTAGCCACTGAAACAACTTACTAGTGCACCAACTAGACACTGAAACAATTTACATCTGCACCAACTAGCCACTGTAACAATTTACATCTGCACCAACTAGCCACTGTAACAATTTACTAATGCACCAACTAGCCACTGTAACAATTTACAACTGCACCAACTAGCCACTGAAACAACTTACTATTGCACCAACTAGCCACTGTAACAATTTACTAGTGCACCAACTAGCCAATGTAACAATTTACATCTGCACCAACTAGCCTCTGAAATAACTTACTATTGCACCAACTAGACACTGTAACAATTTACATCTGCACCAACTAGCCACTGTAACAATTTACATCTGCACCAACTAGCCACTGTAACAATTTACTAGTGCACCAACTAGCCACTGTAACAACTTACATCTGCACCAACTAGCCACTGTAACAACTTTCAATTTCACCAATTAGCTACTGTAAAAACTTTCAACTGCAACAACTAGCCACTGTTACAACTTTCAACTGCACCAGCTAGTCACTGTAACAACTTTCAACTGCACCAGCTAGTCACTGTAACAACTTTCAATTGCATCAGCTGGTCACTGTAACAACTTACAACTGCACCAACTAGCTACTGTAAGAACTTTCAACTGCACTAACTAGCCACTGAAACAACTTACTAGTGCACCAACTAGCCACTGTAACAATTTACATCTGCACCAACTAGCCACTGTAACAATTTACTAGTGCACCAACTAGCCACTGTAACAATTTACAGCTGCACCAACTAGCCACTGAAACAACTTACTATTGCACCAACTAGCCACTGTAACAATTTACTAGTGCACCAACTAGCCACTGTAACAATTTACATCTGCACCAACTAGCCACTGAAACAACTTACTATTGCACCAACTAGCCACTGTAACAATTTACATCTGCACCAACTAGCCACTGTAACAATTTACATCTGCACCAACTAGCCACTGTAACAATTTACTAGTGCACCAACTAGCCACTGTAACAACTTACATCTGCACCAACTAGCCACTGTAACAACTTTCAATTTCACCAATTAGCTACTGTAAAAACTTTCAACTGCAACAACTAGCCACTGTTACAACATTCAACTGCACCAGCTAGTCACTGTAACAACTTTCAACTGCACCAGCTAGTCACTGTAACAACTTTCAATTGCATCAGCTGGTCACTGTAACAACTTACAACTGCACCAACTAGCTACTGTAAGAACTTTCAACTGCACCAGCTAGTCACTGTAACAACTTTCAACTGCACCAACTAGCCACTGTAACAACTTGAACTGCATCAGCTAGTCATTGAAACAACTTTCAACTGCACCAGCTAGTCATTGAAACAACTTTCAACTGCACCAGCTAGCCACTGTAACAACTTTCAACTGCACCAGCTAGCCACTGTAACAACTTACAACTGCACCAACTAGCCACTGGAACAACTTACTACGGCACCAACTAGCCACTGTAACAATTTACAAGTGCACCAACTAGCCACTGTAACAATTTACTAGTGCACCAACTAGCCACTGAAACAACTTACTAGTGCACCAACTAGCCACTGTAACAACTTACAACTGCACAAACTAGCCACTGTAACAACTTACATCTGCACGAACTAGCCACTGTCACAATTTACTAGTGCACCAACTAGCCACTGTAACAACTTAAAACTGCACCAACTAGCCACTGTAACAATTTACTAGTGCACCAACTAGCCACTGTAACAATTTACTAGTGCACCAGCTAGTCACTGTAACAATTTACAACTGCACCAACTAGCCACTGTAACAATTTACAACTGCACCAACTAGCCACTGTAACAATTTACTAGTGCACCAGCTAGTCACTGTAACAATTTACAACTGCACCAACTAGCCACTGTAACAATTTACAACTGCACCAACTAGCCACTGTAACAATTTACTAGTGCACCAGCTAGTCACTGTAACAATTTACAACTGCACCAACTAGCCACTGTTACAACTTACATCTGCACGAACTAGCCACTGTAACAATTTACTAGTGCACCAACTAGCCACTGTAACAACTTAAAACTGCACCAACTAGCCACTGTAACAATTTACTAGTGCACCAACTAGCCACTGTAACAATTTACTAGTGCACCAACTAGCCACTGAAACAACTTACATCTGCACCAACTAGCCACTGTAACAATTTATATCTGCACCAACTAGCCACTGTAACAATTTACTAGTGCACGAACTAGCCACTGTAACAACTTACAACTGCACCAGCTAGTCACTGTAACAACTTTCAACTGAACTAACTAGTCAGTGTAACAACTTACAACTGCACCAACTAGCCACTGTAACAATTTACATCTGCACGAACTGGCCACTGAAACAACTTACTTCTGCACCAGCTAGTCACTGTAACAATTTACAACTGCACCAACTAGCCACTGTAACAACTTACAACTGCACCAACTAGCCACTGTAACAATTTACTAGTGCACCAATTAGCCACTGTAACAACTTTCAATTTCACCAATTAGCTACTGTAACAACTTGAACTGCATCAGCTAGTCATTGAAACAAGTTTCAACTGCACCAGCTAGTCACTTTAACAACTTTCAACTGCACCAGCTAGTCACTTTAACAACTTTCAACTGCACCAGCTAGTCACTGTAACAACTTTCAACTGCACCAACTAGTCACTGTAACAACTTACAACTGCACCAACTAGTCACTGTAACAACTTTCATCTGCACCAACTAGCCACTGTAACAACTTTTAATTTCACCAATTAGACACTGTAAAAACTTTGCACTGCACCAACTAGCCACTGTAACAACTTGAACTGCATCAACTAGTCACTGTAACAACTTTCAACTGTACCAGTTAGTCACTGTAAGAACTTTAAACTGCACCAGCTAGTCACTGTAACAGCTTTCATCTGCACCAGCTAGTCACAGTAACAACTTTCAACTGTACCAACTAGCCACTGTAACAACTTTCAACTGCTTCAGCTGGTCACTGTAACAACTTGAACTGCATCAACTAGTCACTGTAACATCTTTCAACTGCACCAGCTAGTCACTGTAACATCTTTCAACTGCACCAGCTAGTCACTGTAACAACTTTCAACTGCTTCAGCTGGTCACTGTAAGAACTTTCAACTGTACCAGCTAGTCACTGTAAGAACTTTAAACTGCACCAACTAGTCACTGTAACAACTTTCAACTGTACCAACTAGCCACTGTAACAACTTTCAACTGCACCAGCTAGTCACTGTAAGAACTTTAAACTGCACCAACTAGTCACTGTAACAACTTTCAACTGTACCAACTAGCCACTGTAACAACTTTCAACTGCACCAGCTAGTCACTGTAACAACTTACAACTGCACCAGCTAGTCACTGTAAGAACTTTCAACTGTACCAGCTAGTCACTGTAAGAACTTTAAACTGCACCAACTAGTCATTGTAACAACTTTCAACTGCACCAACTAGCCACTGTAAGAACTTTCAACTGCACCAACTAGCCACAATAACAACTTCCAACTGCACCAGCTAGTCACTGTAACAACTTTCAACTGCTTCAGCTGGTCACTGTAAGAACTTTCAACTGCACCAGCTAGTCACTGTATCAACTTTCAACTGTACCAGCTAGTCACTGTAACAGCTTTCAACTGCTTCAGCTGGTCACTGTAAGAACTTTCAACTGCACCAGCTAGTCACTGTATCAACTTTCAACTGTACCAGCTAGTCACTGTAACAACTTTCAACTGCACCAGCTAGTCACTGTAACAACTTTCATCTGAACCAACTAGTCACTGTAACAACTTTCAACTGCTTCAGCTGGTCACTGTAAGAACTTTCAACTGTACCAGCTAGTCACTGTAAGAACTTTCAACTGTACCAGCTAGTCACTGTAACAACTTTCAACTGCACCAGCTAGCCACTGTAACAACTTTCAACTGCTTCAGCTGGTCACTGTAAGAACTTTCAACTGTACCAGCTAGTCACTGTAACAACTTTCATCTGAACCAACTAGTCACTGTAAGAACTTTCAACTGTACCAGCTAGTCACTGTAACAACTTTCAACTGTACCAGCTATCCATTGTAACAACTTTCAACTGCACCAGCTAGTCACTGTAAGAACTTTAAACTGCACCAGCTAGTCACTGTAAGAACTTTCAACTGTACCAGCTAGTCACTGTAACAACTTTCAACTGCACCAGCTAGTCACTGTAAGAACTTTCAACTGTACCAGCTAGTCACTGTAAGAACTTTCAACTGTACCAGCTTGTCACTGTAACAACTTTCAACTGCACCTGCTAGCCACTGTAACAACTTTCAACTGCTTCAGCTGGTCACTGTAAGAACTTTCAACTGTACCAGCTAGTCACTGTAACAACTTTCAACTGCACCAGCTAGTCACTGTAACAACTTTCAACTGCTTCAGCTGGTGACTGTAAGAACTTTCAACTGTACCAGCTAGTCACTGTAACAACTTTCAACTGCACCAACTAGTCACTGTAATAACTTTCAACTGCTTCAGCTGGTCACTGTAAGAACTTTCAACTCTACCAGCTCGTCACTGTAACAACTTTCAACTGCACCAGATAGTCACTGTAACAACTTTCAACTGCTTCAGCTGGTGACTGTAAGAACTTTCAACTGTACCAGCTAGTCACTGTAACAACTTTCAACTGCACCAGCTAGTCACTGTAACAACTTTCAACTGCACCAACTAGTCACTGTAATAACTTTCAACTGCTTCAGCTGGTCACTGAAAGAACTTTCAACTGTACCAGCTCGTCACTGTAACAAGTTTCAACTGCACCAGCTAGTCACTGTAAGAACTTTCAACTGCTTCAGCTAGTCACTGTAAGAACTTTCAACTGCTTCAGCTGGTCACTGAAAAAACTTTCAACTGCACCAACTAGCCACTGAAACAACTTACAACTGCACCAACTAGCCACTGAAACAACTTACTACTGCACCAACTAGCCACTGAAACAACTTACAACTGCACCAACTAGCCACTGAAAGAACTTACAACTGCACCAACTAGCCACTGAAACAACTTACTACTGCACCAACTAGCCACTGAAAGAACTTACAACTGCACCAACTAGCCACTGAAACAACTTACTACTGCACCAACTAGCCACTGAAACAACTTACAACTGCACCAACTAGCTACTGTAACAACGTACTACCACACCAACTAGCCACTGTAACAACTTACTACTGCACCAACTAGCCACTGAAACAACTTACAACTGCACCAACTAGCCACTGAAACAACTTTCAACTGCACCAACCAGCCACTGAAACAACTTACTACTGCACCAACTAGCCACTGAAACAACTTACAACTGCACCAACTAGCCACTGAAACAACTTACAACTGCACCGACTAGTCACTAAAACAACTTACAACTGCACCAACTAGCCACTGAAACAACTTACAACTGCACCGACTAGCCACTGAAACAACTTTCAACTGCACCAACTAGCCACTGAAACAACTTACAACTGCACCAACTAGCCACTGTAACAACTTACAACTGCACCAACTAGCCACTGAAACAACTTACAACTGCACCGACTAGCCACTGAAACAACTTTCAACTGCACCAACCAGCCACTGAAAGAACTTACAACTGCACCAACTAGCCACTGAAACAACTTTCAACTGCACCAACTAGCCACTGAAACAACTTTCAACTGCACCAACTAGCCACTGTAACAACTTTCAACTGCACCAACTAGCCACTGTAACAACTTACTACTGCACCAACTAGCCACTGAAACAACTTACAACTGCACCAACTAGCCACTGAAACAACTTACAACTGCACCGACTAGTCACTAAAACAACTTACAACTGCACCAACTAGCCACTGAAACAACTTACAACTGCACCGACTAGCCACTGAAACAACTTTCAACTGCACCAACCAGCCACTGAAAGAACTTACAACTGCACCAACTAGCCACTGAAACAACTTTCAACTGCACCAACTAGCCACTGAAACAACATTCAACTGCACCAACTAGCCACTGTAACAACTTACAGCTGCACCAACTAGCCACTGAAACAACTTTCAACTGCACCAGCTAGTCACTGTAACAACTTTCAACTGCACCAGCTAGTCACTGTAACAACTTTCATCTGCACCAACTAGCCACTGTAACAACTTTTAATTTCACCAATTAGACACTGTAAAAACTTTGCACTGCACCAACTAGCCACTGAAACAACATTCAACTGCACCAACTAGCCACTGTAACAACTTACAGCTGCACCAACTAGCCACTGAAACAACTTTCAACTGCACCAGCTAGTCACTGTAACAACTTTCAACTGCACCAGCTAGTCACTGTAACAACTTTCAACTGTACCAACTAGCTACTGTAACAACTTACATCTGCACCAACTAGCCACTGTAACACTTTACTAGTGCACCAGCAAGTCACTGTAACAATTTACTAATGCACCAACTACTGTTATAACTTACTACGTGCCACTGTAACAACATTCAACTGCACCAACTAGCAACTGTAACAACATTCAACGGCACCAGCTAGCCACTGAAACAACTTACAACTGCACCAACTAGCCACTGAAACAACTTACAACTGCACCGACTAGCCACTGAAACAACTTACAACTGCACCAACTAGCCACTGAAACAACTTACAACTGCACCAACTAGCCACTGAAACAACTAATAACTGCACCAACTAGCCACTGAAACAACTTACAACTGCACCAACTAGTCACTAAAACAACTTTCAACTGCACCAGCTAGTCACTGTAACAACTTACAACTGCACCAACTAGCCACTGAAACAACTTACAACTGCACCGACTAGCCACTGAAACAACTTACAACTGCACCAACTAGCCACTGAAACAACTTACAACTGCACCAACTAGCCACTGAAACAACTTACAACTGCACCAACTAGCCACTGAAACAACTTACAACTGCACCAACTAGCCACTGTAACAACTTACAACTGCACCAACTAGCCACTGAAACAACTTACAACTGCACCAACTAGCCACTGAAACAACTTACAACTGCACCAACTAGCCACTGAAACAACATTCAACTGCACCAACTAGCCACTGTAACAACTTACAGCTGCACCAACTAGCCACTGAAACAACTTTCAACTGCACCAGCTAGTCACTGTAAGAACTTTCAACTGCACCAGCTAGTCACTGTAACAACTTTCAACTGTACCAACTAGCTACTGTAACAACTTACATCTGCACCAACTAGCCACTGTAACAATTTACTAGTGCACCAGCTAGTCACTGTAACAATTTACTAATGCACCAACTACTGTTACAACTTATTACGTGCCACCGTAACAACATTCAACTGCACCAACTAGCCACTGTAACAACATTCAACGGCACCAGCTAGTCAATGTAACAACTTACAACTGCACCAACTAGCCATTGTAACAACTTTCAACTGCATCAATTAGCTACTGTAACAACTTTTAACTGCACCAGCTAGTCACTGTAACAACTTTCAACTACACCAGCTAGTCACTGTAACAACTTTCAACTGCACCAACTAGCCACTGTAACAACTTACAACTGCACCAACTAGTCATTGTAACAACTTTCAACTGCACTAACTAGCAACTGTAACAACTTATAACTGCATCAAATGACCAATATAACAATTTATTACTAAACCAAGTAGCCCTGTAACAACTTACTACTGGACCAACTACAACTGTGACAAGAGGGCAATCTAAAGCTATCTCAATATGGTTTAAAGGGTTTTTGGTAAATACTTGTCTTGCTCTTATTTTATATGGGGGGGGGGGGGGGGGGGGAGCAAAATACAAACTTTGGTCTCAGTGCCAGTTCCTACCCCTTCCTCCTGAGGCAGTGAAGAGTCCCAAGCCATAAACCCATCTGACCTTACATGGCCTGATGAGCTAAAGATGACATATAATGTCACTTGAATGTGAATTATGTAAGGGAGAACTTATTTGTTCCCTCCAAAATACCCTGTGACAATTACTTACCTAATATTACTCACCTCCCTTCCTTCCCCTCTATACCTCGGGTGATGGTATGTGCTCCTGTCATTTGCTCAGTCGGCATGCCGCTTTCTGTGAAGTTCTGTGAGGCTTGTTGATAGGTGACCTCTTTTATGGATAATCTGAAATTGTGAAGGGTTGATAATTACCTATCCCACACTGTGACATGAATGAATTGTGGTGTCAACATGGGCATGATACTTTAGTTGAAGTGGTCCTTAGTTGAAGTGTTCCTCTGTTCAACCATTAATACAACTGGCAACCTGGTATGGAACTGTGTGGCAGAAAGAAATATACAGTAAAGGCAGCTCTAAGTGTATATTGTAATTCATTTTAGCCTACATACTTACACGAAACAAGGCATTGGTCAGATCAAACATAGAGCCATGGGCTATGTAGCTCATCAAGACTTCATTGATTTATTATCCGAGTTGTGTCAAGTAATACATTATTAACAAGCAAAAATGTTTTTTTAAGTTGTGACCCCTGTGACCCTATTTAGTCCATTGGCCAAGGAGTCTGCACAAAATAGTTCCGCTTTCTAGACCTTTTGATCCTGGAGAAGAAGATGAAAATAGGTTTTTAAGGTTGTGACCCCTGTGACCCCATTTGGGCTCATGGGGTTACCCAATCTACAATTAAGATTTCTCATTGGCCAATGAGTCTTCACACATCTTTTTAGCTCCCTAGAACTTTTGGAATTGGAGAAGATGAAAATAGGTTTTTTCAAGGTTGTGACTCTGTGATCCCCATTTGGGGTCAAGGGGTCACTAAATCTACAATTAAGAATCCCCATTAGTCAAGGAGTCTCACTCAACTTTTATGATCAGCCCTTTAGGTTCATTGGTTCTGGAGAAGTCAACGAAGCGAAAAGTTTAGTTTAAAAAAGTTCAAAGATGAAGGAGGACAGAAGATTGAGGAGGGAAGAGCCCAAAGCCTTAAGCCCACCTGACCTTATAAAGCCTGATGTACTAAAGATGCCTTAAAATGGCACAAGAATGTGAATGATTTAAAGGAATCAAGTTGTCTATTCCCTCCAAAATACTAAGCAACAATCACTTACCCCAAAATACTTACCTCCCCTTCCTACCCCTATGTACCATGGGTAGTGGAACAAGCTCCTGTGGATTGCTCAGTGGGCCGCCCCCTGTCAGTAAAGTTCTGCAAGGCTTGGTGGAATGGTGACCCCTTATCATGGCTGGATAATCTGAAAGTGTGAAGGGTTGATCATTACCTGTCCTACATTTAACCATGAGAGACTTTTAAGTGCAAATATAGACTGATTGACAATAGACTTCACTAAAAGAGTACCTCAGTTCAACCAGTTATACAACTGGGTACCTGGTAAGGCATTGTGGAAGAAAACACTTAGAGTATATCAGCCATGTGGTAAAAGTCTGCAATATATTGAACAATGATGAAGGAGCTGTATTCTTCAATAAATCCTTAATAATTCACATTAATTTGGTTGTTTTTTTTTATCAGCGATTCACATCATCCATAACAAATTCAGGCTACAAGAGAATATTGTTCTCATTCCCAAGCTGCATGTTCTTAGTCGTAAAGTTTTCATGCCTGTAATGTCAGCAAAATTGTAAGTTGCATTTCCATGGAAAATACTAAGTGCATAACCAAAGTAATTTGAAATCCCAAAAGGCACATCTAATAAAGGCATTTTAAGATTTCCTCCCAGGACATTTTTAAGCTTTATTTTATATGGAAATTGCTAAAAATAGAATTATGAAGAAGTTGTAAACCCCATTAACCCCATGATCAATTTCTTCAAAACATCCCAACATCATCCAATGAATATATTCTATATATGCATATAGCAGAATGACAATTTCGTTTTAGAAAATCAAAAGCAAGGCCAAACTTATTAATGTAATGTAATGTAATGTAATGTAATGTAATGTAATGTAATGTAATATACAAACTTCTTGAATTAAATCATAAAGAAAATCAACTGGCCTAAAAGGAAACAAAAATGTTTTTAATTTACTCAATGGGTCAAATAATTATTTAATAATAGGCGACAAAGTGTTTGATGTCTAGTAGGGCGACATGAATTTGCACATCAGTAAAGAATTAGACATTGGTCAGATTGCAGAAATGCCAAACAGCTGAGATGTGCATAGGCCTACACAATATTTTATAAAGTGTTAATACAATTTGCAAATTAGGTAACACATGATAGATTTCTTCAAAAGGCACAATATAATTATCCAATTAATCTACCCTATAGATGTATAAATAGGCTGACAAAAAACTTTAACAAATGAAATGCAAACTAAAATTGATATAAAAAAAAAAAAAATTAAGAAAAATATGTAATAAATAAATGAAGTCAAAGATGATGATTAATTAATCAATTATGTCAAACATAACAATACAATCATTAAAAATGTGCAAAATATGGTAAGTAAAGATATTCATAATAGCAATAATATGTATGGCAAGACTGTGTCAACCTTTGAACAGGGTTGAAGGTCACGTGATCAAGTTCACTGCCGACAGGCGGGCTGGCAGCAAACTAACGGCAGAAATTCTTGAAAAGTCAAAAACCTTAAAAATTTCATTGTAATGATGTTTCACAAAAACCCTCATATTTGTATAATATGGACTGAATATCATATTGAATATATTTTGGCATGTAGCCAGTATCTGCAAAGATGTCTTTTGGAATAAGAAATAAGCACTAGTTTGTCTACAAACATGGCTGCGCTACGGCCTCGCCCATAAATACACAGGTCCAAAATATTTGCTGCTTAAAGGTACATCCATTGTGTTGTTGGGGGTCAAATATGACAAACGTTGTAAATGGTCTTATTTTATCGAGAAGTACCAACTGTTACCGAAAACAACCATTTTAATGATACTGGACTTAGTATATTGACGATATGAAGGTAAAAGTAGTGATTTCTGATCGAATACCGGACAATGCACCGCGTGTGGCGCGCGCCACAGAGTCAAATGTAATTTTTGAATCTTATTTACACCAGACAAAATAACAAAATTGGGTTAATAATGTTCAATAGGTCATATAACTACTGTGCATGTAAATAGGACGTTCACTTTCGGTTTCTACACATGCATAATGATGTTACTCGATTTTAATTGGAAAATAGTAAATATGATATGTTTGGCGATTGGGGATGAATATGCAAGATAAGTGAATTTATTTGTATTGTAAACATCACATATGGTGTGTTGGAACGTATTAAAGCCAAATAAAATTTTATGAAACACAATGGATGCACCTTTAAATCTTTAAAATATTTAAGCTCACGTCTGGAAATGTCCAAATTTACTAGAGGTAGTTCATTTATTCAAATAGTGTGAACACACATATGTTTTAATAATCTGTCACCAATGGATTTTACCTGAAAAGGTTAGTTCCGGGGCGACGATGACAAAGCAAAAATTAAGGAAACTGAAGGGCAAAGTTGGCCTAACTTGGAAAATGAAGAAAAGTTGAAAAACTCATAGAAATGAATTTTTACAAAAACGAGCCCGCTTGTCTTGTTACATATAAATAACACATTCATTATGATAAACAGCCTTGTACTTCAAATAAACCTTTGTTTTCTATATTTAAACATTGCACTATATTCTTGTATATTTTGACTACTGATGTAGGGATACATCAACCAAGGTTTGACTCAGCCCTGCACAAGTTTCGTTCCACATGTCTTTTGAAATACAATATACATGTAGGCCTATAGGTCTATTGTTTAATATTTTCTCTGCATTAGTTCATGGTCAGTCCTAAAATATAACAGCATATATCTATCATACAGATCATGGCTGTGAATGTTTTTCAGAAATAATTACATTTTCAAATGAATGGATCCCATCGCATCAGCTGATCAGCCAAAACAAGGCAAAACATTGGATATTAATTTTCTCTGCTATATGTTACTTGGATGATGTCAGATTCTGGAAAACTGATTGATTTATATTGACTATATAGAGTCTAATGTTTAACTTTTATCAACACAGACATATCTGTTAAATATTGAAATTAAAAACATTAAAATGCCATACCTTTCCCGATACCCTCCATCTCGGCTTTGGCTGCCATTCAGCACACACATAAAGACCACAACTGAGTAGGGAAATTCATTCACACCCACGTTAATGCACGAATCCGTTCAAGAGAATGTCACAAACATATCCAAGGCTATGGATCTATGGAACATCCACTGAGTGCAGAAATCATGTCAACACCATCCAAAACTCCAATGCGAGACACACGTCCAACTGTCACACAGAAGCCGGCCATTTCCTCACGAGCCAAAGGGAAGAGCTGTCCTTCTGTTCATAATCCAAGTTTTCTTGAAAAATTCACAGTGACAGCTGGTTTTCAATGAACAGTAGCGTTAGAATCATCCTCATGTAGACATGTACAGTTTCCTTCAGACTTGGCACTTCGTTTTTAGACAGAAAATCGAAATTATTACTCACACAACTTAGACAAGACATGTAAGTCAATCGTGCACTGGCGATACTTGATTGGAGACACAGCGCACCAACAGCCGTACGACGCCGGAAGCGACGTAACCGGCGATCCACAATGGTTATACTTGATTCATTCAATGTCCATGTGACCGGCGTAAACCGTTTCTAGACCCGACTCCGGTTGAATAACGTGTATCGGCGTAGAGAACGGAAGACGTCAGTGCCTCCCAAACTAGCTCAATAAACATGTCATTTGCATGATACAAGTATTTGTTTACATTAATTCGAAACATGGATACATTATATTTGTGAACAGTGTTTTATTGAATGAGTATTATTTTCAAAACTGTGTAAATACAAAAGTGAATGAGGTTTTAATTTTGTTAATACTCATATATATATATATGTGAATTGCAATACACAACACAGTAAGTGCTGCTACAAGTATTGGCAAATTGGGAGATTATTAAATTCTCTTATTGAATACCTGGGGCGACTTGTCTTTCTTACTTTACATCTTCTGAACAAGGAGCGACATTGTTATTATTTCTATATGGTCGGAAATAGTAGTACTGTGCCTTTAATTCAATATATAAAAAGCATGCGCATTAGATGTATTGACATTAATTAATACGTTTGGAATAATTCAGGCATAACTGTGAAAATAAGAACAAGAACGCACTTCCAGTTGTGGTAATAAGTGCTTCCACATACAGATCTCAATTCAGGAAACACGTACATGTGTTTTCATATTTTGTTAATGTAAACATGAACAGGTTACTGGTACATCCTACAGCCTCAGAACAAGTCTATTATGTAGACAGAGGTATTTTTGGTTTCACAAGGGCGAAGTTTGTTTTAAACTTTCAAGTTCGAGGTTATTAATGTATTTAAGTGGAGGCTCGGTTATCTTTTAAATGTGAATTTGTTATGTTAATATTGATCTCATCAGGTCTATAAGGCCATACATATATGAATTATGGCAACAGTCGGCATCCATATGTCCATGTGTCTGTGTTCCATTTATCATAAACTTTTCGTATGTTTCTGCATAACTGCTGCACCACTGAAGCTGAAATTGTGTGAGGTACCAAGCATGCAGTGAATAACTGTTTTCTTTCTCACTAACTGGTGTCTGTATCGGGAGCTTACCTTAACGAGTTTTGCTTTAATTTAGAGACGCTAATCAAGTGATAACACAAATGAATTGATTACCCGAATTGTGGACAGATGCGTTCATAAACATGTTGGTGTTTCATACATAATTACTGTGTGGAATAAATTGTATAATCATTTTGGAAGTCCTCTCGGCTAGGTGTATGACATTTCTAATAACCCCCTCCAATCTTTTCATGTAAAATGTTAAGACAATGGTGCGCATGTCTACACGTCTAAACCAAATGCATTCTCAATGCCTCTCTACTCCAACGTAAGCTGCCAATTAAACCCATAGAATATCACCTCCAACATAACCGTCACCAGGTACCCACTTATACTGCTGAGTAAACACAGACACAGTTGGAATAAAACCGTTTACCTAAGAATATACCATAAGTGTCTCAACTCGCTCCTTAGTGTTGCCAGGAAAATACAACCTGCTTGGTGAATGCAAACTTATCTTAACTACCGCTACTTGGAATTGGCAAGTCGGCAAGAGAGTTAAACTTCCTAAAGCAATGATGTTTGACTAGATCTATCAAGGGGCTACCGGATGAATGTAAACTTATCATAACTACATGTTCTTGGTATTGGCTGCATGGTTAAGCTGCTGGGACATTCAGCCCTGCCCATTAGTGCCTAGCTTGGAGGGTGATCCTCCAAATAATGGTAATGAATAAATTGTATCATAATAAAAGTGTTATTAATCATGTTAGACATGTATTAACAAGTCGACATTTAAGTAAAGGTGTCATGTTTAAGCGAAGGCACTTATTTTGAAATATAGTAGAGACTTTTAACCCTACAGGTATTGAGGTTTTGTTTGTTTGGAGAGAGGAGATTGAATATGGATTCTTAACATAATTAGAGAAGACCTCATCCTCATCTGTACCAAACTCTATCCACATTTCATGATATATTTGTAACTTTGAAATGTTGTATGTTACATACAGTGTACAGCAGTGGCTTTGTGTGTGTAGATTAATCTACAATTAACAATGAACAGCCTAAGAGCTGAGAGCAAAGTGCACTGCACACAGTGTTATGGGATTTGGATGTGCGGAGATAAGGTCCTGTCCTTTTATAGTGGGGGAAGGTGAAGTAATATGGATGGGTTTGCTGTTTTCATGGACTATTGTTTATGAATATATGTGGAGGAGCTCCCTGAATTTATTTACCCTTTACTTGAATCCTGTTAACGGATATGGACCGACCTTATTATATTCTAGCTTACCTTCAACTGACTGTGACACATCTCCGACAACAGACAAAGGGAATATATGCTTGAGATGTTGCATTTGTCTACAGCTGGTACCTGTTTTCCCAATTTGCACAAGGTCAATTTTAATTTATCCTGAATATTTAGGATAGATAGGTTTGAGATGGTTTATCTGTGTTTTGTTTTGTTTATTTTTACGAGATTAATTTATCCTGAATATTTCCTGAAAAGTAAATCAATTAATAGGCATGTCACACAGTACAATCAGTACTGCAATTATTTTTTAAAAAGGTGACTACACGTGAATAAAATAACTATTCTAATAACTACCTGTCAGTATGACAGAACATCTGTTGAGTTGGAAATTACAATAAATCAGACATAACTACTACGTTAATCCTCGAAAATAATATGCGTTGAAACGTTATATTCTCAGAATAGAGAAGTTGTTTGTCCAGAAACCATTGCTCCTGATTGTTCTGATAAGAAATACTTATCTTAACATAGTTATCATTGTTTGATCATCGTATATCGCTATATAAATGACAATATTTAATGTTAAATCACTTTGATCAAGTTTTTAAAAAAATAATTAAAACCTACAGACTTATTTCCTTAATAACAGGAGAAGGCGTTACAGTTGTACTGTTACATGGAATCACTGTTGTATAAGGATAACAGCTTATACTCAATGTATCAGTATCAATGTTAAATAACACATAACAGACATAATTCGCAAACAGAGCTTAAGGGAGGTAACTCTTTCATTTAACTCATTCTAGTTCTTGGAGTCTGTTGCGCTGCGTAAATAGTCGACATCAACGAAGAGTACCGAGGTGTTCCGAATGTAGATACTTGCCATCATTCGCAAACTAGCTAAAGGGAGATAACCTCCTACATGTAGCGTAGTTTTATAAACACGTGTGCTCCGTGAGAACTCTTATGTAACTGTACTGATATTAGTTCTTAAAAAAATATAATAATAAAACATGTTTAACAAAGGGAAACATTGATTGAATTAAGGTGTTGATTACTAAAATTTATTGATTGAGTGAGCAGATTTAATATAGTTAATATATGACCGCAGGAGAATAATATTCATAAAACAAGGGGATTGACATGTTTATACATGTAATCCTTGTAGAACACCCAAACTGACAAATGAACACTCTGCCAATAACGTGTTATTATCAGCAACTTAATAAGATCAACAGCATAATAGAAAAAGATTAATTCCAAAGATGGGATGCCATATTGTTTTAAAACACAGTGAGTGTACCATGATAGTTTACTGGCAAACGAGTTGTAAAAAGCAATGTGATATCCATGCGATTGTTTTGTTTAAAAAAATATTCCAATGTGCAGAAGGCATAATCGTTCAAAATTCGTAATCAAACTTGTGTAAGACATGCTTAGATCAATAGACACCTTTTGCACTGAGTAACACTTCTGTCCCGTTCACTGACAGGACTCTGACTTTGACAGGCTATCGGGGAGCTCGCTGCCATTGCTAATCAATTAAATCTCACCGCAAGTTTTTTTGGTCAAAATGTATATTCATTAATGCATACGTTTTAAAAAAATAAATAAATAACAGACGAAGTGATTGTTTATAGTTTATTCATAGTTAGTTTATACAAGACGAATTGAAACATTTACTTTGTAAAATGACTCGATATTTAACAGATATGGATAATAATTTAAAAATATGGACACAATAGCTTCCATGTAAATACTTTTCAACAATGGAAACATAGAAACAATGTATTTTTAACAATTGAAAAGATAACTAGGCTGCATTCAAAGATTTTATAGCACAGGTGATTTACTATGCTGCTCAACTGCCCCCCGGATTTTATATTACATTAAAGTTTATTGTTCTCAATAGGTGGTCACAGTTTGTGATATCAGCCATCTTGGAATTTGGTCCCCCTAAGAATTAAATATTTTAGCTATTTATCCATACTAACTGTTATTGTAGGTATGCTTTTATAGGAGTGATATGTGATCGTTCGATGTCAACTATGTATAGTCAATTTTCAAGCCTCGTACAGTCATAAGGAAAAGGAAATACAGTGTAGGTGTTTTCAAAATGTCGGCCATCTTGGAATTCGGTTCCTTCAATGAATAAAGATTGTATCTATATATCCGTACTATAAGTTATTTTAGAATGCTTTTTATAGGTGTGATACATGATCTATCGATATGAACTGTTCTGATAGTCCAATTTCAAGCTCCATACAGTCATGAGGGCTTGGTAATATGGTAGAAATTTGCCCAAATGTCGGCCATCTTGGAATTTGTTACCTCTAAGAATTAAAGATTGTTTCTATACATCCGTACTAACTTTTATTTTAGAAATGCTTTTTATAGGTGTGATACATGATCTTTCGATAAAAACTGTTCTGATAGTCCAATTTCAAGTTTCATACGTTCATGAGGCCTTGGTAATATTGTAGACATTTGCCCAAATGTCGGCAATTTTGGGATTTGGTCCCTCTAAGAATTAAAGATTCTTTCTATGTATCCGTACTAACTTTTATTTTAGAAATGCTGTTTAAAGGTGTGATGCATGATCGTTCGATATGAACTGTTCTGATTGTCCAATTTCAAGTTTCATACAGTCATGAGGCCTTGGTAATATGGTAGAAATGTGCCCAAATGTGGGCCATCTTGGAATTTGGTCCCTCTAAGAATTAAAGATTGTTTCTATATATCCGTACTAACTTTTATTTTAGAAATGTTTTTTTATAGGTGTGATACATGATCTTTCGATATGAACTGTTCTGATTGTCCAATTTCAAGTTTCATACAGTCATGAGGCCTTGGTAATATGGTAGAAATTTGCCCAAATGTCGGCCATCTTGGTATTTAGTCCCTCTAAGAATTAAAGATTGTTTCTATATATTCCTACTATATTTTTTTATTTTAGAAATGCTTTTTATAGGTATGACACATTATTTTTCGATAAAAACTGTTCTGATAGTCCAATTTCAAGTGTCATACGGTCATGAGGCCTTGGTAATATGGTAGACATTTGCCCAAATGTCGGCCATCTTGGAATTTGGTCCCTCTAAGAATTAAAGATTGTTTCTATATATTCCTACTATTTTTTTTATTTTAGAAATGTTTTTTTCATAGGTGTGATACATGATCTTTCGATATGAACTGTTCTGATTGTCCAATTTCAAGTTTCATACAGTCATGAGGCCTTGGTAATATGGAAGAAATTTGCCCAAATGTCGGCCATTTTGGTATTTAGTCCCTCTAAGAATTAAAGATTGTTTTTATTTATTCCTACTATTTTTTTTATTTTAGAAATGCTTTTTATAGGTATGACACATGATTTTTCGATAAAAACTGTTATGATAGTCCAATTTCAAGTTTCATACAGTCATAAGGCCTTGGTAATATGGTAGACATTTGCCCAAATGTCGGCCATCTTGGAATTTGGTCCCTCTAAGAATTAAAGATTCTTTCTATATATCCGTACTAACTTTTATTTTAGAAATGTTTTTTTCATAGGTGTGATACATGATCTTTCGATATGAACTTTTCTGATTGTCCAATTTCAAGTTTCATACAGTCATGAGGCCTTGGTAATATGGAAGAAATTTGCCCAAATGTCGGCCATTTTGGTATTTAGTCCCTCTAAGAATTAAAGATTGTTTTTATTTATTCCTACTATTTTTTTTATTTTAGAAATGCTTTTTATAGGTATGACACATGATTTTTCGATAAAAACTGTTCTGATAGTCCAATTTCAAGTTTCATACAGTCATAAGGCCTTGGTAATATGGTAAAAATGTTCCAAAATGTCGGCCATCTTGGAATTTGTTCCCTCTAAGAATTAAAGATTGTTTCTATATATCCGTAATAACTTTTATTTTAGAAATGCTTTTTATAGGTGTGACACATGATTTTTCGATATAAACTGTTCTGATATTCCAATTTCAAGCTTCATACGGTCATGAGGGCTTGGTAATATGGTAGAAATTTGCCCAAATGTCGGCCATCTTGGAATTTGTTCCCTCTAAGAATTAAAGATTGTTTCTATATATTCCTACTATTTTTTTTTATTTTAGAAATGCTTTTTATAGGTATGACACATTATTTTTCGATAAAAACTGTTCTGATAGTCCAATTTCAAGTGTCATACGGTCATGAGGCCTTGGTAATATGGTAGACATTTGCCCAAATGTCGGCCATCTTGGAATTTGGTCCCTCTAAGAATTAAAGATTGTTTCTATATATTCCTACTATTTTTTTTATTTTAGAAATGTTTTTTTCATAGGTGTGATACATGATCTTTCGATATGAACTGTTCTGATTGTCCAATTTCAAGTTTCATACAGTCATGAGGCCTTGGTAATATGGAAGAAATTTGCCCAAATGTCGGCCATTTTGGTATTTAGTCCCTCTAAGAATTAAAGATTGTTTTTAATTATTCCTACTATTTTTTTTATTTTAGAAATGCTTTTTATAGGTATGACACATGATTTTTCGATAAAAACTGTTATGATAGTCCAATTTCAAGTTTCATACAGTCATAAGGCCTTGGTAATATGGTAGACATTTGCCCAAATGTCGACCATCTTGGAATTTGGTCCCTCTAAGAATTAAAGATTCTTTCTATATATCCGTACTAACTTTTATTTTAGAAATGTTTTTTTCATAGGTGTGATACATGATCTTTCGATATGAACTTTTCTGATTGTCCAATTTCAAGTTTCATACAGTCATGAGGCCTTGGTAATATGGAAGAAATTTGCCCAAATGTCGGCCATTTTGGTATTTAGTCCCTCTAAGAATTAAAGATTGTTTTTATTTATTCCTACTATTTTTTTTATTTTAGAAATGCTTTTTATAGGTATGACACATGATTTGTCGATAAAAACTGTTCTGATTGTCCAATTTCAAGTTTCATACAGTCATAAGGCCTTGGTAATATGGTAAAAATGTTCCAAAATGTCGGCCATCTTGAAATTTGTTCCCTCTAAGAATTAAAGATTGTTTCTATATATCCGTAATAACTTTTTTTTTAGAAATGCTTTTTATAGGTGTGATACATGGTCTTTCGATATGAACTGTTCTGATAGTCCAATTTCAAGCTCCATACAGTCATGAGGGCTTGGTAATATGGTAGAAATTTGCCCAAATGTCGGCCATCTTGGAATTTGTTCCCTCTAAGAATTAAAGATTGTTTCTATATATCCGTACTAACTTTTATTTTAGAAATGCTGTTTATAGGTTTGATACATGATCTTTCGATACGAACTGTTCTGATTGTCCAATTTCAAGTTTCATACAGTCATGAGGCCTTGGTAATATGGTAGAAATTTTCCCAAATGTCGGCCATCTTGGTATTTGGTCCCTCTAAGAATTAAAGATTGTTTCTATATATTCCTACTATTTTTTTTATTTTAGAAATGCTTTTTATAGGTGTGACACATGATTTTTCGATAAAAACTGTTCTGATAGTCCAATTTCAAGTTTCATACAGTCATAAGGCCTCGATAATATGGTAAAAATTTTCAAAAAAGTCGACCATCTTGGAATTTGTTCCCTCTAAGAATTAAAGATTGTTTCTATATATCCGTACTAACTTTTTTTTCAGAAATGCTTTTTATAGGTGTGATACATGATCTTTCGATATGAACTGTTCTGATAGTCCAATTTCAAGCTCCATACAGTCATGAGGCATGGTAATATGGTAGAACTTTGCCCAAATGTCGGCCATCTTGGAATGTGGTCCATCTAAGAATTAAAGATTGTTTCTATATATCCGTACTAACTTTTATGTTAGAAATGCTTTTTATAGGTGTGATACATGATCTTTCGATATAAACTGTTCTGATAGTCCAATTTCAAGCTTCATACAGTCATGAGGGCTTGGTAATATGGTAGAAATTTGCCCAAATGTCGGCCATCTTGGAATTTGTTCCCTCTAAGAATTAAAGATTGTTTCTATATATCCGTATTAACTTTTACTTTAGAAATGCTGTTTATAGGTTTGATACATGATCTTTCGTTATGAACTGTTCTGATAGTCCAATTTCAAGCTTCATACAGTCATGAGGCCTTGGTAATATGGTAAAAATGTTCCAAAATGTCGGCCATCTTGGAATTTGTTCCCTCTAAGAATTAAAGATTGTTTCTATATATCAGTACTAACTTTTATTTCAGAAATGCTTTTTATAGGTGTGATACATGATCTTTCGTTATGAACTGTTCTGATAGTCCAATTTCAAGTTTCATACGTTCATGAGGCCTTGGTAATATGGTAGACATTTGCCCAAATGTCGGCAATTTTGGGATTTGGTCCCTCTAAGAATTAAAGATTCTTTCTATGTATCCGTACTAACTTTTATTTTAGAAATGCTGTTTAAAGGTGTGATGCATGATCGTTCGATATGAACTGTTCTGATAGTCCAATTTCAAGTTTCATACAGTCATGAGGCCTTGGTAATATGGTAGAAATTTGCCCAAATGTCGGCCATCTTGGAATTTGGTCCCTCTAAGAATCAAAGATTGTTTCTATATATCCGTAGTAACTTTTATTTTAGAAATGTTTTTTTTATAGGTGTGATACATGATCTTTCGATATGAACTGTTCTGATTGTCCAATTTCAAGTTTCATACAGTCATGAGGCCTTGGTAATATGGTAGAAATTTGCCCAAATGTCGGCCATCTTGGTATTTAGTCCCTCTAAGAATAATTAAAGATTGTTTCTATATATTCCTACTATTTTTTTTTATTTTAGAAATGCTTTTTATAGGTATGACACATGATTTTTCGATAAAAACTGTTCTGATAGTCCAATTTCAAGCTTCATACAGTCATAAGGCCTTGGTAATATGGTAAAAATGTTCCAAAATGTCAGCCATCTTGGAATTTGTTCCCTCTAAGAATTAGAGATTGTTTCTATATATCCGTACTAACTTTTATTTTAGAAATGCTTTTTATAGGTGTGATGCATGATCTTTCGATATAAACTGTTCTGATATTCCAATTTCAAGCTTCATACAGTCATGAGGCCTTGGTAATATGGTAAAAATGTTCCCAAATGTCGGCCATCTTGGAATTTGGTCCCTCTAAGAATCAAAGATTGTTTCTATATATCCATACTAACTTTTATTTTAGAAATGCTGTTTATATGTGTGATACATGATCTTTCGATATAAACTGTTCTGATAGTCCAATTTCAAGTTTCATACAGTCATGAGGCCTTGGTGATATGGTAGAAATTTGCCCAAATGTCGGCCATCTTGGAATTTGGTCCCTCTAAGAATTAAAGATTGTTTCTATATATCCGTACTAACTTTTATTTTAGAAATGCTGTTTATAGGTGTGATACATGATCTTTCGATATGAACTGTTCTGATAGTCCAATTTCAAGTTTCATACAGTCATGAGGCCTTGGTAATATGGTAGACATTTGCCCAAATGTCGGCTATCTTGGAATTTGGTCCCTCTAAGAATTAGAGATTGTTTCTATATATCCGTACAACTTTTATTTTAGAAATGCTTTTTATAGGTGTGACACATGATTTTTCGATATAAACTGTTCTGATATTCCAATTTCAAGCTTCATACGGTCATGAGGCCTTGGTAATATGGTAAAAATGTTCCCAAATGTCGGCCATCTTGGAATTTGGTCCCTCTAAGAATAAAAGATTGTTTCTATATATCCGTACTAACTTTTATTTTTGAAATGCTGTTCATGACTGTAGATAACGATGTGTGTGGGTGCACGTGCCCGTTCGATGTGTGTGGGTGCACGTTGAGACACCAAACTGTCGTCGTAGGGAACCCTGGTCAGAAACTTAATACAATACATTGAGTCACACAACTGTTCATGTTTCGTTTTGGTATTTCTTTTATTAATATTTATGGATTATGTCGTGTATATGTTGATGAAGATATCTGTTATTACAGGAATTCGAAATGTTAAAGCGTATGGTGCCATCGTTATAAACATGTTACATCACTTGACCTCTGTAATTTACATATCCGTCAACCTAATCCTTCCAAAAAACATCCATCGTGTGATAAATAATTGATATGATATGATAAATCCTTCTCGGCATTATAAAAACATGTTTGACATTTTCGATATCCCTTTTTGGTACTGCGGAACTTGTTTTATTGGTTATCAATTGCATGACGTCACACGATTTAAATTCTTTTTATCTTGCCGCACACTGCAACGCATTCCAACTTATATAGGTATGACTTTCTTGTACCTACCACTACATCTAATATCTTCGCAACTAAACATATACTGTATATTTATCCATGGTGCACGTGCCCAGCATCCGGGTCACTACCCCTTGCCACGCCCACTTATAAGCGGAGAGAAGAGGCGTGGTAACAGCCACCGCCCATGAACCAGACACGATCTGTTGTATGGAGTTGTTGTGGTATCCGGGTGGTAGGAATGCTTGATATTCGATATATTTACGATGTGTTCCTATCGGTACATGACTGTATAAAGTGTATGGTATCGATGTCTCTTCGATTCTATCTGTCTGTATGCCTGTATGCCTGTAAATCACTCTCTGCACTAACGTCATATACCCTAACAGTGCATACAGATATCGCGTATCATTGCAGACACCTTTATATGTATATCGTATCACTACCGTACATCTCCCCCCTCTCTCTCTCTCTCTCTCTCTCTCTCTCTCTCTCTCTCTCTCTCTCTCTCTCTCTCTCTCACTCTCCCCCTTCTCTCTCTCACTCTCCCTCTTCTCTCTCTCACTCCCCCCTTCTCTCTCCCCCCCTTCTCTCTCCCCCCTCTCTCTCTCTCTCTCTCTCTCTCCCTCACTCTCCCCCTCTCTCTCCCCTCTCTCTCTCTCTCTCTCTCTCTCTCTCTCCCTCACTCTCCAACACCCCCCGTCTCTCTCCCCCCCTCTCTCTCTCTCTCTCTCTCTCTCTCTCTCTCTCTCTCTCTCTCTCTCTCTCTCTCTCTCTCTCTCTCTCTCTCTCTCTCTCTCTCTCTCTCTCTCTGTGTCTCTCTCACTGTTTCTTTATATAGCTCACATTTGTCTCAGGAGATAAATGACATTAACGTCCAGACACACCTATTGCCCCATGACCTTGACCCTAGGTTGTATATATCTTCAACCAAACCTTTTTTCTCAGGTGTTGTCGCGGTTCGTGAAATACATTTTTAACTTACCCGCTCCTAGCCAAGAACATATCCGCATTCCTCTCCATGAACTGTCCATTACTTAAAGAGCACTCTAGTGCATAATGCACATATGAACGTCATCAGCACAATAGATACGTCAAGAAACAGTTGCTCAGACCAAGACATTAATAACAATAAAGACAGTGATTCAGAATGTTTAACATTGGATTTAAAGGCAAATATAGATTTATTACTTATACATATGTGTTTAACCAACGTTTTGGGAGACTAGCTAATTTGTATCCATATTTGGCGACATACGATTACAAATAATTTTGTTTATCATTTTTATGTAGCCCATCTACACTGACACTGAAAAGTCACCACATTTGAACAGAGTAGAACACGAAATACTGCTGCCGGGGAAATTATTTGATAGACACGTCTTTTGTAAGAAGTACTTTCTTTTACTACAGAGTGTACTTATTTTAATTCTAAGTTTGTTCAAATGCACTCGGGGTGCTGAAATTGCTTTTTAAAAGTATTTTGGCAAGAATGTTTGGCATTTTTAGTTGAAATAATAAGTAATGTAGAAAGTGAATTGTTAAAAGATTATGTCCACGTACATGTAAATAACCTTCTTGCCCCTTTAGAATTGCAGTAATGCGCTTCCATAGAATTTGCTATTTCGGCAAGTTCAGTATATTATAAAACGACATTTTTTTTAAAGGCTTGTAAGTAAGGAATATGAACGGAAAATGTTCTAAACAATAAAATTTACTTTAATTGGGTTCTGAAGACATGATTAACTCTGTTACAGTCGTATTAATGACTCGTCGGTTGAAATTTCTTACGTTTTGATTGGTGACGTTTCTTTTGTTCGTAAGTATATTTGATACAACATCATATTAACAGAAACAGTTGTGGTGTGGAATCGTAGCTGTTGTTGCTCTTGTCTGAGCGCGTTGTCGGAGTTTCTGAACAGGTCATACGATATAGACAGTCGTTGTCTTGAAAAGTGTTTTGATAACTAAGAACCTCATACAATCTATCACTCTTTTAAGGATCCAAATCAATTCGTTATTTTCACACACTATATTTTGGGTTCATACAGTTCAGTTTCCTTACAGTCCCTGTACGTCTGGGAGCGAGGTTTAACTCTACTTCTTACGTCACAGAAACTTGACTTAAGCTTTGTTTATACGGCGAACTTTGCACATATGCAATATTGCTTATGGTAGTAATATACACACGTGAGTAAAAGTAAATTTATTATGCGTTCATACGTGTTTAATTTCTGCCTAAGCAAATAGGCTATATGAATAAAGAATTCCTAAAAAATGCAAATTAGTAGTTATTATCGTAGATGTAAACTAAATAAATGTCATGAATATATATCTGTCAACATTGGTTTGACTATATCGCCCAAATTATAATGAAAATCGGATAGTCAGATGGTTTTCGAAGGTCATCGGGTGCAAGAAGGAGAATATTTATACAGAGAATTTGATAAACAATATTATGAGTTTCCAAAGTTCTCTAATACATTTTCTCAACCTGTGCTCACTATGTCTGAATACGACGAACTTTTACTAGAATAGTGAAATGCCATATTTATTTACGGTAGTAAAAATTTGCACCTGCCCTTGACTAGGTGCAAAATTGCTTACGGTAGTGAAAATACCCAATGATCTGATGTAATTGCAGTGACAATTCATTACAAATCTAATTAAGGGGCGTATGGCAAGTAGTTATTTGTTACATAGGTCGATGGTCGTGGTGGCATTCGTCTATGGAGGAACAATAACATACAGGCTAGCAAGATTAAGATGTCTGTCACATTTAATTCATATCCGTGTTGTTTATTTTTAATAAAAGGTCATTGTTCCTTTGTTCTATTTGACTTAAGCTTAGGGTGTTTGTTAGATACAATATGTGCCCCATCCCTTACAATTATAGAAGCATGGACAACATGGACAACATGGACAACATAGACAACATGGACAACATAGACAACATAGACAACATGGACAACATGGACAACATAGACAACATAGACAACATAGACAACATGGGCAACATGGGCAACATAGACAACATAGACAACATAGGCAACATAGACAACATGGGCAACATAGACAACATGGGCAACATAGACAACATGGACAACATAGACAACATGGACAACATAGACAACATAGACAACATGGAAAACATGGACAACATAGGCAGCATAGACAACATGGACAACATGGACAACATGGACAGCATGGACAACATAGACAACATAGACAACATAGACAACATGGGCAACATGGGCAACATAGACAACATAGACAACATGGACAACATGGACAACATGGACAACATGGACAACATGGAGAACATAGACAACATGGACAACACCTTACTTCACTACTGTTACCATGTGGATAACGTAGTGTGTCTTTTTCAGAGGAAATACAACTGAATGTGTGAGAATTGACAATACTTTATTCAAGGACTATGTGTTTAAACATGACAAACATGAATACAACTGAATGTGTGAGGCTTGACAATACTTTATTGAAGGACTATATGTTTAAACATGATTAACATGAATACAACTGAATGTGTGAGGCTTGACACTACTTTATTCAAGGACTATATGTTTAAACATGATAAACATGAATACAACATTGCCACGTTAAACATGAAATATACAGCATACGAAAGAGACATAATTAATCAAATAATAAATGCAGTATTAAATGCGTGTATCATTACGTCACATCATGCACATTACAATATTACAAAGAAATGTTTTATAGGTAATGAAGACCGCTGTTATTACTGAAATATTGTGCTCCCATGAAAAGAAAATATGTGTTACCAATGCTAAATATTACTCTTGTATAAACAAACCAATCTAAAACAAATGTACATAGTTTGTGTAAGCCATGCAGCTTCATTTCCCTTTCGAGTGATCATTTTTAAGGTGTTCTCATTAAAACGGTAGTTCAAGTGATCTGACTTACGTAGGGATAAGTAAGCGCTCAAAATAGAGATTTACATATGGCTTCATGATTAAATAGTCACCCATCCTACTGTCTGAACTCTCACAATCACATGAGACAGAGTAATCTACCTCTCACACTGAAGAATTTTATGTCATTTTGTATGTCACATCATTTCTTCTAAAGAGGGTAACCGTTTTCTGTGGATACAGCTTAATGAGTTTTGTAATGAGATGTTTTACCTTCTTACCTAACAGTACATGGTATAAACTTTCATAGAAAATTGCACATTTGAGAAAGAATAATATGCTTAAACGTGCTATAGTGCCTTGAAACTTTGAAATAATTAGGTGTAACATGTCCATATACACACATCTTGGTCATCTTATAAAAGTAAACGTACATCATACGTGGTTATACACAATACATGGCATAAACATTTCAAAAAGAGTTATGAGTATTTAAGTTGTATACGTATAAGATACTTAGGGACACACCTCTAACTATATTTTAACAAGTTTAATGTATAGATAATGCTATGTACAATTTAAGTAAAACAAATAATGTAAAAGTAACACTTTTTTGTAAATATTAAACTGAATGTGTCAAATGGAATTCACCACTGGCATATATTGGCTCATATATCATGCAATGTGTGACTTCTTTGACATGTTGCATGGCAAAATCAAAAACTATTTTAAAAAGAAAAAAGAGGCTCGTGAATGTACTATAAATAATGTCATACTTTACACTTACTGTTACAGTTTTAGAAGCTCATTGAAGTGACAAGGGTAAATAGTTCTAAAACATCAGTTTGTCTTTCTCCAATAAGTGACCCACAGCATCATAAGTTAATGACGTCACAAAGAAACTGCGGCGTCGCCTTGTAGACTATGTACTGTTATGTAGTACCAATCAGCTTCGTACATAGAGACAACAAACACTCGGTGTGAACGTTTTGCCGCTGATCTACTTACTTACAGTCTACAAAACTTACCCCGACTGACTGATGACCTCTGTCGCCTCCCATCGACATGGTAACAGATACCTAACATTGCAACTATCGCACATGACGTAGGATTATTTGGTGTGATGCGCAAAGGTACATCAAGAACGTTTCGGACACTATATTTTTATCATGAATACATAAGGTGCCGAAGTCAAGCCAAATGGCAAAACCAGATACTTGTAAAGTTGTAACCCTATCTCGCCAAGTAAAACCAGGAAAGCCCGTATAAGGTTTGAAAATATCAATGTTATGATAAGCTGGCTGTATAAAGTTTAACCAAATAGTCATTCCGACTAATATAAGCGAGAGCTGTCTTCCAATTATTCTTCTACACAGGACAAAAAGTGGTGGAATCCATTTGCCGGATCCTTCCGAATTCTCCCAAATATTGGCGGATCCTGTAGAATCCGGAATAATCTGGAAAAATCTGAAAGAATCAGGCAAGCGAATTCAACCACTTTTTGTCCTATGCAAATACAAGGCGAAAATTCTCACTAATTTTTTAAACATAGTCATTCTCAGAATCAACCGTTGTGCCTGACGAGTGCACTGACACCGAGAACGGGTTAACAACCTCAGGGAAGTTATCACATTTTCAGATTACGTTCTTCTACACTAGTTCATCAATAGATTTTGTCACAAAACTGCTATGCTGTACTGCCGACTGATTGTTTCTGGAAAAAAACAGGTCTGGTTAGAAAGTGAATTTTATATCTATTTTCAATAATATCTAAAAAAAAAAATGGGATGCACCAATAGTTTCCAAAATGTTAGACTTGTTTGAAGTCATCCTCTTACCAACATCTCTGACATTCCTTGTCGTATTCAAAATAACTATCAGTAAGACTTTCAGTGTCAAGATCATGTACAACATTTGAACTATTTTGACAAGTATACTTAACTGACAAAACTGTACTGGTCCGACTGGCCTGACTGACCAGTACTTCCTCCGACTGGAGTTCCCTGACATCCAGTTCTGGTGTTGGGGCAATCTCTCCGGAAGTGGCTAAACTCCGCACAGGCGAAACATGCTCCAATTCGCTGTCTTCAGGCATGAAAGGGCTGGTTCGTCGTTTCTGCTGAGGACACCCTGTGCACCTGCTGCCCGGGACGACTAACAGTAGCACTCCTATGTAGCTCGACCTGCATACAGTGCCTACCTTCCTCGCTTCTGATGTGTCTTCCTAACTGCCCTTGTGTCCGCACGAAACATCGCTCGGTCATCATCATCCTTTGAAACTTATCGTCGTTCTGCCTCCCATCCTCGAATCGTTGATCCTTATGTTTGTTCCCAAAGTCCAGTCAATCACATTCGGTTTCGATTATGCACTTGGCATCCCCATACATCTCAGTACAAATCAAGGAAGCAATTTGCTGCATACACTGATCAGTCTCTTCGTTAAGGTTGCACTCGATTTTATTGCCTTCCTTCGACCACACTAGTCCTTATCCACTTTGAGTCTCTTAACATCATTAGTTGTTTGGTTGAACTCTTCTCTGAGGGCAGACATCTTATTATCCAGGATATCATGTACTTCTCATTTACTTGTTTCAAGTTCTTTTAAGATGGCGTGTTTTGCGTCCATCGTTAGTTGAACATTCGAGTAACCGTAGCTGCAAGTGAAGCGAGAATGACCTAACACAGGTCACACTGCCCTTATATACAGGCCATTCACGCCACCTATGAGCGTGTGCAACTACTCTTTCTACAGTTATATACACTGGAGAAAGCAATTTCCTTCTTACTCATCCTTCAACCGAAGGAAATATAAGCCCATTTGAGCTGTCATGGAGCGGAAAGCATCTTCCCAACAGCCAGGAGGTGCCTCATCGAGGTAAACAAATTCAGTATATCACGTAAACTAGTTGTTCATGATTTTGAGGGAGCAAATCAAAATTACCTCAAGAACAAATATGTACATGGTGCAAGTTTAGGTAAAGTAAAAAAAACCCTCGAAAAGTAAGACTTTGTTGCACCAACAAGTCTGAGTTCAATCTTTCCCTACAGTTAAGTTGGTTCACAATTAGCATTTTATTTGTTCCCACACTCATTGGTGAGACTCAATACCATTCAATACCAACATTTATATTAATCCTTAAGTCAGTGAATAATGTAGGGGAATTTCGCATGGATACAGGTAATTACATACATGTAGATCCCATTAGCTTAACTAAGATATAAGCAATACGGTTAATTCCAATCAGAGGTTACTAGAGAAGGTGTGAAGTAATAGGAACTGTTTGTCTCCTCTCTAAGCAGCACAATTACGTTGGTATAAGTCGTATGTAGTTGTGTCAGGTAGTCTGTCATTCTCGGACACTCCGAACCAAGTCACTTCCGCCAGATAACATCGTTGTGTTCCCCACTTGTAATCTACACTGGCGCATGAGAACGAAGATTCATCAATGCAAGCCTGCATACAGTCGCGAGCAGATGTTGTATAAAAACTGTGTCTGTTGTATCCGTCGATTGCTTTGCCTTTAAATGTCGAGAACGTATCACCGTACTGGCTACAGCCTGTAATGCAAGGAGAACAAACTGTTTAGACATGTTTTATGAGAATATCATACTCGATTGTCCAGAGTATCTCACTCATTTCGTGGCAATAAAGACTAAGAACATACCTGTAACACAGTTTCCAGAAGTCGGATCAAAGCTGTATCCGACATCACATTGACACGATCCCTGGTTGCAGCTTGGGTTCTCATAGGAACAGTTATCCGTGGTCTGACATTCCATCCCGAAACTTTGAAGTCCTAAAATATATAGGTGAAATTTGTATGTGTCACTTACTGTTTACACAGCACATCATACTTACAAACGTTTAATAAACTTATTCTCATATTGTAAATAAAATTAACTAAATACGTGCAAATGCCACTTTGGGGCTTGGTGCATCATGTGTTTGTCTGCGACTGTTCATGTCTTTAGTTAATCAACTTGAATTTTTCTTAGATCTTGTGATTCTCAAATGGTACTGTATTAACAAAGATCAGTGGAAACTGTTATCTGTGTTTGAATGACAATATTCCAACAAACCCTAAGTGTTAAACGTAACATAATCTACTCACGTCCGTCAATGAGGTAGAGTCTTGCTCCGAGTGCGGTCCCCACAGGGTGAAATGTTTTGTCAGGTTGGGAGAAGCCAGAAGCAAACAGGGAGCACGTCTTGGTGAGAGTGTTTAACTGATAGGATCTGCATCTGGTGTCCTGTACACACTCCCAGGTACACTGCCACAACTTATTTATCTTCACGTAGGTTTGGAGGAGAAAGTCTGACACGGCCTTGTCATCAAAGACAGGGAGATTGTTGTACTTAAAATAAGAGACGCAATTACGTTGGTACAAGTCGTATGTAGTTGTGTCAGGTAGTCTGTCACTCTCGGACACTCCGAACCAAGTCACTTCCGCCAGATAACATCTTTGTGTTCCCCACTTGTAATCAACACTGGCGCATGAGAACGAAGATTCATCAAGGCAAGCCTGCATACAGTCACGAGCAGATGTTGTATAAAAACTGTGTCTGTTGTATCCGTCGATTGCTTTGCCTTTAAATGTCGAGAACGTGTCACCGTACTGGCTACAGCCTGTAATGCAAGGAGAACAAACTGTTTAGACATGTTTTATGAGAATATCATACTCGATTGTCCAGATGGTGTCACCGTATTGACTGCAGCCTGTAGTGGAAGAAGCAAACCATAGTAGACATGTCTTATAGCCATCACTTATTCGATTGTTCAGAGCAGTTCAATGATTCCGTGGCAATACAGACTAAGAACTTACCTGTAACACAGTTTCCAGAAGTAGGATCATAGCTGTATCCGACATCACATTGACACGATCCCTGGTTGCAGCTTGGGTTCTCATAGGAACAATTATCCGTGGTCTGACATTCCATCCCGAAACTTTGCAGTCCTAAAATATATAGGTGAAATTAGTATGTGTCACTTACTGTTTACACAGCACATCATACTTACAAACGTTTAATAAACTTATTCTCATAATGTAAATAAAATGAACTAAATACGTGCAAATGCCACTTTGGGGCTTGGTGCATCATGTGTTTGTCTGCGACTGTTCATGTCTTTAGTTAATCAATTTGAATTATTCCCAGATCCTGTGATTCTCAAATGGTACTGTATTAACAAAGATCAGTGGAAACTGTTATCTGTGTTGGAATGACAATATTCCAACAAACCCTAACTGTCTAACGTAACATAATCTACTCACGTCCGTCCATGAGGTAGAGTCTTGCTCCGAGTTCGGTCCTCACAGGGTGAAACGTTTTGTCAGGTTGGGAGAAGCCAAAAGCAAACAGGGAGCACGTCTTGGTGAGAGTGTTGAACTGGTAGGATCTGCATTTGGTGTCCTGTACACACTCCCAGGTACACTGCCACAACTTATTCATCTTCACGTAGGTTTGGAGGAGAAAGTCTGACACGGCCTTGTCATCAAAGACAGGGAGATTGTTGTACTTAAAATAAGAGACGCAATTACGTTGGTACAAGTCGTATGTAGTTGTTTCAGGTAGTCTGTCACTCTCGGACACTCCGAACCAAGTCACTTCCGCCAGATAACATCTTTGTGTTCCCCACTTGTAATCAACACTGGCGCATGAGAACGAAGATTCATCAATGCAAGCCTGCATACAGTCACGAGCAGATGTTGTATAAAAACTGTCTCTGTTGTATCCGTCGATTGCTTTGCCTTTGAAAGTCGAGAACGTGTCACCGTACTGGCTACAGTCTGAAATCCAAGGAGAACAAACTGTTTAGACATGTTTTATGAGAATATCATACTCGATTGTCCAGAGTATCTCACTCATCTTGTGGCAATAAAGACTAAGAACTTACCTGTAACACAGTTTCCAGAAGTCGGATCATAGCTGTATCCGACATCACATTGACACGATCCCTGGTTGCAGCTTGGGTTCTCATAGGAACAGTCATCCGTGGTCTGACATTCCATCCCGAAACTTTGAAGTCCTAAAATATATAGGTGAACTTAGTATGTGTCACTTACTGTTTACACAGCACATCATACTTACAAACGTTTAATAAACTTATTCTCATATTGTGAATACAATGAACTAAATACGTGCAAATGCCACTTTGGGGCTTGGTACATCATGTGTTTGTCTGCGACTGTTCATGTCTTTAGTTAATCAACTTGAATTTTTCTTAGATCCTGTGATTCTCAAATGGTACTGTATTAACAAAGATCAGTGGAAACTGTTATCTGTGTTGGAATGACAATATTCCAACAAACCCTAACTGTTAAACGTAACATAATCTACTCACGTCCGTCCATGAGGTAGAGTCTTGCTCCGAGTGCGGTCCCCACAGGGTGAAATGTTTTGTCAGGTTGGGAGAAGCCAGAAGCAAACAGGGAGCACGTCTTGGTGAGAGTGTTGAACTGGTAGGATCTGCATCTGGTGTCCTGTACACACTCCCAGGTACACTGCCACAACTTATTCATCTTCACGTAGGTTTGAAGGAGAAAGTCTGACACGGCCTTGTCATCAAAGACAGGGAGATTGTTGTACTTAAAATACAGAGATGTACATTGGTCTGACGATTGACAACAAACATTCAAATACAAGATTAAGAGAGCTTGATAGACACATGGTAACAATCTCATCATCTAGGCCTTCTCTTCTCGTCCTGTGCTTGGATCTCCTGAAGTCGTCGAACCTTCTACTCTCCCTGTGATGTATATCTCCTGAAGGCGTTAAACCTTCTCTACTCTCCTTGTGTTGTATCTCTCGAGAAGTATTTAAACCTTCTCTACTCTCCTTGTGCTGTATCTCTCCTGAAGTATTTAAACCTTCTCTACTCTCCTTGTGTTGTATCTCTCGGGAAGTATTTAAACCTTCTCTACTCTCCTTGTGTTGTATCTCTCGAGAAGTATTTAAACCTTCTCTACTCTCCTTGTGTTGTATCTCTCGAGAAGTATTTAAACCTTCTCTACTCTCCTTGTGCTGTGTCTCTCCTGAAGTCTTTAAACCTTTCTTCTCTCCTTGTAATGTATCTCTCCTGAAGTCTTTGAATCGTCTCTACTTTCACTTTGGTGTATCTTTCCTGGATTCGTTACACCTTCTCTAATCTGCCAGTACTGTGTTTTATGTGATGTTGTTGACGACTACATTTTGTCAAATAGTGGGCTAAACACTCCTTGAAAGTGGTCAGTTCTACTATCTTTATCCGCATGTTTAATGATGTTAAATAGACCGTTAAATTATTGTTCGGACTTGGCTGGACTTGGCTTGACTTGACTAGACTTGTGGTAGATATGCTGCAGATCAGATTGAGTTCGCTTACAAAACCAACAACTTTACTCTATTTCTATACATTCAGTTCGTGTAGGATTTTTTTCACGCGAATTATTTTTACGACCTTTGTGTCGTTACATTTTTGCTTTTGCAAATATTTTTTTTAATTGGGCAATTAACTTAAAATTCTCGCCGCAAATGGTTGCGATACTGCCGAAGCATCGTTAAACAATAACTCACTCACTCACTCAGGCGAATTGGGTTGTGTTGGGACGTGGGATGTGTTTATTGAAACGTATTGGATTAATCTTTACTACATTAATAACGTTAGTGAATCTTAATTTTAAAATAAAGACTCGCCGAACCGTAAACGTAGCGGTTGTCTGATTGGTTAATTCAATTCGGCCATCTCCCTTTCGATTGGAAGGTCATAGGTAGCCAAAAGTGATTTTGATTCCAACTAGACTCAATAGGGGAGTGTAGCGAGTATTATTGGGGCTGGGTGTACCCAGACTGCTCCATACATGTATATACAATTGTTGTATCCATAATTGGCAGAGATTCGTCAAAGTTCAAACTCTTTGGTTAACATAAAGTCATGAAATTATGTTATATCCAACCATTACTCCGGAGATAGAAGTGAAGAGTCCTAAGTGAAGCTAAACGTCAACTAGAAGCACACGGTGTACTGAAATAACATTATAATTACTGGCATATCACAGACGATTCACGGAACCATACAACATGCACAACGACAATACTTCATTAACAGGTTTAAGGTGGGAACAAGATCTATGGATAACCAACTTTTGTATTGTTTTCCGTTAAGTAGGGCCTGAGTGCCTTAAGAGATTAATGTGGCCATTGGGAATATAGATTTGTCGAGCAGGCAATTACTGTAAACCGTAGATTGTCAGATGATACCACGTGCATTTTACACAATTAAACCATTAGCAGCACTTAGCTACATGAATAGGTTTGTATTGTTTATCCAGATTCCACAATGACTCCCTGCCATAAATACTCGTGGCAGTCTTGAAATACGAATAAATAATTTATGTTCGACTTCATTTCAAAGTAATCAAATAGTGTCTTCAAACTAACAGACAAACAAACTGTGGATATTTGTACCTGCTTGTTGTGATGTACTGTATGATCATAATCGTTGAGATCGAGGGTTTGCATGGTTTATGAAGTCGAACCCACTGAGATATGTTGCATGCTCCGTGACGTCGAACCAACTGATATATGTTGCACGGTTCGTGAAGTCGACCCCAATGATATATGATGCATGGTTCGTGAAGTCGACCCCACTGATATATGTTGCATGGTTCGTGAGGTTGAAACCACTGAGATATGTTGCATGCTTCGCGAAGTAGACCCCACTGAGACATGTTGCATGATTCGTAAAGTCGAACCCACTGATATATACTGCATGGTTCGTGAAGTCGAACCCACTGAGATATGTTGCATGGTTCGTGAGGTTGAAACCACTGAGATATGTTGCATGCTTCGCGAAGTAGACCCCACTGAGATATGTTGCATGATTCGTAAAGTCGAAACCACTGATATATACTGCATGGTTCGTGAAGTCGAACCCACGGAGATATGCTGCATGGTTCGTTAAGTCGAACCCACTGAGATATGCTGCATGGTTCGTGTAGTCGAACCCACTGATATAATTTGCATGTTTCGTGAAGTCGAACCAACTGATATATGTTGCATGGTTCGTGACGTCGAACCCACTGATATGTATTGCATGGTTCGTGAAGTCGAACCCACTGAGATATGTTGCATGGTTCATGAAGTCGAGCCCACTGATATATGTTGCATGTTTCGTGATGTCGAACCCACTGAGATATGTATCATGGTTCGTGAAGTCGAGCCCACTGAGATATGTTGCATGGTTCGTGAAGTCGAACCCAATGATATATGATGCATGGTTCGTGAAGTCGAACCCAATGATATATGATGCATGGTTCGTGAAGTCGAACCCACTGAGATATGGTGCATGGTTCGTGCAGTCGAACCCACTGAGATATGTTGCATGGTTCGTGAAGTCGAACCCACTGATATATGTTGCATGGTTCGTGAGGTCGAACCCACTGAGATATGTTTCATGGTTCGTGAAGTCGAACCCACTGAGATATGGTTCATGGTTCGTGAAGTCGAACCCACTGAGATATGGTTCATGGTTCGTGAAGTCGAACACACTGAGATATGTTGCATGGTTCGTGAAGTAGACCCCACTGAGATATGGTGCATGGTTCGTGCAGTCGAACCCACTGAGATATGTTGCATGGTTCGTGAAGTCGAACCCACTGATATATGTTGCATGGTTCGTGAGGTCGAACCCACTGAGATATGTTTCATGGTTCGTGAAGTCGAACCCACTGAGATATGGTTCATGGTTCGTGAAGTCGAACCCACTGAGATATGGTTCATGGTTCGTGAAGTCGAACACACTGAGATATGTTGCATGGTTCGTGAAGTTGAACCCACTGAGATATGTTGCATGGTTCTTGAAGTCGACCCCACTGAGACATGTTGCATGGTTCGTGAAGTAGACTTTGAGTAAATGCTGATGCTCTTTTCTAGCAAACCATGTGAGACACACTGAACGTTTTAACGTTATCAATAATGCTCCTGGGGCAGATTTATCTTGATTTTTGACAGAAACTTTTTCAACATGAATGAAAAGCAATACACACTGAAAATAATTGAAATTCTTTTAAAAGAAGATGAAGAATAGTTTTATTCAGTATGTATAGCCAAATGACCAGGAGTACACATATGAAGATATAATAAAAAATAAAACCTGAAGTCATTCTGCTTCCAATAATTTGGAGAAAAAATATTGTTTACATTATTTATATTAATAATACATGAACAGGGCCAACGGACGGCTATTCCACGTGTAAAAACCACCCCCTAAGATAGACTAAGATCACGTGACTAACATTCCAAAAAGAATTGTGGGTGGAGCTTGATTCAGTCTAAGCGTGATGGCGGAACGTAATTTGTCTAATTCAAATGTTTGTTGCTGTCATAAAAGTTGATGTTCATTGTCCCACCGCTAATTTTGACCGACTGCAGAAGTTGTAAACCATGAAAAGGAGTACACGCTTTATTGGTTGCGTTGTAAGAGTTCAGACGGCTGAGGCGAATCGACGTTACGTTACCATGGGCACACTTGATCAAGAGGGAGCGGAACAGCGGGAACGTCATTCGATTGTTATGTCATCAAAAAAACTTTACCTTTATTGTCTATTCTAAGATGCCTAGCGGCTAGAAAAATCGAAATAAAAGTACTTTATCAGACGATAAAGGTATAGTTTTTGTGATGACGTAACAATTGAATGACGTTTCCGCTCCCCTCGTAGTCACTTGTGCCCATGGTAACCCAACGAAAGAGGGCAGTTGAAAAGACCGTGTTTTTCTGGAAATGATAATGTCCTAAAAACGTTGTTATAACAATTGAAGGAATGTGTTCTTTTGTATCCGAATTAGTCTTAAATTTTAAGCTACATTTGTACTTGAACCAAAACGACGAAATCCGTATTAGGCAACCCCAGGAACCACTATGACGTCACAACAGAACAATGACGTCATAGTCGCTGTTGTCGCACGGCTCGTCAGTTGGCCCTGATCATGGATTATTAATATTAAGGAAGTGAACTCTATTTTTCTTGCAAAATTACTCAAAGCAGAATGTTGTGTTATGGGTTATCTTAGAAAAGTAATAAAGTTCGCTGTACCCCAATGTGTTTTGTAATAAAGTAAAGTTTTGCCCTGAAGTATTATAACGTCAAAGTACTCGGACTACCGTCCTCGTACTTTAACTATAATAGTTCAGGGCAAAACTATACTTTATAACAAAACACATTGGGGTACAGCGAACTTTATTTCTTAAATAAAGTACTTTTGTTTCGATTGTTCTAACCGCTAGGCATCTTAGAATTTCAAATCAGTTAAATAAACATAGGGTGCTTAACTCGCTTTTTCAATGTGTTTCATGGCCATAATGTTTGTTAAAACGTTGGAAAAAGTAGTAATTTAATTAATCAAAGATGTCGTCAACATACGCAACCTTGTTAAATCTAAATTTGATGATGCATCATTTCTGTAGGACAAAGCGAAAAATCCAAGAATGTTATTTATGTCGACAGCATCAATTACTAATTGACATTTTACATTTTATGAATTTTAAAGTTAAATGACAAACATTCTGGCCAATAAACATTTTGAAAAAAACGATTTCAACACCCAGCTGTACTTGAACAGATATAAATAAAAGTATTATACTGTGATGTGTGAACTTGTTGGTACAATTTACAAATCATGTCCCTATATTAAAGAAAGCATTCAAAATCGACTTTCTACTCTAATTCGATCTTACACTGTTGAAAATGTGGTGACATTTCTTTTGCGGTCGAGTGTATGTATTGTTGATTAGTGTTAAAGTTAAAACACAATTAATTATTCACTTTATTGGACATTTTAAAAAAGTAATTAATGACAAAAAGAAAAGTACATTATAGGTAAGTTGTTGGTACAGTCATTGTTGGTGGCTGGATTTAGCATGAGGCTGTGGGTTCGAATCCCGCAAGGATCTCGTCCCGAAAAAGTACCTAGCTATTTTGTTAATTAACGTGACTGTGCTGAAACAAGGCTTAAAGCAGGTTCTCGCACGAAATGATGGGACAAAACATTTCCTGAAATTACTTGCTTTAAACTGCAAATAAACATGAAGGTGGTAATTAAAAGTGGACTTAGTACGTTGTATCCACAAACGGTACCCTGTTTGCCGGATATATTTTTTACAAAGAGTTATTCGATCTGTAGTGAGTATCTTTCTGTCTATAGTTTTTGCTTTTTATAAAAAAGGGTGACACCTATGATGGATACACACGATTCACAACGTAATTTATAATGATTTCACTGCAAGAAATTATCTGATTTCCACAGCACAGTTCCGCTGATACAGGTCCACCACACTGTTAACTCCCCTAGCCTCCTCGGGGACATCGAACCAAGCTACGGTAGCCAGTTGACACGATTTCAGATTAGTGTCACGATCAAAGCTGATGCACGTGAAAGAAGATTCATCAAGGCAAGCTTTCCTACAAGTGGTGACTGAGGGCATGGCTGTGAAGCTCCGGTTGTGTCTTCCGGCGATTTCTCTGTTTCTAAATTGCATGAAGGTGTCTCCGTATTTGCTGCAGCCTGAAATGCAAGATGGAAACCTATAGAGAGAGTTCGTGGATAAGAACTAACACAGATATTCATATCAAATACGTGTAATAGACTTCACAGTTACATTATATCCCCTACACCTTATACAAATGAGAATTCACTTATCATATTATATAGAATGGTACTGTCCATTAAGCTAGTAATGATTTTGATCAGTAATATGAATTAATGATCAGAGCACATGGGGTCTTTAAATGTTAAATGTTTTTATCTGATCATCTTTCGTTATTAACATCAGTTCAACTAAAAATAACAGGACTGAATAGCACATGCAGCAGTCGGAGGGTTAAAGCGAAAACATGAAGACGCCAGCTGTAGTCTTATGAACAATGTTGTACACTGTTGTACATTCAAGGGCATCCCGGTGTACACAGCACTCATCCTAGCGCCACATCCGTCCCTCGCCCGAGAACTTGATTTTAACTTTGACTTGTTGAATTTTCTGCAATCAACAATTTTGTTGTTAAATGTAAAACCAAATATGAAATTATAGTTACAAATGCAAGTAAAACTATGTTATCGTAACCATTGTAAGAGTCTTAGTTATGATACCAGGTGAACACAAATGAAGCAGTCGTAAAATAACAACATGTGCACTACAGTACAAGTATACAGCAACGAGTAAGATGTGTTGATCGTTGATCGTTGATTGTTAAAAGCATTGTCCCTGGGTAATAATTTGTGACTACATTGATATGCGTGTGTTCTAATGTAAAGCGTATGATTTGTTGAAAATATATTGAAATGAATTGGAAATAATTATGGCGGCAGCATGACCGGAAGTGGTTGTTTGAGAACTATTTCCAGAAGGGAGCACCTGGAGTAGCTGTGTGTCAGAATAGGATATCATAATAATGATTGAATAAAAGGAGAAGAAAATGAATACAATTGAAATAGTTTAGAAATGCAAGGGCAGGGGGATATAGAAGACCGAGTTGAAGTAGTAGATAGTGGCGGAATAAATGTGTGTGTATTTGAGATAATGAGTGCTCAAATCCGTTACCCTTAGCCGGTTTTAATATACACACCTAATCACTACATTAAGTATACTGTTAGTAAGATTGGCTTAAAACGAGGGCACTTTCATTGATTCGTTTTATGATAAATAGCTGCATGTGTAGTGCAATTAATTATTGGATTGGGACTCTTTTAGCGGAGGAATTAACCTGTTGCCAAATATGGCTGTACCTTACGTCAAATAGTACAAACTTGATTATGAATGAAATAAGTTTAAATTCACTGATTTGTGATATGTTCCTTAATAAGTGTTGATTTTTTAAAGAATACAATTGCAAAACAATGTTAATGTGCTATACACATGTTTGAAGTCTATTTTGTGAATATGAACGATAAGAAGGAGATTTCATATATTTACAGTAGGCCTACATGCGTCTGTAACTATTCTCATGGTTTGATAATTCTTTGAAACAAAAGTTTGATTTATTGAGGCTTACTCTGCTCAATATGAACAAAAGATTTTTCTAGAATTTAAAATGAAAATTGCATGAAACACACAATTTAACAGTTAAGTTCAGGTATTGTGTTACCCATTTGTAATTGCAGTATTTGACAAGTTCTGCATTAAAAAAAATATGAAAAAGATGCTTTTGATTCATATGCCACGATGATGTCACAAATTGAGTGGGCTACTTTCGGCGGCATGTTTTATGTACTCTGAGGGCGTGGGTTCGAATCCCATAGGGACTCGGTCCGAAAATGTACAAGAATTTGTACTATTGAAGGTAGTGTTATCCCAAATATATTCAAGTTATGTTTTATGTAGACGGGAATGTTTATGTCATGGTAAGGGCACTGCACAGGACCAAAAATGGTGGAATCCGATTTCCGGATCCTTCCGGATTCTCCCAAAAATTGGCGGATCTGGAGGAATCCGGAGTAGTCCGGAAGGATCCGGCAAGCAGATTCCTCCACTTTTTGTCCTGTGCTGGCGCGCCTCCTTGTATACTACAGATAAGTTATCTACCTACACGTATAAACACTAGTCATCAACAACACAGACAATCCAATACCGACTTCTTTATATTTGTCATAATAAACAAGCAGATGGTCCATCGACATATGCAAGACATTCCTCGAACGGTGAAGGGCTGGAGCTGAATAATAATAACACAACACTGCAGTGTTTATGATAAATATGATGAATAACTATCTTCTGCTTAGTTTCATTACATTGATTTAATAATAGTCAACAGATTTCAGGCAAGCGACTTTTACTGTCACGCTGGGCTTCAGGGACACGCCCAAACACTTTACAGGGTTAGGGCATCGCATAAAGTGCTTGATGACATGTCGTCCGTCACAAGTGTTGCACAGAGTTCAAAATTGATCAATCAGCTGTTTGCGAGTTCACTGGGTGCTTTCAGTTCCGTTGTTTATTTTGATTGTTGCAGTGCGTCAAAGTATTATTACTAACTACATTAATACTGGAATAGTGATCCTTTATTTCTTTTTTAGCTTCACAGTAATTTTTACTAGCTTTAAGATGAGCATTTCATCGTTACATTACTGTGAGAAACACTGGCTTACAACGAGGACAATTCGATTGATGAGTTTGTTTATAAATGGTGACATGTTAACATCGTAGAGCCGGAACTCTTTAAGCGCAGAAATGAACCTTTTGCCTTATATCAAAGCAGAGTATGTTGATTGAGTAAACAAATTATGAATGAAAGAAATATAAATTCACTTGTTCCTGACAAGTTCCTTAACAATTCTCGATTTTGTAAAGATAATAAATTACATAACAAGGTCTGTGTGCATTACAATCAATGCGAATCGTATAATATACTTGGTGTCTACTTTGTGAACTATTGCGATAAGACAGAGATTTCATATATTTACAATGCACACGCTTCTAGCTGTACTGATTACATGTGATAGGTTGGATACCACAGCATCAGTTAAGTTTGTTTACTTTTGTTTTACAGCTTGAACTTCTGACAGAGTTCCCCGACTCCCAGTACACTTTCATCACTGACGCAGGGCTGAGTGAGTGAGTGAGTGAGGCGTTCGTAAAATGATGCAGAAAGTCCTATGAAACGAGAATGAAATGTTCTTATTTACGCTGATGTAAATGAAGAAGAATTGGGTTTGATACAAACTTTGAATTTTAAGATATTAAAAGGTGAGAAACAATTGAAATAAATTCTATAGTACAAATCAACATCACTCGACCGACATTCCATCTTATCAAAGCCAAACAGTTTAGAGTTTAAATCAAAATTTATGAAGGACTGTGGACAGGGAAACAATGTGGTGACAGTTGATATCAAAATAAAATTAACTTTAACAAACAACTTTTTTTAAAAGCCCTTTTTGAGACATAGTTTTGCAGACAACTTAACAGCAAGTTTTCATTTATTTTTATTATTGACGTGCACGTCTTTAAGAGAGTCATTTAAAGGGTATTAATTTGACATTGTTAGCATATTCTGAACATTTATAACAAAAACTATACTGCCCCAAAGCATATACCTATTTAAAATGAAAATAGAAGAATTTCGACCAAAAACTCAGTGCAAACAAACAGAAAAAGAACAAGCTCAGATATTCTATTTTCACCAAGAAAGAAATTCTTTAGTTACGATGATAGATACATTGTCAATCGTTTATGATACTTTCTCCTGATTCTTACATGGAAACGTTCAAAATCATTGTGTTCCAACTCCTGTTGATTTGCCACTAACTACTCAACTTGTACGTTGCTTTACGTCATCTGTGGTTGGTAGATAAAAACGGATAGAGCCATCTGTTGTTCATTCTAAAAATAAACTGTTGCCTCTATTTTCGCCGGGGTCGTGCTTTGCCCCTGTCTCCCGTAATATGCAAAATAACTGCTACAACGCCTTTAAATGAATCAAGCAGGGCCATATTCATGCAACCCTACCTCAATATAATGCCAGTTAGGTAGACATACTCTTTAATATAACGCAAAATTTAGAAATCAAAACATATTAAACATAAAATTTGACATTTGAAAAAGCACTTCTACTCCAATACAGTATCACTGATTCATTAAGCAAGTTTCATCAAGCTAAGTCTTGAGTTCTGATCCTATAATCAAATTGTAGGTTGCGTTTCATGGAAACAATCACAAATACAAATAATTCAAAGAAGTTGAAAATCCCTGAAATCCCAAAAATCATATATACATTGGTTGCCTGACACAGCCACAAACGTTCATTTTAATAAAATTACATATTTTCTAATCGTGATCAAGAAACAAAAAGTTCAGACGCACAGACGCATCTCATATTATCCAGCCATAAAGCAGGTCACCCATCCAGGTTGCAGTGCCAATCAATGTTGCTGAAGTGAAGTGATCATGTTGACCTCGTGTTTTTATATGGGGTCAAGGACAAATTCCAGGGAAGGGTCACAAGGGGAGGGTTATCAAAACAAATACAAACGTTTGGGGACGGTCATATTAAGATAAACAGTAATAAAACAATCGTTTTTACAGACTTGAAAAAGGGCATTGAAAAGTATTGTAAAACAGAAAAAAAGGTGAAACATGTGTTTTGCTTTAAGAAGAAGAGTGCTTGATATCACAAATCGATGCTAGTATATAAGACCCCCATGAATTCTGTCCTTTGTTTATTGTTATTCATAGAAACCAAAGTAAGAAAACAGTTTTACTGAACGGACAGTATTTTTCACACAGGTAGGCTTTTTGTTTCTGTTTGGTATATTTTTACAGTATGTAATGTAAGCATATAAAGTTAAAACAGTCAGTGAAATTGAAAGCATTTGGAATGATATAACATTCCAATCTGAATAGTACAATTATAAACAGGGTTGCAAATTAAAATGTTTGCCAGCAGGACATTTCATTTCTGAGCCAAACATTAAAGATGAACCCGAAACAGATGTTTTTGTATTAAAAAAAGAGGGAGAAAGTGTCTTCGCTTCAAAAACTGCCCTACTCTCTTGCTTGGTAGGTACCTTGCACCTTGAGATGAAAGTTTGTACATGTGGTCCTGACTCCCCTCAAATATTGATGTGGCAGGCATTTTACCTAAAACCCTTAAACAACATCTTCTCCATTTGACATAGGAAGTTGAAATGTTCATTATGTCTTGAGCCCCATTTTAATTGATCTGATAAAATGTTAAGGGTTATCATAAACCCATTAAATTAAATGTCTTTAGCTTCTAAGATAACAAAATATAGCTTACTCTTACTCCTTGCCAGTGCCCAAACATGGACCTTTCAGTCAAACTACTCTCAATAGTACGGTAGAGGTGTGTATTGACTCATATGGGAGGGAGAAGGAGAAGGGGGGAGAAGGAGGACTGGAGAGTCAGATTTAACAATTGACCAGGGAGGGGTGAGTGAGGAGTAGGGGATCTTAAAGATTATTGTGGTACTAGTGAACAAGTCTTAGACAAAACAATAGAGGTAACATCTTTAAAATATATGTGTAAGACACATTATAATGATTCTCAGTTTCTTATCTTTTGTATGCACAATGTTTTTGGTTCCTTTCCCCTTCACCAGCAAATTGGTTAACTTTAAACACATACTTGTTACTTCTTCCTTAGAATATAACAGTCTGTTATAATTAAATTTTGTGTTGACAAATGTGGATTGAAAACATTGAATTTGATGACTGGGTAATGCCTTATTGTTTAACATAGTCTTTATCTTTAGTCTTCAGTTAATAGTTTTTACCTGAGAGATATATATTGAATAATGCAATTCCTGTATGTGATTAGCTACAGAGCCAATGGCTCTGTTTTTACAGATACTTTTGAGATGTTACACATCATATTAAGTCCATTACTGGAATGTTAAATGTGTATTATCCAACATTCTATTGACTCTTTTTTAAGGAGAATCCTTCTTTAAACGGTAAATGCATAACCAAAGATATCTTCAGAAGTTAAATAGATGTATGGTGGGGGAGGGCCATAACAAAATTACATCAAGCCAGGGAGGGTACAAACTCAAGTAAAAATCCCCCGCTGAACTTAAAATATTTATATCAAAATATTAAAAGCTTATTCAAATCTGTTTAGTGAAAATAGAGCATAAGTGGCTTGTGCTGCATGAGATATTGTCCAATATAATTTTGTACGAATGATTCAAGATAATTTTGTGCGAATGATTCAAGATAATTTTGTGTGAATGATTCAAGATAATTTTGGTGTGAACTGCTCCTAGATATTTGTGTGTGAATGATCCAAGATAATTTTGTGTGAATGATCCAAGATAATTTTGTGTGAATGATTGAAGATAATTTTGTGTGAATGATTGAAGATAATTTTGTGTGAATGATTGAAGATAATTTTGTGTGAATGATCCAAGATAATTTTGTGTGAATGATCCAAGATAATTTTGTGTGAATGATCCGATATAATTTTGGTTGTGCACTGCTCCAAGATAGTTTTTAGCATTAATAGTTTCAGGATTTGTTGACTTTCAAAATATCACTTTTCATAAGTTCTCTTTTCCTGAAAACAATAAAAAAAAACAGATTCAAGAACATCCATCATTTCATCAGAATCCGACATTGCACTAGCTGTGCATTCATCTTCATCCATTAGACCAAAGTTGTCTTCCATGCGTTTGATATAAGCTGAGAAATGGAGATATGGGATTTTTAAATCTCATCCTTGTCGGCTCCCACTATTTGAATTAAAATAATTTTAAGGCCTTGATCAGTCCTGGCACATGCACATAACTTGGAGAATATTGACACTGTTAAGTTAAAGAGTTGAGCTGTCATCCCAAGCTGTTGAACACTTTTGAACAATACATCATGGTTAACAAAGTGAGACAGAATTGAAAGTCATTAAAGCGGACATAATATCTCTCTTTCTTCTTTTATATTTTTTTCTGAACCATGCCTTGCTGTGTAAATATTATGATCTATAGCAGAGGTGAGGAGAGGTGAGGTGAGGTGAGGTGAGGTGAGTTTGACGCAGCTTTCAAGAGTATCACGACTGCTAGTATTATGGCAGAGAGAAAGCCGACAACATCATGTGGCCTCAATACTGTATTGGAGACTTTCAAGAGTTATGCCTTGCATTGGGAAGTTGCTGTGGCTATGCATATCGGTGAAACCTGCAAGCATCAGCGAACCATGTGTGATCTACAGTAGAACATTACTGCCTGAATGCTGCTTGATACAATGTATATGTTGATATCTACACATCACTGTATGAGTCTATCACTTATCACACTTGTCAGAACGTTAAACAGTGAACCAATGAGGGATATGCCCTATTTCCGAATTCTTTATGCTTATTTGTTATACACAATTTCTTAAAGTAGTTGAATATAGGAGTTTAAACAAATAAAAGGCACAACGATACTTTATATGAAATACCCAAGTTTTAAATTTCTAATTGATAGATTTCGCAGAAAGAATACAATGTAAAAAAATCAGACTGTTTTTTCTCGAAATCAAAAAAGAAAAATTTCAACCTTGGAGTTGATGGCTTAAAAGACGCTACACCCAATATAGGAGGTTATTTACATACAAAATTTCCAAGTTTCCAAGTCATATAGATTTGTAGATATGATCCATAAACGACACAAAGTTAAACAAATATTGCGTTTTTTGGTCAATATTCCAAAAAATTAATTGTACCTTGAAGTTGAAACCAATTAAAGGCACAACAGCACCATATAGTTTTCTTTCATACCAAATAGGAAGTTTCAAAGTCATTCGGTATTTGACTAATGCCCAGGAAACGACATAGAGAGTAAGAATTCAGACCATTTTGAACAATTTTCAACAATTATTTCGAGCTTTGAGTTTAGACTTCTAAACGGCACCACAGCACCACATAGGCTACTTCCATAACTTCCATTTTTACCAAATTTTAAATCTTCAAGCCATAAAGATCTCGAGATATGCTCATGAAGCAATTTTACTTCATATACCTTCTTAACTTTAACACAACAAAGGAATTATTTCCCCTTGATTGATCCCAAAACTGTAACTTTAATAAATTAATCTTGAAACCAAATCAGAAGTTTCAGAATTCAAACCCAGGACTTCTCAGTGGTTCTGATACTCTACCATTTATCAATTTTAACATGACAAACGTAACTGCAACAGAATTACCTGCCTTTGAATGAAGACATGAACATCACTTGTACAACTTTCAACAAACCAGATCAGATCCTTCAGGATTCAAACTTGGGACTGCTGATGAATTGAAACAGAGAAAACGCTCATTAAACTGCACTGATATGTTTAAAAATCATGATCTTGTGCGGTCTAATAAAACATATTCCAGTAACTGTCTTTCTCTCTCAAATCTTCCGAATCCTGGAAATCAAACAGAAAAGTAAAGACATTGGCTCAAATAAATCTCCATGTAACAAAGATGTTATTTTGAGATGTCAACTGGTTTCATAAAATAGGTCGTTTAAAGGCACGTTTTATGCATTTAAATTTATTTAGATATATGCCATTTATTTTTAAAATGTATAAAATATATTGTCAAGTTAGATGGTAAAACATCTCATTACATGACCTAATAAGCCGTATCAATAGAAAACAGTTATCTGTATTAGGAGAAAATGGTGAAACTCATAAAACGACAATTGTGTGGCACTCTTTAGAGTGAGTGGTAGATTTAAAGGTCCCATGCGATTTTGAAAGTTCAGACAGCAACCCAGTTGACCATTGCACTGTTGTACCATGTCTAAAACTCTACTGTGAGTGTTTACGTATCACATCATCAGTCAAAACACTTGAACTACCTTGAGAGGCTATTATAATGGGAATGCCAAGTCGAAAGGAAACAGACTCGCATGATTTAACATTTTACATTTATTTGAGAACTCTTTATCATGAGAATTATTTAGCCATTGGTAACACTTGTTTATCTTTCTGTGAGAGAACTTTATTTCAATACGAACGGCGTGTTATATGCTATAGTAAAATTGTTGTACCTCTACACAATACACAACTTACTACAGCACCAACTAGCCCCTGTAACGACTCACAAGCTCTGCAACTAGCCAGTGTAACAACTTACAACTACACCAACTAGCCACTGTAACAAATTAAAACTCCACAAACTAGCCACTGTAACAACTTACAACTAGCCACTGTAACAACTTACTACTGCACCAACTAGCCACTGTAACAACTTACTAGTGCACCAACTAGTCACTTTAACAACTTACAACTACACCAACAAGCCAATGTAACAACTGACAACTGCACCAACTAGCCACTGTAACAACTTTCAACTGGGCACTGTAACAACTTTCTAATGCACCAATTAGCTACTGTAAGAACTTTCAACTGCACCAGCTAGTCACTGTAACAACTTACAACTGCACCAACTAGCCACTGGAACAACTTACAACTGCACCAACTAGCCACTGTAATAACTTACAACTGCAACAACTAGCAACTGTAACAATTTACATCTGCACGAACTAGCCACTGAAACAACTTACATCTGCACCAACTACTCACTGTAACAATTTACAAGTGCACCTACTAGCCACTGTAACAATATACTAGTGCACCAACTAGCCACTGAAACAACTTACTAGTGCACCAACTAGCAACTGTAACAACTTACAAATGCACCAACTAGCCACTGTAACAACTTACATCTGCACGAACTAGCCACTGTAACAATTTACTAGTGCACCAACTAGCCACTGTAACAACTTAAAACTGCACCAACTAGCCACTGTAACAATTTACTAGTGCACCAACTAGCCACTGTAACAATTTACTAGTGCACCAACTAGCCACTGTAACAATTTACAACTGCACCAACTAGCCACTGTAACAATTTACTAGTGCACCAACTAGCCACTGTAACAATTTACTAGTGCACCAACTAGCCACTGTAACAACTTACAAATGCACCAACTAGCCACTGTAACAACTTACATCTGCACCAACTAGCCACTGTAACAATTTACTAGTGCACCAACTAGCCACTGTAACAACTTAAAACTGCACCAACTAGCCACTGTAACAATTTACTAGTGCACCAACTAGCCACTGTAACAATTTACTAGTGCACCAACTAGCCACTGTAACAATTTACAACTGCACCAACTAGCCACTGTAACAATTTACTAGTGCACCAACTAGCCACTGTAACAATTTACTAGTGCACCAACTAGCCACTGAAACAACTTACATCTGCCCCAACTAGCCACTGTAACAATATACTAGTGCACCAACTAGCCACTGTAACAACTTTCATCTGAACCAACTAGCCACTGTAACAATTTACTAGTGCACCAACTAGCCATTGTAACAATTTACTAGTGCACCAACTAGCCACTGTAACAACTTACTAGTGCACCAACTAACCACTAAAACAACTTACAACTGCACCAACTAGCTACTGTAACAATTTACTAGTGCACCAACTAGCCACTGTAACACTTTACTAGTGCACCAACTAGCCACTGTAACAATTTACTAGTGCACCAACTAGCCACTGAAACAACTTACATCTGCACCAACTAGTCACTGTAACAATTTACTAGAGCAGCAACTAGCCACTGAAACAACTTACATCTGCACCAACTAGCCACTGAAACAACTTACATCTGCACCAACTAGCCACTGTAACAACTTTCTAGTGCACCAACTAGCCACTGTAACAATTTACATCTGCACCAACTAGCCACTGAAACAACTTACTAGTGCACCAACTAGCCACTGTAACAACTTACATCTGCACCAACTAGCCACTGTAACAACTTTCAATTTCACGAATTAGCTACTGTAAAAACTTTCAACTGCAACAACTAGCCACTGTTACAACTTTCAACTGCACCAGCTAGTCACTGTAACAACTTTCAACTGCACCAGCTAGTCACTGTAACAACTTTCAATTGCATCAGCTGGTCACTGTAACAATTTATATCTGCACCAACTAGCCACTGTAACAATTTATATCTGCACCAACTAGCCACTGTAACAACTTACTAGTGCACAACTAGCCACTGTAACAATTTACAACTGCACTAACTAGCCACTGAAACAACTTACATCTGCACCAACTAGCCACTGTAACAATTTATATCTGCACCAACTACCCACTGTAACAATTTACTAGTGCACAACTAGCCACTGAAACAACTTACTAGTGCACCAACTAGCCACTGTAACAACTTACTAGTGCACCAACTACCCACTGTAACAACTTACTAGTGCACAACTAGCCACTGAAACAACTTACATCTGCACCAACTAGCCACTGAAACAATTTATATCTGCACCAACTAGCCACTGTAACAATTTACTAGTGCACAACTAGCCACTGAAACAACTTACTAGTGCACCAACTAGCCACTGTAACAATTTACTAGTGCACCAACTAGCCACTGTAACAATTTATATCTGCACCAACTAGCCACTGTAACAATTTACTAGTGCACAACTAGCCACTGAAACAACTTACTAGTGCACCAACTAGCCACTGTAACAATTTACAACTACACCAACTAGCCATTGTAACAACTTTCATCTGCACTAACTAGCCACTGTAACAATTTACATCTGCACTAACTAGCCACTGAAACAACTTACTAGTGCACCAACTAGCCACTGTAACAACTTTCTAGTGCACCAACTAGCCACTGTAACAATTTACATCTGCACTAACTAGCCACTGAAACAACTTACTAGTGCACCAACTAGCCAAGGTAACAATTTACAACTGCACCAACTAGCCACTGTAACAATTTACAACTGCACCAACTAGCCACTGTAACAATTTACAACTGCACCAACTAGCCACTGTAACAATTTATATCTGCACCAACTAGCCACTGTAACAATTTACATCTGCACCAACTAGCCACTGTAACAATTTACTAGTGCACCAACTAGCCACTGTAACAATTTACTAGTGCACCAACTAGCCACTGTAACAATTTACATCTGCACCAACTAGCCACTGAAACAACTTACTATTGCACCAACTAGCCACTGTAACAATTTACATCTGCACCAACTAGCCACTGTAACAATTTACATCTGCACCAACTAGCCACTGTAACAATTTACAACTGCAACAACTAGCCACTGTAACAATTTACTAGTGCACCAACTAGCCACTGTAACAATTTACTAGTGCACCAACTAGCCACTGAAACAACTTACATCTGCACCAACTAGCCACTGTAACAATTTACTAGTGCACCAACTAGCCGCTGTAACAACTTTCATCTGAACCAACTAGCCAGTGTAACAATTTACTAGTGCACCAACTAGCCACTGTAACAATTTACTAGTGCACCAACTAGCCACTGTAACAATTTACTAGTGCACCAACTAGCCACTGAAACAACTTACATCTGCACCAACTAGTCACTGTAACAATTTACTAGAGCAGCAACTAGCCACTGCAACAACTTACATCTGCACCAACTAGCCACTGTAACAACTTTCTAGTGCACCAACTAGCCACTGTAACAATTTACATCTGCACCAACTAGCCACTGAAACAACTTACTAGTGCACCAACTAGCCACTGAAACAACTTACTATTGCACCAACTTGCCACTGAAACAACTTACATCTGTACTAACTAGCCACTGAAACAACTTACTAGTGCACCAACTAGCCACTGTAACAATTTACTAGTGCACCAACTAGCCATAGTAACAACTTTCATCTAAACCAACTAGCCACTGTAACAATTTTCTAGTGCACCAACTAGCCACTGTAACAATTTACTAGTGCACCAACTAGCCACTGTTACAATTTATTAGTGCACCAACTAGCCACTGAAACAACTTACATCTGCACCAACTAGTCACTGTAACAATTTACTAGAGCAGCAACTAGCCACTGAAACAACTTACATCTGCACCAACTAGCCACTGTAACAACTTTCTAGTGCACCAACTAGTCACTGTAACAACTTACATCTGCAACAACTAGCCACTGAAACAACTTACATCTGTACTAACTAGCCACTGAAACAACTTACTAGTGCACCAACTAGACACTGAAACAATTTACATCTGCACCAACTAGCCACTGTAACAATTTACATCTGCACCAACTAGCCACTGTAACAATTTACTAGTGCACCAACTAGCCACTGTAACAATTTACAACTGCACCAACTAGCCACTGAAACAACTTACTATTGCACCAACTAGCCACTGTAACAATTTACTAGTGCACCAACTAGCCAATGTAACAATTTACATCTGCACCAACTAGCCTCTGAAATAACTTACTATTGCACCAACTAGACACTGTAACAATTTACATCTGCACCAACTAGCCACTGTAACAATTTACATCTGCACCAACTAGCCACTGTAACAATTTACTAGTGCACCAACTAGCCACTGTAACAACTTACATCTGCACCAACTAGCCACTGTAACAACTTTCAATTTCACCAATTAGCTACTGTAAAAACTTTCAACTGCAACAACTAGCCACTGTTACAACTTTCAACTGCACCAGCTAGTCACTGTAACAACTTTCAACTGCACCAGCTAGTCACTGTAACAACTTTCAATTGCATCAGCTGGTCACTGTAACAACTTACAACTGCACCAACTAGCTACTGTAAGAACTTTCAACTGCACTAACTAGCCACTGAAACAACTTACTAGTGCACCAACTAGCCACTGTAACAATTTACATCTGCACCAACTAGCCACTGTAACAATTTACTAGTGCACCAACTAGCCACTGTAACAATTTACAGCTGCACCAACTAGCCACTGAAACAACTTACTATTGCACCAACTAGCCACTGTAACAATTTACTAGTGCACCAACTAGCCACTGTAACAATTTACATCTGCACCAACTAGCCACTGAAACAACTTACTATTGCACCAACTAGCCACTGTAACAATTTACATCTGCACCAACTAGCCACTGTAACAATTTACATCTGCACCAACTAGCCACTGTAACAATTTACTAGTGCACCAACTAGCCACTGTAACAACTTACATCTGCACCAACTAGCCACTGTAACAATTTACTAGTGCACCAACTAGCCACTGTAACAACTTACATCTGCACCAACTAGCCACTGTAACAACTTTCAATTTCACCAATTAGCTACTGTAAAAACTTTCAACTGCAACAACTAGCCACTGTTACAACATTCAACTGCACCAGCTAGTCACTGTAACAACTTTCAACTGCACCAGCTAGTCACTGTAACAACTTTCAATTGCATCAGCTGGTCACTGTAACAACTTACAACTGCACCAACTAGCTACTGTAAGAACTTTCAACTGCACCAGCTAGTCACTGTAACAACTTTCAACTGCACCAACTAGCCACTGTAACAACTTGAACTGCATCAGCTAGTCATTGAAACAACTTTCAACTGCACCAGCTAGTCATTGAAACAACTTTCAACTGCACCAGCTAGCCACTGTAACAACTTTCAACTGCACCAGCTAGCCACTGTAACAACTTACAACTGCACCAACTAGCCACTGGAACAACTTACTACTGCACCAACTAGCCACTGTAACAATTTACAAGTGCACCAACTAGCCACTGTAACAATTTACTAGTGCACCAACTAGCCACTGAAACAACTTACTAGTGCACCAACTAGCCACTGTAACAACTTACAACTGCACAAACTAGCCACTGTAACAACTTACATCTGCACGAACTAGCCACTGTCACAATTTACTAGTGCACCAACTAGCCACTGTAACAACTTAAAACTGCACCAACTAGCCACTGTAACAATTTACTAGTGCACCAACTAGCCACTGTAACAATTTACTAGTGCACCAGCTAGTCACTGTAACAATTTACAACTGCACCAACTAGCCACTGTAACAATTTACAACTGCACCAACTAGCCACTGTAACAATTTACTAGTGCACCAGCTAGTCACTGTAACAATTTACAACTGCACCAACTAGCCACTGTAACAATTTACAACTGCACCAACTAGCCACTGTAACAATTTACTAGTGCACCAGCTAGTCACTGTAACAATTTACAACTGCACCAACTAGCCACTGTTACAACTTACATCTGCACGAACTAGCCACTGTAACAATTTACTAGTGCACCAACTAGCCACTGTAACAACTTAAAACTGCACCAACTAGCCACTGTAACAATTTACTAGTGCACCAACTAGCCACTGTAACAATTTACTAGTGCACCAACTAGCCACTGAAACAACTTACATCTGCACCAACTAGCCACTGTAACAATTTATATCTGCACCAACTAGCCACTGTAACAATTTACTAGTGCACGAACTAGCCACTGTAACAACTTACAACTGCACCAGCTAGTCACTGTAACAACTTTCAACTGAACTAACTAGTCAGTGTAACAACTTACAACTGCACCAACTAGCCACTGTAACAATTTACATCTGCACGAACTGGCCACTGAAACAACTTACTTCTGCACCAACTAGTCACTGTAACAATTTACAACTGCACCAACTAGCCACTGTAACAACTTACAACTGCACCAACTAGCCACTGTAACAACTTACAACTGCACCAACTAGTCACTGTAACAATTTACAACTGCACCAACTAGCCACTGTAACAACTTACAACTGCACCAACTAGCCACTGTAACAACTTACAACTGCACCAACTAGCCACTGTAACAATTTACTAGTGCACCAATTAGCCACTGTAACAACTTTCAATTTCACCAATTAGCCACTGTAACAACTTGAACTGCATCAGCTAGTCATTGAAACAAGTTTCAACTGCACCAGCTAGTCACTTTAACAACTTTCAACTGCACCAGCTAGTCACTTTAACAACTTTCAACTGCACCAGCTAGTCACTGTAACAACTTTCAACTGCACCAACTAGTCACTGTAACAACTTACAACTGCACCAACTAGTCACTGTAACAACTTTCATCTGCACCAACTAGCCACTGTAACAACTTTTAATTTCACCAATTAGACACTGTAAAAACTTTGCACTGCACCAACTAGCCACTGTAACAACTTGAACTGCATCAACTAGTCACTGTAACAACTTTCAACTGTACCAGTTAGTCACTGTAAGAACTTTAAACTGCACCAGCTAGTCACTGTAACAGCTTTCATCTGCACCAGCTAGTCACAGTAACAACTTTCAACTGTACCAACTAGCCACTGTAACAACTTTCAACTGCTTCAGCTGGTCACTGTAACAACTTGAACTGCATCAACTAGTCACTGTAACATCTTTCAACTGCACCAGCTAGTCACTGTAACATCTTTCAACTGCACCAGCTAGTCACTGTAACAACTTTCAACTGCTTCAGCTGGTCACTGTAAGAACTTTCAACTGTACCAGCTAGTCACTGTAAGAACTTTAAACTGCACCAACTAGTCACTGTAACAACTTTCAACTGTACCAACTAGCCACTGTAACAACTTTCAACTGCACCAGCTAGTCACTGTAAGAACTTTAAACTGCACCAACTAGTCACTGTAACAACTTTCAACTGTACCAACTAGCCACTGTAACAACTTTCAACTGCACCAGCTAGTCACTGTAACAACTTACAACTGCACCAGCTAGTCACTGTAAGAACTTTCAACTGTACCAGCTAGTCACTGTAAGAACTTTAAACTGCACCAACTAGTCATTGTAACAACTTTCAACTGCACCAACTAGCCACTGTAAGAACTTTCAACTGCACCAACTAGCCACAATAACAACTTCCAACTGCACCAGCTAGTCACTGTAACAACTTTCAACTGCTTCAGCTGGTCACTGTAAGAACTTTCAACTGCACCAGCTAGTCACTGTATCAACTTTCAACTGTACCAGCTAGTCACTGTAACAGCTTTCAACTGCTTCAGCTGGTCACTGTAAGAACTTTCAACTGCACCAGCTAGTCACTGTATCAACTTTCAACTGTACCAGCTAGTCACTGTAACAACTTTCAACTGCACCAGCTAGTCACTGTAACAACTTTCATCTGAACCAACTAGTCACTGTAACAACTTTCAACTGCTTCAGCTGGTCACTGTAAGAACTTTCAACTGTACCAGCTAGTCACTGTAAGAACTTTCAACTGTACCAGCTAGTCACTGTAACAACTTTCAACTGCACCAGCTAGCCACTGTAACAACTTTCAACTGCTTCAGCTGGTCACTGTAAGAACTTTCAACTGTACCAGCTAGTCACTGTAACAACTTTCATCTGAACCAACTAGTCACTGTAAGAACTTTCAACTGTACCAGCTAGTCACTGTAACAACTTTCAACTGTACCAGCTATCCATTGTAACAACTTTCAACTGCACCAGCTAGTCACTGTAAGAACTTTAAACTGCACCAGCTAGTCACTGTAAGAACTTTCAACTGTACCAGCTAGTCACTGTAACAACTTTCAACTGCACCAGCTAGTCACTGTAAGAACTTTCAACTGTACCAGCTAGTCACTGTAAGAACTTTCAACTGTACCAGCTTGTCACTGTAACAACTTTCAACTGCACCTGCTAGCCACTGTAACAACTTTCAACTGCTTCAGCTGGTCACTGTAAGAACTTTCAACTGTACCAGCTAGTCACTGTAACAACTTTCAACTGCACCAGCTAGTCACTGTAACAACTTTCAACTGCTTCAGCTGGTGACTGTAAGAACTTTCAACTGTACCAGCTAGTCACTGTAACAACTTTCAACTGCACCAACTAGTCACTGTAATAACTTTCAACTGCTTCAGCTGGTCACTGTAAGAACTTTCAACTCTACCAGCTCGTCACTGTAACAACTTTCAACTGCACCAGATAGTCACTGTAACAACTTTCAACTGCTTCAGCTGGTGACTGTAAGAACTTTCAACTGTACCAGCTAGTCACTGTAACAACTTTCAACTGCACCAACTAGTCACTGTAATAACTTTCAACTGCTTCAGCTGGTCACTGAAAGAACTTTCAACTGTACCAGCTCGTCACTGTAACAAGTTTCAACTGCACCAGCTAGTCACTGTAAGAACTTTCAACTGCTTCAGCTAGTCACTGTAAGAACTTTCAACTGCTTCAGCTGGTCACTGAAAAAACTTTCAACTGCACCAACTAGCCACTGAAACAACTTACAACTGCACCAACTAGCCACTGAAACAACTTACTACTGCACCAACTAGCCACTGAAACAACTTACAACTGCACCAACTAGCCACTGAAAGAACTTACAACTGCACCAACTAGCCACTGAAACAACTTACTACTGCACCAACTAGCCACTGAAAGAACTTACAACTGCACCAACTAGCCACTGAAACAACTTACTACTGCACCAACTAGCCACTGAAACAACTTACAACTGCACCAACTAGCTACTGTAACAACGTACTACCACACCAACTAGCCACTGTAACAACTTACTACTGCACCAACTAGCCACTGAAACAACTTACAACTGCACCAACTAGCCACTGAAACAACTTTCAACTGCACCAACTAGCCACTGAAACAACTTACTACTGCACCAACTAGCCACTGAAACAACTTACAACTGCACCAACTAGCCACTGAAACAACTTACAACTGCACCGACTAGTCACTAAAACAACTTACAACTGCACCAACTAGCCACTGAAACAACTTACAACTGCACCGACTAGCCACTGAAACAACTTTCAACTGCACCAACTAGCCACTGAAACAACTTACAACTGCACCAACTAGCCACTGTAACAACTTACAACTGCACCAACTAGCCACTGAAACAACTTACAACTGCACCGACTAGCCACTGAAACAACTTTCAACTGCACCAACCAGCCACTGAAAGAACTTACAACTGCACCAACTAGCCACTGAAACAACTTTCAACTGCACCAACTAGCCACTGAAACAACTTTCAACTGCACCAACTAGCCACTGTAACAACTTTCAACTGCACCAACTAGCCACTGTAACAACTTACTACTGCACCAACTAGCCACTGAAACAACTTACAACTGCACCAACTAGCCACTGAAACAACTTACAACTGCACCGACTAGTCACTAAAACAACTTACAACTGCACCAACTAGCCACTGAAACAACTTACAACTGCACCGACTAGCCACTGAAACAACTTTCAACTGCACCAACCAGCCACTGAAAGAACTTACAACTGCACCAACTAGCCACTGAAACAACTTTCAACTGCACCAACTAGCCACTGAAACAACATTCAACTGCACCAACTAGCCACTGTAACAACTTACAGCTGCACCAACTAGCCACTGAAACAACTTTCAACTGCACCAGCTAGTCACTGTAACAACTTTCAACTGCACCAGCTAGTCACTGTAACAACTTTCATCTGTACCAACTAGCCACTGTAACAACTTTTAACTTCACCAATTAGACACTGTAAAAACTTTGCACTGCACCAACTAGCCACTGAAACAACATTCAACTGCACCAACTAGCCACTGTAACAACTTACAGCTGCACCAACTAGCCACTGAAACAACTTTCAACTGCACCAGCTAGTCACTGTAACAACTTTCAACTGCACCAGCTAGTCACTGTAACAACTTTCAACTGTACCAACTAGCTACTGTAACAACTTACATCTGCACCAACTAGCCACTGTAACACTTTACTAGTGCACCAGCAAGTCACTGTAACAATTTACTAATGCACCAACTACTGTTATAACTTACTACGTGCCACTGTAACAACATTCAACTGCACCAACTAGCAACTGTAACAACATTCAACGGCACCAGCTAGCCACTGAAACAACTTACAACTGCACCAACTAGCCACTGAAACAACTTACAACTGCACCGACTAGCCACTGAAACAACTTACAACTGCACCAACTAGCCACTGAAACAACTTACAACTGCACCAACTAGCCACTGAAACAACTAATAACTGCACCAACTAGCCACTGAAACAACTTACAACTGCACCAACTAGTCACTAAAACAACTTTCAACTGCACCAGCTAGTCACTGTAACAACTTACAACTGCACCAACTAGCCACTGAAACAACTTACAACTGCACCGACTAGCCACTGAAACAACTTACAACTGCACCAACTAGCCACTGAAACAACTTACAACTGCACCAACTAGCCACTGAAACAACTTACAACTGCACCAACTAGCCACTGAAACAACTTACAACTGCACCAACTAGTCACTGTAACAACTTACAACTGCACCAACTAGCCACTGAAAGAACTTACAACTGCACCAACTAGCCACTGAAACAACTTACAACTGCACCAACTAGCCACTGAAACAACATTCAACTGCACCAACTAGCCACTGTAACAACTTACAGCTGCACCAACTAGCCACTGAAACAACTTTCAACTGCACCAGCTAGTCACTGTAAGAACTTTCAACTGCACCAGCTAGTCACTGTAACAACTTTCAACTGTACCAACTAGCTACTGTAACAACTTACATCTGCACCAACTAGCCACTGTAACAATTTACTAGTGCACCAGCTAGTCACTGTAACAATTTACTAATGCACCAACTACTGTTACAACTTATTACGTGCCACCGTAACAACATTCAACTGCACCAACTAGCCACTGTAACAACATTCAACGGCACCAGCTAGTCAATGTAACAACTTACAACTGCACCAACTAGCCATTGTAACAACTTTCAACTGCATCAATTAGCTACTGTAACAACTTTTAACTGCACCAGCTAGTCACTGTAACAACTTTCAACTACACCAGCTAGTCACTGTAACAACTTTCAACTGCACCAACTAGCCACTGTAACAACTTACAACTGCACCAACTAGTCATTGTAACAACTTTCAACTGCACTAACTAGCAACTGTAACAACTTATAACTGCATCAAATGACCAATATAACAATTTATTACTAAACCAAGTAGCCCTGTAACAACTTACTACTGGACCAACTACAACTGTGACAAGAGGGCAATCTAAAGCTATCTCAATATGGTTTAAAGGGTTTTTGGTAAATACTTGTCTTGCTCTTATTTTATATGGGGGGGTGGGGGGGGGGGGGGGGGGGGGAGCAAAATACAAACTTTGGTCTCAGTGCCAGTTCCTACCCCTTCCTCCTGAGGCAGTGAAGAGTCCCAAGCCATAAACCCATCTGACCTTACATGGCCTGATGAGCTAAAGATGACATATAATGTCACTTGAATGTGAATTATGTAAGGGAGAACTTATTTGTTCCCTCCAAAATACCCTGTGACAATTACTTACCTAATATTACTCACCTCCCTTCCTTCCCCTCTATACCTCGGGTGATGGTATGTGCTCCTGTCATTTGCTCAGTCGGCATGCCGCTTTCTGTGAAGTTCTGTGAGGCTTGTTGATAGGTGACCTCTTTTATGGATAATCTGAAATTGTGAAGGGTTGATAATTACCTATCCCACACTGTGACATGAATGAATTGTGGTGTCAACATGGGCATGATACTTTAGTTGAAGTGGTCCTTAGTTGAAGTGTTCCTCTGTTCAACCATTAATACAACTGGCAACCTGGTATGGAACTGTGTGGCAGAAAGAAATATACAGTAAAGGCAGCTCTAAGTGTATATTGTAATTCATTTTAGCCTACATACTTACACGAAACAAGGCATTGGTCAGATCAAACATAGAGCCATGGGCTATGTAGCTCATCAAGACTTCATTGATTTATTATCCGAGTTGTGTCTAGTAATACATTATTAACAAGCAAAAATGTTTTTTTAAGTTGTGACCCCTGTGACCCTATTTAGTCCATTGGCCAAGGAGTCTGCACAAAATAGTTCCGCTTTCTAGACCTTTTGATCCTGGAGAAGAAGATGAAAATAGGTTTTTAAGGTTGTGACCCCTGTGACCCCATTTGGGCTCATGGGGTTACCCAATCTACAATTAAGATTTCTCATTGGCCAATGAGTCTTCACACATCTTTTTAGCTCCCTAGAACTTTTGGAATTGGAGAAGATGAAAATAGGTTTTTTCAAGGTTGTGACTCTGTGATCCCCATTTGGGGTCAAGGGGTCACTAAATCTACAATTAAGAATCCCCATTAGTCAAGGAGTCTCACTCAACTTTTATGATCAGCCCTTTAGGTTCATTGGTTCTGGAGAAGTCAACGAAGCGAAAAGTTTAGTTTAAAAAAGTTCAAAGATGAAGGAGGACAGAAGATTGAGGAGGGAAGAGCCCAAAGCCTTAAGCCCACCTGACCTTATAAAGCCTGATGTACTAAAGATGCCTTAAAATGGCACAAGAATGTGAATGATTTAAAGGAATCAAGTTGTCTATTCCCTCCAAAATACTAAGCAACAATCACTTACCCCAAAATACTTACCTCCCCTTCCTACCCCTATGTACCATGGGTAGTGGAACAAGCTCCTGTGGATTGCTCAGTGGGCCGCCCCCTGTCAGTAAAGTTCTGCAAGGCTTGGTGGAATGGTGACCCCTTATCATGGCTGGATAATCTGAAAGTGTGAAGGGTTGATCATTACCTGTCCTACATTTAACCATGAGAGACTTTTAAGTGCAAATATAGACTGATTGACAATAGACTTCACTAAAAGAGTACCTCAGTTCAACCAGTTATACAACTGGGTACCTGGTAAGGCATTGTGGAAGAAAACACTTAGAGTATATCAGCCATGTGGGAAAAGTCTGCAATATATTGAACAATGATGAAGGAGCTGTACTCTTCAATAAATCCTTAATAACTCACATTTATTTGGTTGTTTTTTTTTATCAGCGATTCACATCATCAGTAACAAATTCAGGCTACAAGAGAATATTGTTCTCATTCCCAAGCTGCATGTTCTTAGTCGTAAAGTTTTCATGCCTGTAATGTCAGCAAAATTGTAAGTTGCATTTCCATGGAAAATACTAAGTGCATAACCAAAGTAATTTGAAATCCCAAAAGGCACATCTAATAAAGGCATTTTAAGATTTCCTCCCAGGACATTTTTAAGCTTTATTTTATATGGAAATTGCTAAAAATAGAATTATGAAGAAGTTGTAAACCCCATTAACCCCATGATCAATTTCTTCAAAACATCCCAACATCATCCAATGAATATATTCTATATATGCATATAGCAGAATGACAATTTCGTTTTAGAAAATCAAAAGCAAGGCCAAACTTATTAATGTAATGTAATGTAATGTAATGTAATGTAATGTAATGTAATGTAATATACAAACTTCTTGAATTAAATCATAAAGAAAATCAACTGGCCTAAAAGGAAACAAAAATGTTTTTAATTTACTCAATGGGTCAAATAATTATTTAATAATAGGCGACAAAGTGTTTGATGTCTAGTAGGGCGACATGAATTTGCACATCAGTAAAGAATTAGACATTGGTCAGATTGCAGAAATGCCAAACAGCTGAGATGTGCATAGGCCTACACAATATTTTATAAAGTGTTAATACAATTTGCAAATTAGGTAACACATGATAGATTTCTTCAAAAGGCACAATATAATTATCCAATTAATCTACCCTATAGATGTATAAATAGGCTGACAAAAAACTTTAACAAATGAAATGCAAACTAAAATTGATATAAAAAAAAAAAAAATTAAGAAAAATATGTAATAAATAAATGAAGTCAAAGATGATGATTAATTAATCAATTATGTCAAACATAACAATACAATCATTAAAAATGTGCAAAATATGGTAAGTAAAGATATTCATAATAGCAATAATATGTATGGCAAGACTGTGTCAACCTTTGAACAGGGTTGAAGGTCACGTGATCAAGTTCACTGCCGACAGGCGGGCTGGCAGCAAACTAACGGCAGAAATTCTTGAAAAGTCAAAAACCTTAAAAATTTCATTGTAATGATGTTTCACAAAAACCCTCATATTTGTATAATATGGACTGAATATCATATTGAATATATTTTGGCATGTAGCCAGTATCTGCAAAGATGTCTTTTGGAATAAGAAATAAGCACTAGTTTGTCTACAAACATGGCTGCGCTACGGCCTCGCCCATAAATACACAGGTCCAAAATATTTGCTGCTTAAAGGTACATCCATTGTGTTGTTGGGGGTCAAATATGACAAACGTTGTAAATGGTCTTATTTTATCGAGAAGTACCAACTGTTACCGAAAACAACCATTTTAATGATACTGGACTTAGTATATTCACGATATGAAGGTAAAAGTAGTGATTTCTGATCGAATACCGGACAATGCACCGCGTGTGGCGCGCGCCACAGAGTCAAATGTAATTTTTGAATCTTATTTACACCAGACAAAATAACAAAATTGGGTTAATAATGTTCAATAGGTCATATAACTACTGTGCATGTAAATAGGACGTTCACTTTCGGTTTCTACACATGCATAATGATGTTACTCGATTTTAATTGGAAAATAGTAAATATGATATGTTTGGCGATTGGGGATGAATATGCAAGATAAGTGAATTTATTTGTATTGTAAACATCACATATGGTGTGTTGGAACGTATTAAAGCCAAATAAAATTTTATGAAACACAATGGATGCACCTTTAAATCTTTAAAATATTTAAGCTCACGTCTGGAAATGTCCAAATTTACTAGAGGTAGTTCATTTATTCAAATAGTGTGAACACACATATGTTTTAATAATCTGTCACCAATGGATTTTACCTGAAAAGGTTAGTTCCGGGGCGACGATGACAAAGCAAAAATTAAGGAAACTGAAGGGCAAAGTTGGCCTAACTTGGAAAATGAAGAAAAGTTGAAAAACTCATAGAAATGAATTTTTACAAAAACGAGCCCGCTTGTCTTGTTACATATAAATAACACATTCATTATGATAAACAGCCTTGTACTTCAAATAAACCTTTGTTTTCTATATTTAAACATTGCACTATATTCTTGTATATTTTGACTACTGATGTAGGGATACATCAACCAAGGTTTGACTCAGCCCTGCACAAGTTTCGTTCCACATGTCTTTTGAAATACAATATACATGTAGGCCTATAGGTCTATTGTTTAATATTTTCTCTGCATTAGTTCATGGTCAGTCCTAAAATATAACAGCATATATCTATCATACAGATCATGGCTGTGAATGTTTTTCAGAAATAATTACATTTTCAAATGAATGGATCCCATCGCATCAGCTGATCAGCCAAAACAAGGCAAAACATTGGATATTAATTTTCTCTGCTATATGTTACTTGGATGATGTCAGATTCTGGAAAACTGATTGATTTATATTGACTATATAGAGTCTAATGTTTAACTTTTATCAACACAGACATATCTGTTAAATATTGAAATTAAAAACATTAAAATGCCATACCTTTCCCGATACCCTCCATCTCGGCTTTGGCTGCCATTCAGCACACACATAAAGACCACAACTGAGTAGGGAAATTCATTCACACCCACGTTAATGCACGAATCCGTTCAAGAGAATGTCACAAACATATCCAAGGCTATGGATCTATGGAACATCCACTGAGTGCAGAAATCATGTCAACACCATCCAAAACTCCAATGCGAGACACACGTCCAACTGTCACACAGAAGCCGGCCATTTCCTCACGAGCCAAAGGGAAGAGCTGTCCTTCTGTTCATAATCCAAGTTTTCTTGAAAAATTCACAGTGACAGCTGGTTTTCAATGAACAGTAGCGTTAGAATCATCCTCATGTAGACATGTACAGTTTCCTTCAGACTTGGCACTTCGTTTTTAGACAGAAAATCGAAATTATTACTCACACAACTTAGACAAGACATGTAAGTCAATCGTGCACTGGCGATACTTGATTGGAGACACAGCGCACCAACAGCCGTACGACGCCGGAAGCGACGTAACCGGCGATCCACAATGGTTATACTTGATTCATTCAATGTCCATGTGACCGGCGTAAACCGTTTCTAGACCCGACTCCGGTTGAATAACGTGTATCGGCGTAGAGAACGGAAGACGTCAGTGCCTCCCAAACTAGCTCAATAAACATGTCATTTGCATGATACAAGTATTTGTTTACATTAATTCGAAACATGGATACATTATATTTGTGAACAGTGTTTTATTGAATGAGTATTATTTTCAAAACTGTGTAAATACAAAAGTGAATGAGGTTTTAATTTTGTTAATACTCATATATATATATATGTGAATTGCAATACACAACACAGTAAGTGCTGCTACAAGTATTGGCAAATTGGGAGATTATTAAATTCTCTTATTGAATACCTGGGGCGACTTGTCTTTCTTACTTTACATCTTCTGAACAAGGAGCGACATTGTTATTATTTCTATATGGTCGGAAATAGTAGTACTGTGCCTTTAATTCAATATATAAAAAGCATGCGCATTAGATGTATTGACATTAATTAATACGTTTGGAATAATTCAGGCATAACTGTGAAAATAAGAACAAGAACGCACTTCCAGTTGTGGTAATAAGTGCTTCCACATACAGATCTCAATTCAGGAAACACGTACATGTGTTTTCATATTTTGTTAATGTAAACATGAACAGGTTACTGGTACATCCTACAGCCTCAGAACAAGTCTATTATGTAGACAGAGGTATTTTTGGTTTCACAAGGGCGAAGTTTGTTTTAAACTTTCAAGTTCGAGGTTATTAATGTATTTAAGTGGAGGCTCGGTTATCTTTTAAATGTGAATTTGTTATGTTAATATTGATCTCATCAGGTCTATAAGGCCATACATATATGAATTATGGCAACAGTCGGCATCCATATGTCCATGTGTCTGTGTTCCATTTATCATAAACTTTTCGTATGTTTCTGCATAACTGCTGCACCACTGAAGCTGAAATTGTGTGAGGTACCAAGCATGCAGTGAATAACTGTTTTCTTTCTCACTAACTGGTGTCTGTATCGGGAGCTTACCTTAACGAGTTTTGCTTTAATTTAGAGACGCTAATCAAGTGATAACACAAATGAATTGATTACCCGAATTGTGGACAGATGCGTTCATAAACATGTTGGTGTTTCATACATAATTACTGTGTGGAATAAATTGTATAATCATTTTGGAAGTCCTCTCGGCTAGGTGTATGACATTTCTAATAACCCCCTCCAATCTTTTCATGTAAAATGTTAAGACAATGGTGCGCATGTCTACACGTCTAAACCAAATGCATTCTCAATGCCTCTCTACTCCAACGTAAGCTGCCAATTAAACCCATAGAATATCACCTCCAACATAACCGTCACCAGGTACCCACTTATACTGCTGAGTAAACACAGACACAGTTGGAATAAAACCGTTTACCTAAGAATATACCATAAGTGTCTCAACTCGCTCCTTAGTGTTGCCAGGAAAATACAACCTGCTTGGTGAATGCAAACTTATCTTAACTACCGCTACTTGGAATTGGCAAGTCGGCAAGAGAGTTAAACTTCCTAAAGCAATGATGTTTGACTAGATCTATCAAGGGGCTACCGGATGAATGTAAACTTATCATAACTACATGTTCTTGGTATTGGCTGCATGGTTAAGCTGCTGGGACATTCAGCCCTGCCCATTAGTGCCTAGCTTGGAGGGTGATCCTCCAAATAATGGTAATGAATAAATTGTATCATAATAAAAGTGTTATTAATCATGTTAGACATGTATTAACAAGTCGACATTTAAGTAAAGGTGTCATGTTTAAGCGAAGGCACTTATTTTGAAATATAGTAGAGACTTTTAACCCTACAGGTATTGAGGTTTTGTTTGTTTGGAGAGAGGAGATTGAATATGGATTCTTAACATAATTAGAGAAGACCTCATCCTCATCTGTACCAAACTCTATCCACATTTCATGATATATTTGTAACTTTGAAATGTTGTATGTTACATACAGTGTACAGCAGTGGCTTTGTGTGTGTAGATTAATCTACAATTAACAATGAACAGCCTAAGAGCTGAGAGCAAAGTGCACTGCACACAGTGTTATGGGATTTGGATGTGCGGAGATAAGGTCCTGTCCTTTTATAGTGGGGGAAGGTGAAGTAATATGGATGGGTTTGCTGTTTTCATGGACTATTGTTTATGAATATATGTGGAGGAGCTCCCTGAATTTATTTACCCTTTACTTGAATCCTGTTAACGGATATGGACCGACCTTATTATATTCTAGCTTACCTTCAACTGACTGTGACACATCTCCGACAACAGACAAAGGGAATATATGCTTGAGATGTTGCATTTGTCTACAGCTGGTACCTGTTTTCCCAATTTGCACAAGGTCAATTTTAATTTATCCTGAATATTTAGGATAGATAGGTTTGAGATGGTTTATCTGTGTTTTGTTTTGTTTATTTTTACGAGATTAATTTATCCTGAATATTTCCTGAAAAGTAAATCAATTAATAGGCATGTCACACAGTACAATCAGTACTGCAATTATTTTTTAAAAAGGTGACTACACGTGAATAAAATAACTATTCTAATAACTACCTGTCAGTATGACAGAACATCTGTTGAGTTGGAAATTACAATAAATCAGACATAACTACTACGTTAATCCTCGAAAATAATATGCGTTGAAACGTTATATTCTCAGAATAGAGAAGTTGTTTGTCCAGAAACCATTGCTCCTGATTGTTCTGATAAGAAATACTTATCTTAACATAGTTATCATTGTTTGATCATCGTATATCGCTATATAAATGACAATATTTAATGTTAAATCACTTTGATCAAGTTTTTAAAAAAATAATTAAAACCTACAGACTTATTTCCTTAATAACAGGAGAAGGCGTTACAGTTGTACTGTTACATGGAATCCCTGTTGTATAAGGATAACAGCTTATACTCAATGTATCAGTATCAATGTTAAATAACACATAACAGACATAATTCGCAAACAGAGCTTAAGGGAGGTAACTCTTTCATTTAACTCATTCTAGTTCTTGGAGTCTGTTGCGCTGCGTAAATAGTCGACATCAACGAAGAGTACCGAGGTGTTCCGAATGTAGATACTTGCCATCATTCGCAAACTAGCTAAAGGGAGATAACCTCCTACATGTAGCGTAGTTTTATAAACACGTGTGCTCCGTGAGAACTCTTATGTAACTGTACTGATATTAGTTCTTAAAAAAATATAATAATAAAACATGTTTAACAAAGGGAAACATTGATTGAATTAAGGTGTTGATTACTAAAATTTATTGATTGAGTGAGCAGATTTAATATAGTTAATATATGACCGCAGGAGAATAATATTCATAAAACAAGGGGATTGACATGTTTATACATGTAATCCTTGTAGAACACCCAAACTGACAAATGAACACTCTGCCAATAACGTGTTATTATCAGCAACTTAATAAGATCAACAGCATAATAGAAAAAGATTAATTCCAAAGATGGGATGCCATATTGTTTTAAAACACAGTGAGTGTACCATGATAGTTTACTGGCAAACGAGTTGTAAAAAGCAATGTGATATCCATGCGATTGTTTTGTTTAAAAAAATATTCCAATGTGCAGAAGGCATAATCGTTCAAAATTCGTAATCAAACTTGTGTAAGACATGCTTAGATCAATAGACACCTTTTGCACTGAGTAACACTTCTGTCCCGTTCACTGACAGGACTCTGACTTTGACAGGCTATCGGGGAGCTCGCTGCCATTGCTAATCAATTAAATCTCACCGCAAGTTTTTTTGGTCAAAATGTATATTCATTAATGCATACGTTTTAAAAAAATAAATAAATAACAGACGAAGTGATTGTTTATAGTTTATTCATAGTTAGTTTATACAAGACGAATTGAAACATTTACTTTGTAAAATGACTCGATATTTAACAGATATGGATAATAATTTAAAAATATGGACACAATAGCTTCCATGTAAATACTTTTCAACAATGGAAACATAGAAACAATGTATTTTTAACAATTGAAAAGATAACTAGGCTGCATTCAAAGATTTTATAGCACAGGTGATTTACTATGCTGCTCAACTGCCCCCCGGATTTTATATTACATTAAAGTTTATTGTTCTCAATAGGTGGTCACAGTTTGTGATATCAGCCATCTTGGAATTTGGTCCCCCTAAGAATTAAATATTTTAGCTATTTATCCATACTAACTGTTATTGTAGGTATGCTTTTATAGGAGTGATATGTGATCGTTCGATGTCAACTATGTATAGTCAATTTTCAAGCCTCGTACAGTCATAAGGAAAAGGAAATACAGTGTAGGTGTTTTCAAAATGTCGGCCATCTTGGAATTCGGTTCCTTCAATGAATAAAGATTGTATCTATATATCCGTACTATAAGTTATTTTAGAATGCTTTTTATAGGTGTGATACATGATCTATCGATATGAACTGTTCTGATAGTCCAATTTCAAGCTCCATACAGTCATGAGGGCTTGGTAATATGGTAGAAATTTGCCCAAATGTCGGCCATCTTGGAATTTGTTACCTCTAAGAATTAAAGATTGTTTCTATACATCCGTACTAACTTTTATTTTAGAAATGCTTTTTATAGGTGTGATACATGATCTTTCGATAAAAACTGTTCTGATAGTCCAATTTCAAGTTTCATACGTTCATGAGGCCTTGGTAATATTGTAGACATTTGCCCAAATGTCGGCAATTTTGGGATTTGGTCCCTCTAAGAATTAAAGATTCTTTCTATGTATCCGTACTAACTTTTATTTTAGAAATGCTGTTTAAAGGTGTGATGCATGATCGTTCGATATGAACTGTTCTGATTGTCCAATTTCAAGTTTCATACAGTCATGAGGCCTTGGTAATATGGTAGAAATGTGCCCAAATGTGGGCCATCTTGGAATTTGGTCCCTCTAAGAATTAAAGATTGTTTCTATATATCCGTACTAACTTTTATTTTAGAAATGTTTTTTTATAGGTGTGATACATGATCTTTCGATATGAACTGTTCTGATTGTCCAATTTCAAGTTTCATACAGTCATGAGGCCTTGGTAATATGGTAGAAATTTGCCCAAATGTCGGCCATCTTGGTATTTAGTCCCTCTAAGAATTAAAGATTGTTTCTATATATTCCTACTATATTTTTTTATTTTAGAAATGCTTTTTATAGGTATGACACATTATTTTTCGATAAAAACTGTTCTGATAGTCCAATTTCAAGTGTCATACGGTCATGAGGCCTTGGTAATATGGTAGACATTTGCCCAAATGTCGGCCATCTTGGAATTTGGTCCCTCTAAGAATTAAAGATTGTTTCTATATATTCCTACTATTTTTTTTATTTTAGAAATGTTTTTTTCATAGGTGTGATACATGATCTTTCGATATGAACTGTTCTGATTGTCCAATTTCAAGTTTCATACAGTCATGAGGCCTTGGTAATATGGAAGAAATTTGCCCAAATGTCGGCCATTTTGGTATTTAGTCCCTCTAAGAATTAAAGATTGTTTTTATTTATTCCTACTATTTTTTTTATTTTAGAAATGCTTTTTATAGGTATGACACATGATTTTTCGATAAAAACTGTTATGATAGTCCAATTTCAAGTTTCATACAGTCATAAGGCCTTGGTAATATGGTAGACATTTGCCCAAATGTCGGCCATCTTGGAATTTGGTCCCTCTAAGAATTAAAGATTCTTTCTATATATCCGTACTAACTTTTATTTTAGAAATGTTTTTTTCATAGGTGTGATACATGATCTTTCGATATGAACTTTTCTGATTGTCCAATTTCAAGTTTCATACAGTCATGAGGCCTTGGTAATATGGAAGAAATTTGCCCAAATGTCGGCCATTTTGGAATTTGGTCCCTCTAAGAATTAAAGATTGTTTTTATATATTCCTACTATTTTTTTTATTTTAGAAATGCTTTTTATAGGTATGACACATGATTTTTCGATAAAAACTGTTCTGATAGTCCAATTTCAAGTTTCATACAGTCATAAGGCCTTGGTAATATGGTAAAAATGTTCCAAAATGTCGGCCATCTTGGAATTTGTTCCCTCTAAGAATTAAAGATTGTTTCTATATATCCGTAATAACTTTTATTTTAGAAATGCTTTTTATAGGTGTGACACATGATTTTTCGATATAAACTGTTCTGATATTCCAATTTCAAGCTTCATACGGTCATGAGGGCTTGGTAATATGGTAGAAATTTGCCCAAATGTCGGCCATCTTGGAATTTGTTCCCTCTAAGAATTAAAGATTGTTTCTATATATTCCTACTATTTTTTTTATTTTAGAAATGCTTTTTATAGGTATGACACATTATTTTTCGATAAAAACTGTTCTGATAGTCCAATTTCAAGTGTCATACGGTCATGAGGCCTTGGTAATATGGTAGACATTTGCCCAAATGTCGGCCATCTTGGAATTTGGTCCCTCTAAGAATTAAAGATTGTTTCTATATATTCCTACTATTTTTTTTATTTTAGAAATGTTTTTTTCATAGGTGTGATACATGATCTTTCGATATGAACTGTTCTGATTGTCCAATTTCAAGTTTCATACAGTCATGAGGCCTTGGTAATATGGAAGAAATTTGCCCAAATGTCGGCCATTTTGGTATTTAGTCCCTCTAAGAATTAAAGATTGTTTTTAATTATTCCTACTATTTTTTTTATTTTAGAAATGCTTTTTATAGGTATGACACATGATTTTTCGATAAAAACTGTTATGATAGTCCAATTTCAAGTTTCATACAGTCATAAGGCCTTGGTAATATGGTAGACATTTGCCCAAATGTCGACCATCTTGGAATTTGGTCCCTCTAAGAATTAAAGATTCTTTCTATATATCCGTACTAACTTTTATTTTAGAAATGTTTTTTTCATAGGTGTGATACATGATCTTTCGATATGAACTTTTCTGATTGTCCAATTTCAAGTTTCATACAGTCATGAGGCCTTGGTAATATGGAAGAAATTTGCCCAAATGTCGGCCATTTTGGTATTTAGTCCCTCTAAGAATTAAAGATTGTTTTTATTTATTCCTACTATTTTTTTTATTTTAGAAATGCTTTTTATAGGTATGACACATGATTTGTCGATAAAAACTGTTCTGATAGTCCAATTTCAAGTTTCATACAGTCATAAGGCCTTGGTAATATGGTAAAAATGTTCCAAAATGTCGGCCATCTTGGAATTTGTTCCCTCTAAGAATTAAAGATTGTTTCTATATATCCGTAATAACTTTTTTTTTAGAAATGCTTTTTATAGGTGTGATACATGGTCTTTCGATATGAACTGTTCTGATAGTCCAATTTCAAGCTCCATACAGTCATGAGGGCTTGGTAATATGGTAGAAATTTGCCCAAATGTCGGCCATCTTGGAATTTGTTCCCTCTAAGAATTAAAGATTGTTTCTATATATCCGTACTAACTTTTATTTTAGAAATGCTGTTTATAGGTTTGATACATGATCTTTCGATACGAACTGTTCTGATTGTCCAATTTCAAGTTTCATACAGTCATGAGGCCTTGGTAATATGGTAGAAATTTTCCCAAATGTCGGCCATCTTGGTATTTGGTCCCTCTAAGAATTAAAGATTGTTTCTATATATTCCTACTATTTTTTTTATTTTAGAAATGCTTTTTATAGGTGTGACACATGATTTTTCGATAAAAACTGTTCTGATAGTCCAATTTCAAGTTTCATACAGTCATAAGGCCTCGATAATATGGTAAAAATTTTCAAAAAAGTCGACCATCTTGGAATTTGTTCCCTCTAAGAATTAAAGATTGTTTCTATATATCCGTACTAACTTTTTTTTCAGAAATGCTTTTTATAGGTGTGATACATGATCTTTCGATATGAACTGTTCTGATAGTCCAATTTCAAGCTCCATACAGTCATGAGGCATGGTAATATGGTAGAACTTTGCCCAAATGTCGGCCATCTTGGAATGTGGTCCATCTAAGAATTAAAGATTGTTTCTATATATCCGTACTAACTTTTATGTTAGAAATGCTTTTTATAGGTGTGATACATGATCTTTCGATATAAACTGTTCTGATAGTCCAATTTCAAGCTTCATACAGTCATGAGGGCTTGGTAATATGGTAGAAATTTGCCCAAATGTCGGCCATCTTGGAATTTGTTCCCTCTAAGAATTAAAGATTGTTTCTATATATCCGTATTAACTTTTACTTTAGAAATGCTGTTTATAGGTTTGATACATGATCTTTCGTTATGAACTGTTCTGATAGTCCAATTTCAAGCTTCATACAGTCATGAGGCCTTGGTAATATGGTAAAAATGTTCCAAAATGTCGGCCATCTTGGAATTTGTTCCCTCTAAGAATTAAAGATTGTTTCTATATATCAGTACTAACTTTTATTTCAGAAATGCTTTTTATAGGTGTGATACATGATCTTTCGTTATGAACTGTTCTGATAGTCCAATTTCAAGTTTCATACGTTCATGAGGCCTTGGTAATATGGTAGACATTTGCCCAAATGTCGGCAATTTTGGGATTTGGTCCCTCTAAGAATTAAAGATTCTTTCTATGTATCCGTACTAACTTTTATTTTAGAAATGCTGTTTAAAGGTGTGATGCATGATCGTTCGATATGAACTGTTCTGATAGTCCAATTTCAAGTTTCATACAGTCATGAGGCCTTGGTAATATGGTAGAAATTTGCCCAAATGTCGGCCATCTTGGAATTTGGTCCCTCTAAGAATCAAAGATTGTTTCTATATATCCGTAGTAACTTTTATTTTAGAAATGTTTTTTTTATAGGTGTGATACATGATCTTTCGATATGAACTGTTCTGATTGTCCAATTTCAAGTTTCATACAGTCATGAGGCCTTGGTAATATGGTAGAAATTTGCCCAAATGTCGGCCATCTTGGTATTTAGTCCCTCTAAGAATAATTAAAGATTGTTTCTATATATTCCTACTATTTTTTTTTATTTTAGAAATGCTTTTTATAGGTATGACACATGATTTTTCGATAAAAACTGTTCTGATAGTCCAATTTCAAGCTTCATACAGTCATAAGGCCTTGGTAATATGGTAAAAATGTTCCAAAATGTCAGCCATCTTGGAATTTGTTCCCTCTAAGAATTAGAGATTGTTTCTATATATCCGTACTAACTTTTATTTTAGAAATGCTTTTTATAGGTGTGATGCATGATCTTTCGATATAAACTGTTCTGATATTCCAATTTCAAGCTTCATACAGTCATGAGGCCTTGGTAATATGGTAAAAATGTTCCCAAATGTCGGCCATCTTGGAATTTGGTCCCTCTAAGAATCAAAGATTGTTTCTATATATCCATACTAACTTTTATTTTAGAAATGCTGTTTATATGTGTGATACATGATCTTTCGATATAAACTGTTCTGATAGTCCAATTTCAAGTTTCATACAGTCATGAGGCCTTGGTGATATGGTAGAAATTTGCCCAAATGTCGGCCATCTTGGAATTTGGTCCCTCTAAGAATTAAAGATTGTTTCTATATATCCGTACTAACTTTTATTTTAGAAATGCTGTTTATAGGTGTGATACATGATCTTTCGATATGAACTGTTCTGATAGTCCAATTTCAAGTTTCATACAGTCATGAGGCCTTGGTAATATGGTAGACATTTGCCCAAATGTCGGCTATCTTGGAATTTGGTCCCTCTAAGAATTAGAGATTGTTTCTATATATCCGTACAACTTTTATTTTAGAAATGCTTTTTATAGGTGTGACACATGATTTTTCGATATAAACTGTTCTGATATTCCAATTTCAAGCTTCATACGGTCATGAGGCCTTGGTAATATGGTAAAAATGTTCCCAAATGTCGGCCATCTTGGAATTTGGTCCCTCTAAGAATAAAAGATTGTTTCTATATATCCGTACTAACTTTTATTTTTGAAATGCTGTTCATGACTGTAGATAACGATGTGTGTGGGTGCACGTGCCCGTTCGATGTGTGTGGGTGCACGTTGAGACACCAAACTGTCGTGGTATGGAACCCCGGTCAGAAACTTAATACAATACATTGAGTCACACAACTGTTCGTGTTTCGTTTTGGTATTTCTTTTATTAATATTTATGGATTATGTCGTGTATATCTTGATGACGATATCTGTTATTACAGGAATTCGAAATGTTAAAGCGTATGGTGCCATCGTTATAAACATGTTACATCACTTGACCTCTGTAATTTACATATCCGTCAAACTAATCCTTCCAAAAAACATCCATCGTGTGATAAATAATTGATATGATATGAGAAATACTTTTCGGCATTTTAATAACATGTTTGACATTTTCGATATCCCTTTGGGACCTGCGGAACTTGTTTTATTGGTAGCAATTGCATTACGTCACACGATTTAAATTCTTTTTATCTTGCCGCACACTGCAACGCATTCCAACTTATATAGGTATGACTTTCTTGTACCTACCACTACATCTAATATCTTCGCAACTAAACATATACTGTATATTTATCCATGGTGCACGTGCCCAGCATCCGGGTCACTACCCCTTGCCACGCCCACTTATAAGCGGAGAGAAGAGGCGTGGTAACAGCCACCGCCCATGAACCAGACACGATCTGTTGTATGGAGTTGTTGTGGTATCCGGGTGGTAGGAATGCTTGATATTCGATATATTTACGATGTGTTCCTATCGGTACATGACTGTATAAAGTGTATGGTATCGATGTCTCTTCGATTCTATCTGTCTGTATGCCTGTATGCCTGTAAATCACTCTCTGCACTAACGTCATATACCCTAACAGTGCATACAGATATCGCGTATCATTGCAGACACCTTTATATGTATATCGTATCACTACCGTACATCTCCCCCCCTCTCTCTCTCTCTCTCTCTCTCTCTCTCTCTCTCTCTCTCTCTCTCTCTCTCTCTCTCTCTCTCTCTCTCTCTCTCTCTCTCACTCTCCCCCTTCTCTCTCTCACTCTCCCTCTTCTCTCTCTCACTCCCCCCTTCTCTCTCCCCCCCTCTCTCTCTCTCTCTCTCTCTCTCTCTCTCTCCCTCACTCTCCCCCTCTCTCTCTCTCACACTCACTCTCTCTCTCTCTCTCTCTCTCTCTCTCTCTCTCTCTCTCTCTCCCTCACTCTCCAACACCCCCCGTCTCTCTCCCCCCCTCTCTCTCTCTCTCTCTCTCTCTCTCTCTCTCTCTCTCTCTCTCTCTCTCTCTCTCTCTCTCTCTCTCTCTCTCTCTGTGTCTCTCTCACTGTTTCTTTATATAGCTCACATTTGTCTCAGGAGATAAATGACATTAACGTCCAGACACACCTATTGCCCCATGACCTTGACCCTAGGTTGTATATATCTTCAACCAAACCTAATTTCTCAGGTATTGTCGCGGTTCGTGAAATACATTTTTAACTTACCCGCTCCTAGCTAAGAACATATCCGCATTCCTCTCCATGAACTGTCCATTACTTAAAGAGCACTCTAGTGCATAATGCACATATGAACGTCATCAACACAGTAGATACGTCAAGCAGCAGTTGCTCAGACCAAGACATTAATAACAATAAAGACAGTGATTCAGAATTTTTAACATTGGATTTAAAGGCAAATATAGATGTATTACTTATACATATGTGTTTAACCAACGTTTTGGGAGACTAGCTAATTTGTATCCATATTGCTAGGCGACATACGATTACAAATAATTTTGTTTATCATTTTTATGTAGCCCATCTACACTGACACTGAAAAGTCACCATATTTGAACAGAGTAGAACACGAAATAGTGCTGCCGGGGAAATTATTTGATAGACACGTCTTTTGTAAGAAGTACTTTCTTTTACTACAGAGTGTACTTATTTTAATTCTAAGTTTGTTCAAATGCACTCGGGGTGCTGAAATTGCTTTTTAAAAGTATTTTGGCAAGAATGTTTGGCATTTTTAGTTGAAATAATAAGTAATGTAGAAAGTGAATTGTTAAAAGATTATGTCCACGTACATGTAAATAACCTTCTTGCCCCTTTAGAATTGCAGTAATGCGCTTCCATAGAATTTGCTATTTCGGCAAGTTCAGTATATTATAAAACGACATTTTTTTTAAAGGCTTGTAAGTAAGGAATATGAACGGAAAATGTTCTAAACAATAAAATTTACTTTAATTGGGTTCTGAAGACATGATTAACTCTGTTACAGTCGTATTAATGACTCGTCGGTTGAAATTTCTTACGTTTTGATTGGTGACGTTTCTTTTGTTCGTAAGTATATTTGATACAACATCATATTAACAGAAACAGTTGTGGTGTGGAATCGTAGCTGTTGTTGCTCTTGTCTGAGCGCGTTGTCGGAGTTTCTGAACAGGTCATACGATATAGACAGTCGTTGTCTTGAAAAGTGTTTTGATAACTAAGAACCTCATACAATCTATCACTCTTTTAAGGATCCAAATCAATTCGTTATTTTCACACACTATATTTTGGGTTCATACAGTTCAGTTTCCTTACAGTCCCTGTACGTCTGGGAGCGAGGTTTAACTCTACTTCTTACGTCACAGAAACTTGACTTAAGCTTTGTTTATACGGCGAACTTTGCACATATGCAATATTGCTTATGGTAGTAATATACACACGTGAGTAAAAGTAAATTTATTATGCGTTCATACGTGTTTAATTTCTGCCTAAGCAAATAGGCTATATGAATAAAGAATTCCTAAAAAATGCAAATTAGTAGTTATTATCGTAGATGTAAACTAAATAAATGTCATGAATATATATCTGTCAACATTGGTTTGACTATATCGCCCAAATTATAATGAAAATCGGATAGTCAGATGGTTTTCGAAGGTCATCGGGTGCAAGAAGGAGAATATTTATACAGAGAATTTGATAAACAATATTATGAGTTTCCAAAGTTCTCTAATACATTTTCTCAACCTGTGCTCACTATGTCTGAATACGACGAACTTTTACTAGAATAGTGAAATGCCATATTTATTTACGGTAGTAAAAATTTGCACCTGCCCTTGACTAGGTGCAAAATTGCTTACGGTAGTGAAAAAAATGCTAACGGTAGTAAAATATACATATGCGCAAATGCGTCCATACGGCGGAAGTTTGCTCATATGAGCAAATTTGCATATGTGTAATGCTTTACTCATATGCAAACGCACACAAATTTTAAAGAAAGGGTGGAGTAATTTAGCCACTAACTAAAGCCCCGTTCATGCGCCACTGTTTACATACATGTGCAGAAATTCATATATATGTATATTTACATAGATATGTAAACGTGGCGCATGAACGCAATTGCATACATGTGTATATTTGCATGGTATGCAAATTTGCACTGAGTCAAGAGGTAGTGCAAATGTATTTTTGCACATGTGCAATTTTGCACAGTATGCAGTATAGAGAGAGAACCGAATGATGAACATGATCATGACTGGTCATCATATCCCTAGCAAGCATGACAGGAGCATATCCATGGCAGCAGGGAGGGGAACCTACGTGTAACTTCAACATATCTCATGATGATTATGGGGATTTATAAATCAAAACCTATAATAGACTTGTATACAAGTTTCATTCAGGATCATTCAAAGCACTTGTGTTATGAATAAGTGACTTAGAGACATGTTAATTATGTTTTCAGGACAAGGATCAGGACATCCTATATTTTGTTTTCATTCCGTCTATTTACCATTCCAAGATCTCAGAGTTTGCAAAGATACGAGCATAATATGCTCTTACCAGCTACAGCCCACCATAATAATAAAAAAAAATCACAGACAACGTACAACACAATCGAATAAAACCCCTTTCGATCAAGATAGTCCCCATGATTCTGTGAATGTGCAATAATGAGTTGTGGGACCCATCTATGGACCCTGCACAATGTGGAAAACCCCAAATCTGCCCATAATCCATCAGAACCTCCCTCAGTACATCCCCTTCTGGAAACGTGATGACTTCAGGCGCCATCTTGGTAACACTTTCTATATCCAGCTGTTGTTGCAAACCAGTAGATTGTTATTGCTATTTGAAGTTTAACATGACAATGTTTAATTTAATTTGTATTGGTCTGATTTTCCAGGGATTCAGACAGTTGTGCTTATATATAGATATAGTCAAAAGATTCTTGTGACATCCATTATTCATTGTTGAAAGTTTGAACAACATGGTTCTTAGAACTGTTTATGAAAGATATCCCTACCCCTGCTATTACTGATGACCATCTATGTCATCATCATAAATGGGAAACATATCCTTTGTCTCCGCAGTGCACCACTGTCTACATGACCAAGGCTTGCGCTTAAATGAAGGAAACTGAAAATTTACCCTATCAAAATACATACCATCAGATGGCGCATGAACGCATAGCAAATTTTGCATTTACACACCTGAGTATATTTACATAGTGTGTAATTTTGCATACAGTGCAAATTTTTGGCGCATGAACGGGGCTTAAAATGTATACTCAGATTACAAAACAAAGGTTCCATCTAAGTGACATCATATCTAATTAGAAGAAACTATCATCTAATTAGATGTTATGTATAATTTTCCCACTATTGCCAGCAATGCAATACAATAATATTAATTACTCAAATTACATAACGAACGTTCCAGCGAAGTAACATCAAACAACCGTAGGATAAAATAAAACTCGTTAACAGTATTACATGAAACACATTAAAACATTCATTTCGACTATTTAGGATGTTTAGCTTTGTTTTATATAGCATAGGTTTTCACATCTTTAAAGCAAACTTTAATTAACTTGAAGAATTTCAAACTTTGTCTCACCAAATCTCACACGAATGTTAAACTTTGAGGACGGAAGACTTTAAACTTTGTCTGCCTTTCACACATTTCTGTCTCACTTTTTCTTATAAAAAATATAATTACAGTTTTAAACAAGCGGAATTTTAAACCGTTATTCAACTTTTAGAAATCGCTGTCCTCTCTAGAGTCATCAGCTCTGAGCAAATGATATTTGCCAAACTCTCACAGTCATTACGTTAAACAAGCCTTTCCCAGCACTGCCAAAGGGCGAGACTTTCACACGAGAGTTTCATTAGCTGAAAGTGGGGCAAACGAAACAGACATTTATGACTAAATGACATAACTAGACAAAAACCTGCGCTTTGAGCTGGTGTACAACTCCTTGGGAGGGATACGAGAGGTATGTAGTGATAGCCACAGTAGTCGGACTGTTGTACTGGCATTTTAACTGTAACTTGACTTACGAGAGTAACCAACAATAATTTCATAATCAAATGTTAAAATTAAAATGGGGTCTGTCATCCAGACCCTAGAGCAAAATATTCAACTGACGACCAGCCTAATTTTAGCAAGTCTAGATTACTCAGTTCCAGGACTAAAGGCAACTTTAGGGCTCCATTTTGTATAAATATATGAATTTTTAAAATGTTGTTAATAAAAAATATTGTATGATCTATATTAATTGAATATGTAATTTGTCGAATAATTACTTATAACATGCCACTGGAAGAGTATAAACGTGTTCATGGTACATGTATAGTGGTGAACAAGACTCTTCCACGCCCCTCGCTGGTGTACGGGTAAAACCATCCTATTGTTTCATTGCACCCGCACCTTACTGCATATCTAGGAGTGGGAATTGAACCATTGTCCGCTTGATCATAAATCGAACACGCTAACCACTTTGCTGTCTCGCGCTGTCATTGAATAATGTATTGCACGTCGTTTAACATTGAGCTATAGCTAAATTTAACTTAGACCTAGCGATTAGTTTCATTCAATCATAGTATACATATACCTACATATATGAAGTATCTGACGTAATGTCGGTGGAATGTCATTAAAGAGAACAAGGCAGGGCGTGCTATATTCGTGTGTCTTAAAATAAGATTAAAAATTAATATACACTGCTTAACCTTCATTTTAAAGGGGCAGTAGCACGTTTTTTGCAAATTTATTTTTTCAAATTTCCCATTTATAATGATAGTTAATGTCATTTGTATTTACTTTAGAGGGTAAAACATCGTATTACACAAACCAATTATCCCTTAGTGGTAATAATGATGTTGCAAAAATTGTTTGGCGGCCATTTTATTGTGAACACATTTTAATATTTCGAATGACAAAAACGATTCCCATGACTTTACGGAACCATGTACAATCATTGTTAGTTTTATTTTCCGAAGAGAGAAAGGTGTTTTACTTTTGGTGACATTATTTTTGAAATACATTTCATCGACTTATTTCAGCGAAAAAAACGTGCTACTGCCCCTTTAAAATAGAAAGTCACTGTAAACCCTTAGAGCAGGAAGGGAATGAGAATATGCATACTAATTTGACATCTAACAATATAATTATACTAGTATACATGCACTACCACCCCGTCAATAATCTTAACCAGACACATGTCTATGTAAGGAACTCTAAAGATACCCGCCTGGAGCAGTTTCAAATGTCAAAAGATGTATGTTTTAGTAAATGTCCAAACTAACTTGTATATTTCCAGATCAAAGAAGAACATCTGTGAAAAGATAAAAGCAAAGCGACGTTAACATGAACTTAACAGAGGTTGTAAATACGACGGAACCTGTACTTCCGGCGGAAGCTGCGTGGAGTGGTTTGACGCAGGCAGAGCTGGTTATAGTCGGGGCGGTAGGCGCGGTGGTGATACTTGCAACAGGGGCGGTTATTCTCAGACTCATCATGCCGAGAATTAGACGGAAATATACCAAGGACGACCAAATCCCTAAAAAGCCAATCGTGGAGGAAAAGACTGGGTAAGTTTTCATTTTTCATATCCAATATTCACATGTTGAAAATGATAGATGTTCAATAAATCTAAAACGTCATTTTGGATCGTTGTTCTATGACGTCATAGTACACATACATGTAGTTGGGCGTGATAGCCACATTCACAGCACAAGTCTTAAGTTATTCACGTATAATGGCCTAGCTACGAATTGAGTTTCCAGAAGAAAAAAAACCTTTTAAAAATGTTCCTTTACGCCATTTGGATCATTGTTCTATGACGTCATAGTACACATATTGCAAAGACCGAAGCTGAAAATCCGTTTGCTTCTCCTCAACATATTGCTGCAGTAAGAAAATCAGTTGCTAACAATGTTATGCAGTAATATAATATGTAGGGATAAATAGTGGGATCGTATATATTGTGAATGTTTTAAAAATTGTTTGAAAACATCTCTCATGTCTTTGGACAAAGATAAAAACATGTTGTGTAGTACCATTGTACAGTGAAATACGGTTTTACAGATTGGTTAATTTAAACACACAGCTATCCATGTCATTCAATCTTTCAAACGTGAGTTTAATCATATTAACTGTTTATTATTTATGTTGCTAGGCGACTGTTAGCACCAGGAACTCCCTCATCGCAGTCTTCAAGGTCATCAGCGTCACGCTCCAGTAACCATGGCGACTGGTCGGAAGGGAACTCGTACCAAACAAAGAGCACTTATTTTTCTCATAATAATCTATATCCAGGAAAATCTTCATCTTATGGAAATCTGCGTCAGCAAGCGGCTCTCAATTCAGCAAATGCTTCACCGTGAGTTGTTTTTCATGCGAAACTATGCCAGAAGAATCAATGTCAAAATGTAACTGGATGATAAACATGATCTACAGTTACGGTTATACGCCAACCACTAAAAGCTCCTGTAGCATAACCCGACTGATCAAAACTACTCCATACTTCCAAAGTTCGATAACACATAAGGTGCGACTTAGCGATGGCTCATTGTGATACAAAGTGCTCAAATATTATCAAGTGTCACTTCCCTATACTATAGTTATAGTTGCTTAGCAAAATGTAGCATTGATTGCATCTTGAAAGCGTTAAACCCTAACTCACCTCGCCTCACCTGATTTAGCCCGGAGTCCTATCCATGCACCATGCCTCAAAGTTTCCTTCTCTCTCAGAGCCTCATACAGAAGTAAGACCACAGAGAGGTTGAACGACGACCTCATCTCCATGATCTCACAGCAGTCTCTTGTCTCACACCAGTCTCGTGGCTCACAGCAGTATCTCATCCCACATCAGCAGTCTATGTAAGTCATCAATGTGATACACTTCAGAGATGCCGCTCTTATTGACATTTTTCTCCACAATATAATTCGCACCAGTCTTTGTCACGAACACTGGCTAATTTCAGACACCTCTTCTATGCCAGAGATGTCTCAAGGTGCTGACAAGTTCAGCTGCAGCGCGCTTATATGCTGACACAGAAAAGTTAGCGAAACGCAGTACATGATAAGCTAATTGTAGAGATTGGCGAGTTATACCTAGCGGGGAGGTTGTTCAGAGCGGGTCAATGTATAACCTAGTGGGATGTTGTTCAGAGCGGGTCAATGTATAACCTAATGGGATGTTGTTCAGAGCGGGTCAATGTATAACCGAAAGGGATTTTCGCCAGCGCTATTTTCATAACTAGTTTAACTCTATGTGACAAACAGCATTACTCAGTGGATTATTAAGTCAACGATTATCACTACAATGTCCATGTACATATGTAGTATGTCAACTTCACATAATTAAAAATAGATTGTTTATTATTTCTATTGTCTTTATACATATAACAGTAGTGTTCAAATATGTGCAAAAAGAAGATTGGACTTGTGTGTTTCGTTTATGGTTTCACACAATATACAAACTTATTTCTGTCCCCAGATTAGAGCCGTTAAACCTAGGTGAGCAGTACCGGTCCAACTGGGAAGAATCCGTGCAGGATCAGCAACCGGAAGTCAATACAAAGTAAGCTTCCTCAGATTGTGAAGTCTCAAAATATAATCATGAAAAGAACATATTACAGTACGTTGTACTAGACCGTGTACTGAGATGCCATCGGACTGATTTACATGTCCACTGTGAGAAATAACTTTAATGTTAAAGGGACACAGCGTCGACAATAACAATCAGATCATGTGTATCTACCTATGCTGATAAACATGTCTGCTAACAAGTCACAGACACCCAATTTCAGACAATTGACGGTATTGGTAATACAAACAACTGCAGGTAGACAGTGAAGTGAAGCGAAACTCGTTAGCAGACACTCTAATCAGCTTAGTGAGATAAATATGGGACTCATGTTTATCCTCGACGCAGTGTCCCTTTAACAACATTGTTTTGTTTCAATTTCTACGTTTCAATCAACCGACGGTTACAAAATGTGTGATGGAAATAATGTTTGACCAACTCGGGTTCCGGGATAAACTTTGAAGTTCACAATAACGGTCACAAAACGTTTCATGGAAAGCATGTCCGAACTATCATATGTAGGTGTATTGTGATTAAAGCAGGGAAACTGGATGTCAGTATGATGTCGTGAATGGACGCATTCTAAAGCAACAGCGCTGTAAAGTTTACTTTACATGACATTTTGATGTAAAACGTGAAATTAGAATAGCACTGTTCATCCATCTCCAATGAAACTTGCACTCTGAGTTGGCACTATGTCAAATATGCAGTATATACTCCCCTACGATTTACAAGACTCGTAACAGTGTACGCCTCGGGCAGTTACTATCTCTGTCTGTAATCTCTTGAACGACATGCTTTGACAAGTCGCGCCTTGTGGCTAACCTTAACCGCATTAATCATAGCAGGTTTTGTTTTAACCTCAGACTATTTAAATGAAGATGAGGATACGCATTATTAATGTTGATCTTTTTCATAATCGTAATCATAAAAGCAATTGTCCATTTTACGAGTATGTCTATTTTAAAACTCTTCCTGTGGAGTATGAAGCAAGTAATGATATACGCATACTGAAATATTAAACTACTCACTCGATTTCGCTACATATATGTCATTACACTAGTATGTAGTTGTGAAGCCACGTCGCGTATGTTCACACTGAAGAATATGTTATCAAGGAAGTATTCTTGTTCTCACAAATGTGTCACCTACTACAGTCACTGAAATCAGCTGAATACACTTGTAACGCAAAACATTTTTCGACTCTTCTCACTTTCTATTTCTTAAATCAACTTTTCATTTATTCATTTATTTTCAGTTTGGGCTTTGCCTCTAAATCAACGGAGAATCTAAACACAGCGACATACGACACCTACCCCTTCAGACACAGCCAGTAAGTTGGAAATGTCATTTATTATTCATCCTTCAAACATCAATTTGAGTTTCAGCCTTCAGCCTTATATGTGCTCTTACGTGTCGATGATGATGAATACGGAGATTTTACGAGCGATTTTCAGCGGAGCTGTTCTCTCACTCGGGTCACAAGGACCATTAATAAAGTTCCGTAAGGTTTCCAAAAAAAGGATAATCTTAACTGTCATACTTCCTCCAGTTTTTATATTTTGTGAATAAATAATATAGAATTTCATGCGAAACGTATTAACACAAGTTGAGTCGGGGTCAAGGTCAAGGTCAAGGGGTCAAGGTCAAGGTGTCAAGGTCAAGGTGTCAAGGGGTTAAGGTGGCGGGGTGGATAAGATGTGGGCACAGTCACATGGGCGTGTATCGCTTAGAAACAGCGTTTGAATGACATATACCCATATAGACCCTACCTTATTGCTATAGATTAATAAGGTAGGGTCTATATGGGTATATGTCTTTCAAACGCTGTTTCTAAGCGATACACGCCCCTGTGCGCACAGTCAGAGCTGGCGGACTCTGAAAATGTTAGTTCGATTCCCGTAAAGTACAGATAGTGATATCCCAAATATAACGTTATGATAGAGGTACCACATAAGCCTGGTGGGTTATATTTGAATTGGAAGCCGCTATAGAAGTCAGTTTGAGTTGTAGGTGATGAGGATCAACAGTCGGGTACTGGAATACAGCTGGTAGTAGCGCCAGATCAATGTACAGAATATACGAAACAGCTAGAATCAAATACCTGGTGCTTTTCATTGAGAGTCAGGGATAAAGTTGATCTTTCATGAGCTCAAATAAACCTGGTTTTGACAAAACCCATTAAGTGTTTTCTTATGTAATTTTTTTAAAAATGGGTTTTTAGAAGTATATATTATTAAATTCACATTTGCTTACTTAGTGAAAGTAGTTCCGGTTGCTGGTCAGTGATTATATATTTTATCGGTAATGGTCACAGTAAAAATATCTGATATCTTCACTGTAGATTAACGAACAGTTTATGTCGCTGATAAATCCCAGTATATCTTTGTCTCTGTATGTAAAATAAATACCTATATGAAGCCACCATAGCTGTTGTACGCATCGTCCTAGGAGACGCCTGGCTGATATTTTACGACTACTTCGAATCAACAAATAACACAACTTGCGTCCGTGTCAGCACACATTTTACAAATACAGGTTCATACCCATGTTATACCGCCTCAATGTTTTGTGTATAGTATATTGTATATCGAAGTTAAAATCTGACCTTACTGTTGTTGGCCTGTTATTCTTGATGGCGGCTACCCAGACATGTTACCAAGCTAAATGTGAGTAAGGTATTTGCTTTTGAGAACGTCTAATCATACTTCCTATTTTTCAGAAACAAGACCGAAGGTACGAGACAGATTCCAGTTATTATTTACCCGGAGAATACAAAGCTGTGATTGGCTGAAATGTGTTCACGTTCACGCAACGAGATTCTAACGAGAACTTGCCGACAAGAGGCTGCAATAACATGAATGAGAACCAGTACCTGTCTGCGAGCACTGCTGGACGATCTCATGGACATGGAAGCGTGTGATACGTTGGCTTTAGTGTAATACTTTTTTCAATGTGTATAGTATTTATATTTTTTGAAAGATGGAATTCAATGTTCCTTTAACGTGCTTTATTCTGGTGTTACAACATAGCAAACGTATCATCTTAAATTAATTTGTCAACCGTTATGTGTGTGTATGAGGGAGAGAGAGAGAGAGAGACAGAGAGAGACACAGAGAGACGCAGAGAGAGACAGAGACATAGAGAGACAGAGACAGAGAGACAGCGAGTGAGAGACAGACAGACTAACCGATACATGTACGGTAGTGATGCGATATACATATGAACTGAAGGGGTATAAGCTGTCTCTGTAATGACATGACATGTCTCTATATATAGGTTTGGGAGATGAGTTCTGAAGTGATACGAGATGTTTCTGTTCTGTAGTGATACGAGATGTTTCTGTTCTAAAGTGATACGAGATGTTTCTGTTATAAAGTGATACGAGATGTGTCTGTTCTTAAGTGATACGAGATGTTTCTGTTCTGTAGTGATACGAGATGTTTCTGTTCTGTAGTGATACGAGATGTTTCTGTTCTGTAGTGATACGAGATGTTTCTGTTCTAAAGTGATACGAGATGTTTCTGTTCTGTAGTGATACGAGATGCTTCTGTTCTATAGTGATACGAGATGTTTCTGTTCTGTAGTGACATAAGAGGTCTCAACGTTGTAGCGATACGATTGTCTCTTTATTGTAGCGAGACGAGATGTATATCTATTACATTGATACGAGATGTCTCTGTACTGATATGAAATGTATTTGTACTCTAGTGATACGTAATGTCTCTGTTTAATTGTTTGCTTGTTTACGTTAGATTTTGAATTTTACACTGGTGCGTCTATTAACTTATAATTTGGTAACACAAACAATAAATGTAAATTTCTGATGATTCTTGATAGTGTTGTCTTTGCTACGTCACAATATAAAACCAACCATACACCATGTTGTGTTGTTAGGTTGTTTTAGTTTTTCCACAGCAATACTTAATGGGGCAGTAGCACGTTTTTTGGCAAATTTCTCATTTAAAAAGTTTATGTCATGTGCATTGCGACTATTTTATTGTGAACACATTTGATTATTTTGAATGACAAAAACGATTCCCATGGCTTTACCGAACTATGTACACTAATTTCTTAACTTGATTTTCCGAAGAGAGAAGGGTGTTTTACTTTTACATTATTTTTCAAATACATTTCATCGACTTATTTTAGCGAAAAAACGTGCTACTGTTCCTTTAAATAGCGGTGTATTGACACGAGGAGAAATTATGTTCATCTGTGAGGCACTCATCATACACTGGTCATAAACGTACGTACGTTGTCACTTCAGAGCAAAACTTATATTTCAGGATGCCAACCACAGGCACACATCGTCATAGACGTGTGTTTCGATCCTCAATCGAGATAAAATCTTGCAAGATTTAAATCGTTCTCCTTGAACTGATAGTAGCCGTATTGACAGCGATCAAACCGCAACAGAAACGTCACCTAACTTTCAACAGAGTAAAACACGAAATACTTCTGTCGGTGAAAGTCGATTTTGAATGTCTTTGATAGATAGGCACATCGTCTTAGGAAGTATTTTCAATGTATGCTGCTGCTTTTGTTTGTATGTTATTTTAAATACACTTGGGGTGCTTAAATTTGGTATTTGAGCAGACACTTTGGCATGATTTTAGTCCAAAAAATATAATGTATACACATGTGTTAGTAAAGATGTTGCCGACATTTTTAATCTTCTTGGGCTTCGATTTATTTCAAAGCAATATTGAGGGAAGAATAAATCAAAGCAAATACTCCTTTTTGACTCTCCTGTCTGGTCCAGTTAAGGAGATTAAAAAACAACGACTTCATAAAACGCATGTCTTTATGAAATATGTATATATATATAGTAGCGTTTTAAAAATTCAAATTCAGTTTGATTGGCTTCTGAAGACATTGTGTCATTCTTGTATCCTCAGTATCTATGCGGGCTGAATCATCATGTATTTTATAGGGTGACGTTTCTTTTGCGGCCGAGTGTACATACATACCTTTGATAGAGAGTCCTCATCTAACTTCGACACAGCCAAGATTTGATATTGTTAAAAAGTTGTTGCGTAAATAAATGAGAATTGCATGTTTAATACATACATACCTGTGTATTTAAGACGTCATAAATCGATCCATGAAAATAGTAGGATTCCGCTCAAAGGATCATTGGATTTAATTTATAAACAAGTACGCTTTACTTTCTCTCCTCCGGGTCTAACTACGGCGCATATACATTATCTGTTAGTTTTTAACTAGATAATTAGATGCTGCCTATATTAACATATTAAAAGAGAGTATGAGACGACAATAAATAGTAAAGCGAAAGCTTACATAAGCACACAAGTTGCGATGTTGTGTACACGTAAATAAGAAGCAAGAGGGGAATGAAATATTTCCAGGTGGAGAAAAGGGGTTGGAATAGATCATGTCTGGCAAAACAAGACGGATAGAGAAGTGATTGGATTACATCACCTTGTCTGAAACCAGACAGAAAGTTTTGAGTAAATCGACGTATCTGAAACCACAAGACGGAGAGATAAGTTATTGGAATAAATCACCTTGTCTGAAACCAGACAGAAAGTTTGGAGTAAATCGACGTATCTGAAACCACGAGAGGGAGAGATAAGTAATTGGAATAAATCACCTTGTCTGAAACCAGACAGAAAGTTTGGAGTAAATCGACGTATCTGAAACCACAAGACGGAGAGATAAGTAATTGGAATAAATCACCTCGTCTGAAACAACAAGACGAACACCATAATACAAGAGAGTGCGAGGAGAAGAATAAATAAACTTTTCTCAAATAGAAAAAACGGGGATGGGTCAAGATCAACCACCCGAGCACATATAGTCAACTGCAGATAAAGGGACGAATAAGTAGACAATGGAATTGGGACGCCATATCTGTATTTTAAGTACACCAATATCTATGGAAGGGGATTTGTGCCATAAATGAAGACATGTTGACTTGTAACTTGTAAAGTGTAACGTGTCGTTCTCAAACATACACGTCTCGAAAAGACAAGTCCAACCATGCAAACCTAACATTTTAATCCTGTCAATCTTTATTTTCCATTCTCAACTTTTCAAAGTTGAAATGCAATTCTAGAAAAGTCTAAAAGCTAACTTGTCATTTTTAATTATTAAATCTAAATCATATACAGATTTTGTAATGTTACAACTTACGTTTGACAAATGAAAAATGGATAATGAAGAGTTGCGAAGTCAGCTTTGTAAAATGGACTTCGCATTTCGAGACTGACACGACTTGCATAGTTACGATTGCAATGTTTCAAATCACATCTCTACACGATTTCGCATTGACCATATTTGGAATATTACGGAAATTAGCGGATAGGAACGAATACTTCCGATCCGATAAACACAATGTTCGACAATGACTTCACCCTTGGCAAGCATCTCCCAGCAACTACTAAGACATATTTTAAAGTTGCACACTAGTTTTCCCCATTATTAGCATACTGTTTACAAAAGCACATTGACTAAAACATTATAGGAGACCATTGTGGTGAATGTTGTAATATTCATTTCTTCCAGGAAACGTGAGTATGATTTTGTGAGATTCTGTATGTTTATTGAATGTAGGCCTAGTGTATGAAGCGTGTTGTTGCATGAATTGTCAAGATTGCCTGAAGTTTTGAATCTTGTGAGATGCATTGCTTGTGATTGAGAATAGATAGCTGTATATCATTTTGTGTATGTACAAGTATTTTAGGAAATGACTAGTTGATATATGTGCATTTCCGATGTTGTAAGACTTACATAACGCAATATTTATGTTCAAGTATCGACTTGTGTTTATTTAAAGGTTTTACGAGTTGATCGTGTATGGAGGCCTGTAAACGCCATTGACATGTAGGGATGTGAAATAGTATTTTTTACTTTCTCCATGTTACAGCAAATGTGCAAAGGTGTAAACGTGCACACGTGCAGCCTTGCACCCGTATGCTAGTGATGTAGCGGCGATCTGGTGACCTCATCCGAGATGGTGACGTCATCGTGTGTGTACTGAGGACTGAGTACCTTGGGAGTATGGTGTTGTGACGACAACACCCGTAGCAGTGCTGGAACTGTGTGGACGGTAACTTGGATTGACCTTGGCCAGGTTGTGTTTTGACGGAAGTACGTCATGTGTGTGACCCAGGATGACCTGAAGCAAGTTTCCACCTGTGAGTAAGGAGCCATTGTGTTCCCGTAGCTAGTATGACCTTATACTAGTGAGCATATCAGGACTGGGAGGACCCTTTGCGACCTCGTGTAACCCATGTGTCCGACGTGAGCGGGACTCGAGTGTAACATCATGAACTGACAGATTTGTGTTCAGTTTAGTCTTCCGTCCAGGTGTAATTCACAGATCCGATTACACGTATCATGTTGTCGATGAATATTCTTTGATGTGAAGGAATGTTGTGATCATTAGAACTTGTATTTTGATAATAACTTGTAGTATTAAGAGTAGTCATTAGTATGTAGTATATTATTTATTGGTAGTCTTGATTTCATACTTTTGTCGGAGTGATATGTAATGTGAGTTGTAAACGAAGTGATATGTACGAGACTGTAGTGTTATGCAAGTGTATGTGAATAGTATGATGGTGTATAGATGCGGGGAAGAGAGTTGAAGTTTGGATGGATGAATTATTGAATGTTCTAGTCGTTTATGGAACTTATGAATCGATGAGAGGATGGACGAGTGATATGTGTGTGAGTCGGGGTGTGTTTTCTTTATATTATTAATAAGCTTTATTTACTTATTCACACTCTAGTGTTGTGTTGATGTTGACGCTGTAGGGGTACTCCGTGACACTGTGTAAAGTTTAAGGTCACTGTAACTTATTTATCTGACGTATGTCATTTTGTTTAAATGTAAACTAATGTCAAAAATAGTATTGTAAGATATGAAAATATGAAAACAAAAGTTATAACGTACAGTAAATTAACAATTAATTACATTTACTTACATTACGTATTACAATTTATTTCTCATGTGCGTATCTTAACCCTCCGCATATATTTACCCGACACGTCTGTACTTGCCAATAACAGGTATGGGACCCGAGAGATGGACGATACCATTAGCAGAATTCTTTTTAAAGAGTGACTGAGTACCCTACATTGATTTCATTAGCTTCTTACAATGAATTTGACACGAGTTGAACCATTAGCAGGGCGCTCTCGGACTGGGTGATCTTTCGTCGACTTCAACAATGCTTAGCTTCGTTAAAGAGTTTGCATTATTCATTAAGTTCTTTTAGAAACTCCTCCATCAAGTATTGAGTGAATGCATCTATTCCCCGTTATTTGCTCGTTTTGCATACTACATACAAACTTGTAGTGAGAGTGGAAAGTAGCATTCAAGACAAAATATTCAGTGACTACCTCTCACTGACTCTTATTAAACTTAAAGGTAAACTTCTAAGAACTAAACGAATACATCTGGCAACTCAAAGAATAGAAACCTCACATTCAATTTTGAGTCATCAATTATTTGACAGGCCAATTCAAACATATTCAAACACCATCAAACTGTGCAGCCTTTGCATATATGAAACATTTATTAAAATCTGCAAACCCCACATGACCACCATCAACAAACGCAACGACCTTGTCAACAAACAACAAACCTCTTAGCTTAACACAACCACGGTTTCTCAATTCACAAGCTCCAAACGCCAAATCAATAAAAAAAAACAGCCAGACAACTACGAAAGCAGTCACAACGTTGTAGTAAATGATTTTGTCTTAATACCAGAGTAGCTTTATAGTACCAGTTTATTTTTAAAATATATTCTTGATTTGATTAAAGGACATCAAGTGACACTAATTTATGCAGCGTAGCTCTTTAATAGGCTAATGTTGGTATGACATCACAGGCTAGAAAGAGAAAGGAATCATTTGCGAGTATAGTGAATCTATATACATTGTGTACATTAACCTATCAATTATCATTAAGGAGTAAACAAAGGATTAGAGCACAGCCACATGCTTTCGTCCAATAATATGATTGTATTGTGGTCACGTGGAGTACATTTATATCCCGATAGATGTACGGTTGTCTTGTTGCGTTCGGGTATCAAGCTCATAATACTGGTTCACAGACTTCCATTAAAAACAACAAACAATGTCAACGGATTGTTTTATTATCCCACCGGTATGTAATACCGTGGGATATAGTCATCGCCCCGTCCGTCTGTCCGTCCGTCTGTCCGTCTGTCCGTCTGTCCGTTTCCGGAGCAGAACTCGAAAACCGTTCATGATATCTTTCTGAAACTTTCCATGTGTATTACCCACCAACTGAAGTGGTGCCTTTTGATATTTTCAGATTTCTGAACATTTTATTTTTGTTCGTTTCCATAGAAACTTGAATTTGGACTTTGTTCAGAGACAGGTTCGTTTCCGGAGCACAGCTCCAAAACTGTTCATCATATCTTCCTGAAACTTTGCATGTGTATTACCTACTAACTGAAGTGGTGCCTTTTGATATTTTAAGATTTATGAAAATTTTATTTTTTTTCGTTTCCATAGAAACTTGTTGAATTTGGACTTTGTTCAGAGACAGGTTTGTTTTCGGAGCACAGCTCCAAAACCGTTCATCATATCTTCCTGAAACTTTGCATGTGTATTACCCACTAACTGAAGTGGTGCCTTTTGATATTTTCAGATTTTTTCTGATTTTTTTTTTTGTCTGTTTCCATAGAAACATGAGAGGGATGTTTGTTGTTGTTGATTTTGACTGCTTCTGGCGCTCAAGTCTAAAACCCTTAACATACCTGAAACTCAGCATCAGTAATACCTACTAACTGAAGTACGGTAGTAGATACACTAGTATCTGTCAAAGATGTGTTTTACACATTTTGTGGAACCGGTGGGATATGTCATCTTCTGATGACTCTTGTTTATGTGGATAATACACAATTAAACACTTATTACATTGACAAATGATCTGCTGGGTTCCCTTTCCGAAAGGAAAAAGTCGCTTCCGTGGATGGGGGTCTTCTATGTTAAGGAAGTTGATATTCCTAAAAGATGAATAAAATCATGTAACTAAAGAAAGTAATGTGAAGTCAATTGGGAATTTTCAAGTGTATTTCATTTATAACACGAGTAAGTGAAACAACGACAATCATCAAACCATGTTACCAATGTTTTATATATTTTCAACCACGATATTACAAATAATATTCAGACGTTATATAGAACGACATATACAATGAGAAGAAAATGATATGAAATACCTTCTTGGGGTGTTAGAAGATTGAGGCTGCATTGTCGTCTCAATGAAACCCCTGTATCGTCACAAAGCGTCCGAGCGATGTCCAGTACGTCGTTACATTCTTTCCCATAGACAGTTCGAGAATAATTTCGTTGCTGCAGTAACCTGAAATAATTCATATGCAATATAGACGGGATGCACAACTCGCATATTGATAAATACAGCTCAACAAACAAACACAAGTATTTGAAATACAAAAAACAATAACGTTTATTAAATAAACCAATTTAATGAAATTTACTTTGAATTTTAAAAATATACACTTTAAAAAGTAAGGAGTAAACAAGTAAAGTTACCGTTCCTGAATGAATAGTGTACTTGTCCTTGAACTGTCCATGATGAAGCCATTGTGTGAACTGATTCATTCCAAAAACCACTCAGTCTTTATAGGCAATGAAATGTATTACTGCTCAATGTTGCTAAATAAAAACGTGCTTAAATCATGCATGTTCGTGATTCAAGCACGACGCCTATGCTGTAGCACGACTCGTACGCTTTATATAAAATGTACGCCTCATGCACCTCGGACAATTGAAGAAATTCACTGCTCACAGTTCTGATGATGATGTCCCTTACATTTTCATATGTAAATGAGTAATGTCAATGTTTTTCATGTTGTGTTCGAGAGAATGTTTCCCAAATTTGTTGACAATTCATTTTGAAATATATATTTATTTTAAGACATTTTCTTGACGACTCAAGCATTTGACTGTGCTCTAAGATAGATAGAGAACTCGCAGCGGTACATTATCGGGATATAAATGTACGGGTTTGAGAGGGTGAGAGCCTCGCAAAACCCTCTCAAACCCGTACATTTATATCCCGAGAATGTACTGTTACTCGTCCTCTATCTATTACTTAGTGACCCGTCTTCCTCGTACTTGGAACCAACATGAGGCGTCCATTCATCTTCAATGAATCTTGGACTATGAATTGTGTTGAACTCTGCCAGCATCGGCTGGAACTAGCTAGGAGTCTAGTTGATGGAGTCTATAGTTTCTGCAACGAAGCGCGAGCTTTCTATTCATGAGGCTTCCATTCATCTTCACAGAAACGGGAGCCCTTCCATCCATCTTCACAGAAGCGTGAGCCTTTCCATTCATCTTCACAGAAGCGTGAGCCCTTCCATTCATCTTCACAGAAACGTGGGCCCTTCCATTCATCTTCACAGAAACGTGGGCCCTTCCATTCATCTTCACAGAAGCGTGAGCCCTTCCATTCATCTTCACAGAAACGTGGGCCCTTCCATTCATCTTCACACAAACGTGAGCCCTTCCGTTCATCTTCATAAAAGTGTGAGCCCTTCCATTCATCTTCACAGAAACGTACGTGAGCCCTTCCATTCATCTTCACAGAAGCGTGAGCCCTTCCATTCATCTTCACAGAAACGTGAGCCCTTCCATTCATCTTCACAGAAGCGTGGGCCCTTCCATTCATCTTCACAGAAACGTGAGCCCTTCCATTCATCTTCACAGAAGCGTGAGCCCTTCCATTCATCTTCACAGAAGCTTTGCCCCTTCCATTCATCTTCACAGAAACGTGGGCCCTTCCATTCATCTTCACAGAAACGTGGGCCCTTCTATTCATCTTCACAGAAGCGTGAGCCCTTCCATTCATCTTCACAGAAGCGTGGGCCCTTCCATTCATCTTCACAGAAACGTGAGCCCTTACATTCATCTTCACAGAAACGTGGGCCCTTCCATTCATCTTCACAGAAACGTGAGCCCTTCCATTCATCTTCACACAAACGTGGGCCCTTCCATTCATCTTCACAGAAGCGTGGGCCCTTCCATTCATCTTCACAGAAACGTACGTGAGCCTTTCCATTCATCTTCACAGAAGCGTGAGCCCTTCCATTCAACTTCACAGAAGCGTGAGCCCTTCCATTCATCTTCACACAAACGTGAGCCCTTCCATTCATCTTCACAGAAGCGTGAGCCCTTCCATTCATCTTCACAGAAGCTTTGTCCCTTCCATTCATCTTCACAGAAGCTTTGGCCCTTCCATTCATCTTCACAGAAACGTGAGCCCTTCCATTCATCTTCACAGAAACGTGGGCCCTTCCATTCATCTTCACAGAAACGTGAGCCCTTCCATTCATCTTCACAGAAACGTGAGCTCTTCCATTCATCTTCATAGAAACGAGAGCCCTTCCATTCATCTTCACAGAAACGTGGGCCCTTCCATTCATCTTCACAGAAGCGTGAGCCCTTTCAATCATCTTCACAGAAGCGTGGGCCCTTCCATTCATCTCACAGAAACGTGGGCCCCTCCATTCATCTTCACAGAAACGTGGGCCCTTCCATTCATCTTCACAGAAGCGTGATACCTTCCATTCATCTACACAGAAGCGTGGGCCTTTCAATTCATCTTCACAGAAACGTGAGCCCTTCCATTCATCTTCACAGAAACGTGGGCCCTTCCATTCATCTTCACAGAAACGTGAGCCCTTCCATTCATCTTCACAGAAACGTGGGCCCTTCCATTCATCTTCACAGAAGCGTGGGCCCTTTCATTCATCTTCACAGAAGCGTGAGCCCTTCCATTCATCTTCACAGAAGCATGAGCTCTTCCATTCACCTTCACAGAAGCGTGAGCCCTTCCATTCATGTGCTGTACGTTGGACGAGCAAACGTATCCACTTTGTTTAAGGGATTTTTCTGGACGAGGAGCTTTGTCTCTATTTTAACTATTTCCCCTGATAAATTCTTGTGTTGATGGGTTGCAGTATGGTATCAACAGTGGCATGAGATCTGGTACATTGTAGCGGTGCTGGTGGCTCTGCCATTGGTATATTAAAGATGGCCTGAAATCAGCGCAATAATTACTTATAAACGGCTTTAGATTACATCGCTTACAAAAGATTCACTGAAGTCTCTTAAGTCACTGAAGTCATTGAAGCGTATCTGCCGGGTTTGACGTCACTTCCGACGCTTGCTATTTCAACGTGTTTTAGCACCTTTAATTTTTAACTGTCGATTAAACATGCTAATATTCATCAATATATTCGATATATTAGATCCTTACATTTCTAACTTGGTAATTTCGCAAATCACAATTGGAAGATTTTTGTAAAATGATGTGATTTAGTCAATATAAGTTACCCAATGATATGATGTAATTGCATTGACAATTCATTACAAATCTAATTAACGTGGCGTATGGAAGGTGGTTATGTGTTACATAGGTCGATGGTCGTGGTGGCATTAGTCTATGGAGGAACAATAGCGTACAGAAGGAAAGGAATATTTTCTGGATAACAACTTCTTTTATGTGAAAATACACAACGTTTCGGAGTACATACTCACTCCTTCATCAGGAGGAATGTAAGGAAATAACAAAATATGGTAAAATATACAGCAAACAAAACAATGGTCAGAAAATCTTTCTGTTCTTATGAACACCACTTCTAAATGCCCTGGCCTTCAAAGACATAATAACGTACAGGTTAGCAAGAGTTAGATGTCTGTCACATTTAATTCATTTCAGTGTTGTTTATTTTTAACAAAGGTCATTGTTCTTTGTTTTATTTGGCTTAAGCTTAAGATGATTGTGCCCCATCTCTTACAATTATAGAACGTGGACAACATGGACAACATGGGCAACATGGACAACATGGACAACATGGACAACATGGACAACATGGGCAACATGAGCAACATGAGCAACATGAGCAACATGAGCAACATGAGCAACATGGACAACATGTTACTTGTGGTACGTCCCTACTGTTACCATGTGGATAACGTAGTGTGTCTGGAAATCTTTCTCAGGGGAAATACAACTGAATGTGTGAGGCTTGACAATACTTTATTCAAGGACTACATGTTTAAACATGATAAACATGAATACAACATTAAATACAACATTGCCACGTTAAGCATGAAATATATAGCATACGAAAGAGACATAATTAATTAAATAATAAATGCAGTATTAAATGCGTGTAGCATTACGTCACATCATGCAAATTACAATATTACAAAGAAATATACAACATTAAATACAACATTGCCACGTTAAGCATGAAATATATAGCATACGAAAGAGACATAATTAATTAAATAATAAATGCAGTATTAAATGCGTGTAGCATTACGTCACATCATGCAAATTACAATATTACAAAGAAATGATTAATAGGTAATGAAGACCGCTGTTATTACTGAAATAAAGTGCTCCAATGAAAAGACAATATGTGTTACCAATGCTAAATATTACTCTTGTATAAACAAACCAATCTAAAACAAATGTACATAGTTTGTGTAAGCCATGCGGCTCCATTTCGTTTGATCGTTTTAAGGTGTTCACATTAAAATGGCCGCTCGAAGGTAGTTCAAGTTCAAGTGATCTGTCTTATGTAGGGATAAGTAAGCGCTCAAAATAGAGTTTTACATATGGCTTCATGATTAAATAGTCACCCATCTAACTTTCTAAACTCTCAAAATCACATGAGCCCGAATAATCTACCTCTCACACTGAAGAGTTTTATGTCATTGTATATGTCACATCATTTCTTCTAATGAGGATAACCGTTTTATATGGATACAGCTTAATGAGTCTTGTAATGAGATGTTTTGCCTTCTAACCTAACAGTACATGGCATAAACTTTTATAGAAAATTGCACATTTGAGAAAGAATAATATGCTTAAACGTGCTATAGTGATTTTGAAACTTTGAAAGGTGTAACATGTCCATATACACAATGCATGGCATATACATTCAAAAGAGAGTTATGAGTATTTAAGTTGTATACGTTTAAGAAACTTAGGAACACACCTCTAACTATATTTTAACAAGTTTAATATATAAATAATGCTGTGTACAATCAACGTAAAACAAATAATATAAGTAAAAATGTTTTGTAAATATTAAACAGAATGTGTCAAATGGCATACATTGGCTCATATATCATGCAATGTGTGACTTCGTTGAAGCATTGTAGCATGGCGAAATCAAAAACTATCTAAGCAGCTCAGTTACGTTGGTACAGGCGGTATCTAAGCAGCGCAGTTACGTTGGTACAGGTGGTGTCTTAGCAGCGCAGTTACGTTGGTACAGGTGGTATCTAAGCAGCGCAGTTACGTTTGTACATGTGGTATCTAAGCAGCGCAGTTACGTTGGTACAGGTGGTATCTTAGCAGCGCAGTTAATTGGTACAGGTGGTATCTAAGCAGCGCAGTTACGGTGGAACAGGTGGTATCTAAGCAGCGCAGTTACGTTGGTACAGGTGGTGTCTTAGCAGCGCAGTTACGTTGGTACAGGTGGTATCTAAGCAGCGCAGTTACGTTGGTACAGGTGGTATCTAAGCAGTGCAGTTACGTTGGTACAGGTGGGATCTAAGCAGCGCAGTTACGTTGGTACAGGTGGGATCTAAGCAGTGCAGTTACGTTGGTACAGGCGGTATCTAAGCAGCGCAGTTACGTTGGTACAGGTGGTGTCTTAGCAGCGCAGTTACGTTGGTACAGGTGGTATCTAAGCAGCGCAGTTACGTTGGTACATGTGGTATCTAAGCAGCGCAGTTACGTTGGTACAGGCGGTATCTAAGCAGCGCAGTTACGTTGGTACAGGTGGTATCTAAGCAGCGCAGTTACGTTGGTACAGGTGGGATCTAAGCAGTGCAGTTACGTTGGTACAGGCGGTATCTAAGCAGCGCAGTTACGTTGGTACAGGTGGTATCTAAGCATCGCAGTTACGTTGGTACATATGGTATCTAAGCAGCGCAGTTACGTTGGTACAGGTGGTATCTAAGCAGCGCAGTTACGTTGGTACAGGTGGGATCTAAGCAGTGCAGTTACGTTGGTACAGGCGGTATCTAAGCAGCGCAGTTACGTTGGTACAGGTGGTGTCTTAGCAGCGCAGTTACGTTGGTACAGGTGGTATCTAAGCAGCGCAGTTACGTTGGTACAGGTGGTGTCTTAGCAGCGCAGTTACGTTGGTACAGGTGGTATCTAAGCAGCGCAGTTACGTTGGTACATATGGTATCTAAGCAGCGCAGTTACGTTGGTACAGGTGGTATCTAAGCAGCGCAGTTACGTTGGTACAGGTGGGATCTAAGCAGTGCAGTTACGTTGGTACAGGCGGTATCTAAGCAGCGCAGTTACGTTGGTACAGGTGGTGTCTTAGCAGCGCAGTTACGTTGGTACAGGTGGTATCTAAGCAGCGCAGTTACGTTGGTACATGTGGTATCTAAGCAGCGCAGTTACGTTGGTACAGGTGGTATCTTAGCAGCGCAGTTAATTGGTACAGGTGGTATCTAAGCAGCGCAGTTACGGTGGAACAGGTGGTATCTAAGCAGCGCAGTTACGTTGGTACAGGTGGTGTCTTAGCAGCGCAGTTACGTTGGTACAGGTGGTATCTAAGCAGCGCAGTTACGTTGGTACAGGTGGTATCTAAGCAGCGCAGTTACGTTGGTACAGGTGGTATCTAAGCAGCGCAGTTACGTTGGTACAGGTGGTGTCTTAGCAGCGCAGTTACGTTGGTACAGGTGGTATCTAAGCAGCGCAGTTACGTTGGTACAGGTGGTATCTAAGCAGCGCAGTTACGTTGGTACAGGTGGTATCTTAGCAGCGCAGTTAATTGGTACAGGTGGTATCTAAGCAGCGCAGTTACGGTGGAACAGGTGGTATCTAAGCAGCGCAGTTACGTTGGTACAGGTGGTGTCTTAGCAGCGCAGTTACGTTGGTACAGGTGGTATCTAAGCAGCGCAGTTACGTTGGTACAGGTGGTATCTAAGCAGCGCAGTTACGTTGGTACAGGTGGTATCTAAGCAGCGCAGTTACGTTGGTACAGGTGGTATCTAAGCAGCGCAGTTACGTTGGTACAGGTGGTGTCTTAGCAGCGCAGTTACGTTGGTACAGGTGGTATCTAAGCAGCGCAGTTACGTTGGTACAGGTGGTATCTAAGCAGCGCAGTTACGTTGGTACAGGTGGTATCTTAGCAGCGCAGTTAATTGGTACAGGTGGTATCTAAGCAGCGCAGTTACGGTGGAACAGGTGGTATCTAAGCAGCGCAGTTACGTTGGTACAGGTGGTGTCTTAGCAGCGCAGTTACGTTGGTACAGGTGGTATCTAAGCAGCGCAGTTACGTTGGTACAGGTGGTATCTAAGCAGCGCAGTTACGTTGGTACAGGTGGTATCTAAGCAGCGCAGTTACGTTGATTCAGGTGGTATCTAAGCAGCGCTGTTACGTTGGTACAGGTGGTGTCTTAGCAGCGCAGTTACGTTGGTACAGATGGTATGTAAGCAGCGCAGTTACGTTGGTACAGATGGTATGTAAGCAGCGCAGTTACGTTGATACAGGTGGTATCTAAGCAGCGCAGTTACGGTGGTACAGGTGGTATCTAAGCAGCGCAGTTACGTTGGTACAGATGGTATCTAAGCAGCGCAGTTACGTTGGTACAGTTGGTATCTAAGCAGTGCAGTTACGTTGGTACAGGTGGTATCTAAGCAGCGCAGTTACGTTGGTACAGGTGGTATCTAAGCAGCGCAGTTACGTTGGTACAGGTGGTATCTAAGCAGCGCAGTTACGTTGGAACAGGCGGTATCTAAGCAGCGCAGTTACGTTGGTACAGATGGTATCTAAGCAGCGCAGTTACGTTGGTACAGGTGGTATCTAAGCAGCGCAGTTACGTTGGAACAGGCGGTATCTAAGCAGCGCAGTTACGTTGGTACAGGTGGTGTCTTAGCAGCGCAGTTACGTTGGTATAGATGGTATCTAAGCATCGCAGTTACGTTGGTACAGGTGGGATCTAAGCAGTGCAGTTACGTTGATACAGGTGGTATCTAAACATCGCAGTTACGTTGGTACAGGTGGTATCTAAGCAGCGCAGTTACGTTGGTACAGGCGTTATCTAATCAGCGCAGTTACGTTGATACAGGTGGTATCTTAGCAGCGCAGTTACGTTGGTACATGTGGTATCTAAGCAGCGCAGTTATGTTGGTAAAGGTGGTATCTAAGCAGCGCAGTTACGTTGGTACAGGTGTTATCTAAGCAGCGCCGTTACGTTGGTACAGGTGGTATCTAAGCAGCGCAGTTACGACGGTACAGGTGGTATCTAAGCAGCGCAGTTACGTTGGTACAGGTGGTATCTAAGCAGCGCAGTAACGTTGGTACAGGTGGTATCTAAGCAGTGCAGTTACGTTGGTACAGGTGGTGTCTTAGCAGCGCAGTTACGTTGGTACAGGTGTTATCTAAGCAGCGCAGTTACGTTGGTACAGGTGGTATCTAAGCAGCGCAGTAACGTTGGTACAGGTGGTATCTAAGCAGCGCAGTTACGTTGGTACAGGTGGTATCTAGGCAGCGCAGTTACGTTGGTACAGGTGGTATCTAAGCAGCGCAGTAACGTTGGTACTGGTCGTACCTAAGCAGCGCAGTTACGTTGGTACAGGTCGTGTGAAGGATTGTTATGTTCTCTGTCACTTACTGGGGAGTCAAACCAAGACACGCTCGCCAGACTGCATGATTGTCCAGGTCTGTAGAAATCAAAGCTGACGCATGTGTATGACGATACGTCAAGACAAGCGTGCATACAGTCGGAAGGAGATGCTGAATCTATACCGTCTCTGTTGTTCTCGTAGATTCCGTTACCTTGAAAGGTCGAGAAGGTGTCACCGTATTGACTGCAGCCTGTAGTGGAAGAAGCAAACCATAGTAGAAATGTCTTACAGCCATCACTTACTCGATTGTTCAGAGCAGGTCAATGATTTCGTGGTCATATAAATTAAGAACTTACCTGTAACACAGTTTCCAGAAGTTGGATCATAGCTGTATCCGACATCACATTGACACGATCCATGGTTGCAGCTTGGGTTCTCATAGGAACAGTTATCCGTGGTCTGACATTCCATCCCGAAACTTTGAAGTCCTTAAATATAAAGGTGAAATTAGTATGTGTCACTTACTGTTTACACAACACAACATGCTCACGATCATTTCATAAAACTATTTTTGTATGAAAATAAAGTAAACCATATGAGTGCCGCTGTTGGACTATGTGCGTCATCTGTTCATCTGCGATTGTTTATGTTAACAAACTTAAAGATCTCTTAGATCATCTGGTACTCAATTGGTACGGTATTTATGAAGATCAATGGAAAGTGTTATCCGTTTTGGAATGAGGATATCCTGGCAAGTTCCCACTGTCAAACGTGATATATACAGGATATCTGTCTTTTCGTGAGGTAGAAAGGTTATATTTTAACGAATGGCGCAGCCACGACTGAAAATATATAATTTTTCTACCTCACGAGATGAGATAAACATGGTATTTTTCAAGAATTGACGGATATTCTATTTATTATATGATATTATCCATGTAATTACGTCCGAAAAGGATAGTTTTCACGCCGAGCGGCCGCTAGGAACAGCCCGTCACCACAGTAACACTGTGACGTCATAAGCCAATTCGCCGCGTGAGACCATTGTTTTATGACGTCAAATTATATCAGTCAACGTTCGCAGTGAAAATATAAGTTATTTTCACTGCAGCTTGATAGCCAGTTTATTTCACTGATAAATCCCAATATTTCACTGCTCGTGATATAATAAATCTACTCACGTCCATCCGTGAGATAAAGTCTTGATCCCAGCTCTGTCTTCACAGGGTGAAATGTTTTGTCAGGTTGGGAGAAGCCAGAAGCAAACAGGGAGCACGTCTTGGTGAGAGTGTTGAACTGATAGGATCTGCATCTGGTGTCCTGTACACACTCCCAGGTACACTGCCACAAATTATTTATCTTCTCGTAGGTTTGGAGAAGAAAGTCTGACACGGCCTTGTCATCAAAGACAGGGAGATTGTTGTACTTAAAATACAGAGATGTACATTGGTCTGAAGATTGACAACATACATTCAAACAAATGAACAGAAATAACTCTTGGCGGATACAACGTAACAATTTCATCATCTGAGTTTTTTTCTCTGGGAAACATGCATTTCTAGCTGTTTTACTTTCACTGTGTTGTATCTCTCGTGAAATCTTTGAACCGTCTCAACTTTTCCTTTGTTGTATCTCTCGTGAAGTCTTTGAACTTTAATTACTTTACTGTGGTGTATTTCTCCTGACGTCTTTGAATCTTTCTCGACTTTCCCAGTAGTATGTGTCACATGACTTTCGCAGTACTACGTGTCTCATGAAGTCATTGAACCTTCTCTACTGCAGCTGCTGTGTATCTCTCCTGAAGTCTTTGAAATGTCTGTGCTGTCCCAGTCGTACAGTCTGGTCACATTCATGAGGAAAATCATTTAACCGTATCTCATGTTTTTTAACAGATCGTTCAAGTGTCGCATGTTTCCACTGCTAATAGCTCTAAGATCAATAGCAAACACTTATTTCACACAGACCGAGATTAAGCGTAAGATCTGGCGAGGAACGGCAAGTTGTTGTTGATCCTTTAAATACACGTCCTTGTTATTTTAACCCTGATAGAGCAATAATTACATTTTGAAAATACATTTTTTAAGATAATTCATTGAAATTTTAGGTAAAAACTAAAAATGTATAGACACAATAAGTTGAAAAAAATAATTTCAAATTTCATTTTTCACTTCCTTTTTCTTTTAACCCTAATAGAGCAACCATAAGGAATACATTTTAAACTCATCAGGACTAAAGGCCCGATAGACTTATGGCGTAGCATGGTGTCCTTGCGTCCGTCCATCCATCTGTCCGTCCGTCTGTAAACTGTTCGCTTTTTCGACTTCCTCTCTAGAACTTATAACTCTAGAGGACTGACATTTTATGTGCAGTCTCCTTGGCCTACGGGAATTCTAAAGTGTAGATTCTTGACCCCTTGACCCCAAATAGGGTCACAGGGGGCATGATCTAAAAACCTGTTTTTAGCTTTTTCTCTTGTTTGAAAAGCTCTAGAGAGCTAAAATGTTGTGTACAGACTCCTAAGACAACAGGTATTCTAAATTGTAGAACCTATTTTCGACTACATTTCCAGTATGAAAAAGCTCTTGAACAAGCTGAGAACAATTTATTTCGGTTTTGCAAACATTACAGATCATGATGAGCTACAGAACCCATGACTATTTTTATGTTTTAAGTGCCACTATTGTTGAGATTAGTTTTCCTTACTCTAACCAATCATTACTTGTTAACATTAACTTCTCATACCAATCGATAACACTCAGAATTATGAACTGAAGTTGTACTACAATATCACTGAGTACAGATCTGTACAGTGTAACGGAAACTGTAAACCCACAATAAATATACGACGTACAGTAATATATAAATAAATCATAATCTCCTCTCTGTCGGTTTTGTAATAAATAGCTAGAAACTTGATGACAGCTTTGGTCGTATTGTGATCTGGTTTTCTGGTTTGGAAAAGTTTAGTAAAACGGCTAGAAATCATCCCGGATTTATATACATTTTACGCGATTTCAAAGATAATGCTAGGAATCAGAGGAAGTAGTAACTATCCAATTAATGCAAATATTTTACCAGTTAAAGACATTAAGTTTAGGAGTAGTAAAAGATTGAATATGCCAAAATTCTAATCTGTACCAGGCAAAATTAAGCAATACTACGGCATAACAAAATTCATTTATTTAGTTTCTGGTGAAACTGATTGTTAATTCTGGTCATCTTTACATGCTAAATTGAAAGATTAAGATCTTCTGACTTTACTATTACATTTGTCTGTTCAACACAGACTCTGTTTCTATTTACAACATGTACATCAACTTTCATGTCATCTAACTTTATTTTGATGTACTATGTAAGTCATTGTCTTTATAAAGTTTAAGATCACTGTAACATATTTTTCTGACGTATGTCAGTATGTCACAAAAAATATGACGTACAGGAAATTAAAATTTAATTACATTTACTTAAATTACAATTTATTTCTCATGTTAAAAATGTATCTCAAAATGAAAGTGGCTGAATTTACTTTTGAATAGCTGTAAGAGTTATAAGTAGAAATGCTTAATGCAAGTTTGTTCAATAAACTCAATTCTAAAACCTTACACCTGCTACAAACACTATATCTTCTAAACTTTCGAAAAGAAACAATGAATGAAGTCAATACACTCTCCATATTTACTCATGTTGTATTTGTGGCAGTGCGTATCTTTATCCTCCACATATCTTTACCCGACACGTCTGTACTTGCCAATAACAGGTATGGGACCCGAGAGATGGACGATACCATTGGCAGAATTCTTTTTAAAAAGTGACTGAGTTCCTACATTGATTTCATTAGCTTCTTACAATGAATTTGACATGAGTTGAACCATTAGCAGGGCGCTCTTGGACTGGATGATCTTTCGTTGACTTCAGCAATGCTTAGCTTCGTTAATGGGTTTGTATTATTCATTAAGTTCTTTTAGAAACTCCTGTGTGTATGCATCTATTCCCCGTTATTTGCTCGTACTTGCATACTACATACAAACTTGTAGTGAGAGTGGAAAGTAGCATTCAAGACAAGATATTCAGTGACTACGTCTCACTGACTCTTATACTATGTCTATCTACGCGATTCTACTCTTTTTCAAACCATCTGAAAAAAGATTAATTAAAACAATCGAATAAATGAGGTTATCGATGCATATTCCGATATTAAACAAACGATTGTAAAAAAGGTAGTGGTAAAAACGGTGATTTCCCCAAAAAATAAACTAAACCTAATATTCAATTCGTACAGGAGACGCTATTGACATTCGCTGCATTATGTGCGCTGCATTAATAAATTGAAAAAATATATTTAAGCAAAGAGTCTCGCATAGTCAATGATTATCAATATTATACATTTACATATGAATTAAAGAGGAAAGAACACATAAAACTGAAGGTAAACTTCTATGAACTAAACACATACATCTGGCAACTCAAAGAATAGAAACCTGACATTCAATTTTGATTGGTCAATTATTTGCCAGGCCAAACCATATTCAAACACCATCAAAAGGTGCAGCCTTTGCATATATGAAACATTTATCAAAATCTGCAATCCCCGCATGATCTCCTTCAACACACGCAACGAACTTGTCAACAAACAGCAAACAGCTTAACACAACCACGGTTTCTCAGTTCACAAGCTCCAAACGCCAAATCAATCAAATGTTTTAAACATATTTATTTCACAATAGTGTACATATTGTGAAAGGGATTGGCTAACAAGCTTACAACGCTTATGCTAAGGCCGCTCCCTTGAACATAATATCAATACATGTTTAATACATACACAACAGAACAAAGTAAATATAAATATGCAACATGGTTTTCATTTCTACCAGCATCATGACATATCACCCAACGTAACAGCAAGGCACTTTGTATGAATTTCTATCTCAATCTATAAGTTTCAATAATGAATTGATGTACATATTGTATTATACATTGATTTATGTTGCCATAAAGGATTGATTTTAGATCATATCCTTTTACATAGAAGTATTTATTTTGTCGAACATGATTATATAATGGGCATGTAAAAAAGAAATGGACACAATCTTCAAAAAAAATGACCACATGAACATGAAGGAGATATAGATATATGCCTATTGGATTTATCATAATTGAGGTCACTACATCCTAGACGAAGTCTGCAGTGAATTACTTGAGCAAATCTTTGTCCAGAATTTGGATCGAAGTGGTAGTATTTATTGCTTTTTTAAAGTTGCTGACTGAATCGCTTATTTTTGGTTCTTCTGATAACGAATTCCATTCTCTAACAACAGAGGGTAAGAAAGACGCCGAGTGTCTAGCAGTCTTACACGAAATTGTTTGTAGAGAATTTTAGTTTCTTAGATTGTAAGGATTATTTACGGAAATATTATTTGGAACCAAATCTGAAAGATAGGATGGAGATAATTTATAATACATTTTACAAATCGCTAAGGGAAGTTAAAGTTGTTTCTTCATATATCTTATTATGACTTGTGCCTCCCACAGCTCCGCATATCGATCTGAATGCATCTAGGTGAATATTTTCCAAGAGTTTTGCTTCATGCATACAACAATTTTCCCATACATTTGAACAGTAATCCAAAATCGGAAGAATGAATGATTTATACAATATTTCAAGGCTTTTTCTATTCAATCGGTATGTTAGACTTCTTAAACGATTTATCATTGGTCCCACTTTTCGGATAATGTCATCGATGTGAGAGGAGCACTGACAATCATTTTGAAGAACAAGTCCTAAATGTTTATGGGAAGAGACATCTTTAATAAGTACATTATTTAATTTTAAGTCAGGCTTATGGCTTGGATGGCGCTTTCTACTAAACTGCACAGATACAGTTTTATTTGGATTATAATCTATTTGCCACAGTTCAGCCCATTGTGAAATTCTTTGTAAATCGTTATTTAATGTTAATGCTGCGATGTTAGGATCAGCACTTACAAATATATAATGACGTGTCATCAGCAAACAGTCTGATATTACAGTCTCTATCATCAACTAGGTCTTTCATATATATATTAGAAAAAATAGTGGCCCAAGGACGGATCCCTGGGGTACTCCGGCTAATACCGTTTTCATTTCAGAGCTTTTATCTTCTATTACATGCTGTGTTTTCTGTTGCTTAAATAACTCTTAATCCATATTAGTAAGTTATTTTAAATTCCGTAATATTTTAACTTAGTTATCAGACCTTCATGCAAGACTCTGTCGAAGGCTTTACTAATGTCGCAAAAGACAGCTCTAATTTCTTTACCTTTATCGATTTCTTTTGATATGAAGTTATATAGGTATGTAAGCTGATTTACAGTTGAGACGCCCGGTATAAATCCCGATTGCAGGTTAGTCAAAAGATTGTTGTCTCTAAAATAATTAAAAAGCAATTTAAATACGCATTTCTGAAATATTTTAGATAGATTGCTAGTTAGTGCCATCGGTCTATAGTTAGTACAGTCGTTTGTGCTTCCTTTTTTATGAATAGGAATGATAGAGGATTCTTTCCACTGCTATGAGGGAAATATTAACAATTAAAGCAATGTGTTTATTTAAACAATATGCAAACATTTTAATGATTCTATTAGCAACACCGTCAGGACCGGTTACTTTATTCGTATCAACTGATAGTAATAAATCTAATACCTCTTTTGGTAATATAGTAACTGATGAGAGCGATTGTTGTGTTTTGAGGCTAACAGTAGGTGGGTGGCAGGAAGGGTCTCTATCTTGTGCCTGAGATCTAAAATAATTATTTAGGATATTTGCAATATCAATACTATCATCATACAATTTGTTTTGATGAAGTATCGATGAGAAATTGTTTTTACTTCCAGTTTTCTCCAAGCCCCTCTTTAATCGCCACCAGGATTTATGACTAACGGATGAATTGTGTTTATCGTCTCGTTTCTTACGATAATTTCCTTTCGCAGTACGGATAGCAGAAACAACACTATTTTTCATTCGTTTAAGTTCGACCAATCAGATGACAAATTCCTGTGTTTAGCTTCCTTATGAAGTCCATTTCGTTTTCTAATAAGATGACGAATTTCAATTTTTAGCAATGGGGGATCTTCTGGTCTTACTGTTATTGATCTATTTGGAATATGTTTGTTACATGTAGTTAGTAATGTACATGTTAAAATATCTACCATGTCATCTTGTGAATGGAATAATGCCTCCCAATTTACGGAAATTAACTCAATTAGGATAGCTTCTTTATCTGCTTTATTATAATCATATACAGTGCGCTTGAAATTAATTTGCTTCTGCAGCTGAGACTTAAGATGAACGAATATTGGACAATGATCACTGCATATAGGATCTAACACACCCGATTCATCAACACCATCACGAGCATTTACAAATACCAAATCAATCAGGGAAGACGACGAGCGTGTTATTCTAGTGGGTTTGTTGATTATTTGTTCAAGATCATACACAGATTTAAAATATTCTATCTTATGTTTCTGGTTTCCCATGGCATCTATATTGAAATCACCTGCGATAATTGTTGTATTGCGATAATTGTTGTATTGCGATAATTGTTGTATTGCGATAATTGTTGTATTGCGATAATTGTTTTTAGGTTCAGGTCAACTGCATTGCCAAAGGATTGATAAATTAGTTCCCAATAATGTTCACTTGTATTTGCGCGATAAAACACACCAATCAAATATATGTCGTTCTTCACTCCAACTTTTACCCATATCGCTTCCAGAATATCAATGTCCAAGTGGTCCATTGGTTCTACATATAAACTGTCTTTTACATAGATTGCTACTCCCCAACTACTTGGTCGAACTTTTCTGAAGAGAGGATGAAAACCCGGTAATAATATTGTGCTACTATCTATGTCCTTATTTAACCAAGTTTCTGTTAAACAGATAATATCATAATTAAATGATTCAGCATAGGTGCTATCAACTTTATCCCTTAAGCTCCTAATATTTAGGTGGACTATTTTAAGCTGCTGGTACACTGTACCAGGATTAGGATGAATGTCACCACAACAAAGTAATATTAACATCAACATAAGAGAAATACTGCAAGAGTACACACATAGGTAAGACAAAGCTAGTCTGTAACGTAAACACATATTAATGCCTTGCAGTGTAGTGATATGACAAAGAGCCCCACTACCTGTCTATAATTAACTATAAGTCAGTCGACATCTAGATAGAATAATAAAACCAGTAAGCTAAGAGAGGCAAGTGGAGAATAGCAATGAACTGTATGAGTAATTTGTGGTTTGATGGTATAAACTAGTTTCATGAAAATCAACTGTCACTCTGTTACTGATGTAATGACACATGTCAACATTATGCAAAACTGAAAAATAAGAATAAAAATATGATGAATGTGGAAAATCGAGAAAAAAATAATGGATCGTTTGTGAATATATGCATGTCGGGGTTATGCGTCGTTTGCATCTAAAGCCAGACAAGCTATTCTATCATTCGAATAGGGATTTAATAAATTAAAATAAAATACGCGTAAATGTTTTAAAGTTTCGATAGAAAAATTACCTTATTCCTTACGAAACATATATTATTGTCAATGCATACTTGCTATCATATTACATAAATAAAGCATTAACAATATCAATTGAATCTTTCAGTAAATGAGAAATGAACAAATAAACAAAGAACGAAAAGAAAAAAACCCAAAGAAAAATATCAATATTCATTCATCCACCATTGACCACACAGGTTTTACGACACGAGAAGAAAAGAAAAATCATGATCATGTCAATTTCACGCTGGATCTCACAACCAATGACAGTTAAGGTCACCTTTGACCCGCCTCAATGAACTCGCCTATGTTCCTTATTTGGATTGATGAATGCAACGTTCATATCGCTCAATACACAATATTGTCACTTCTATCACTTATCATGAGCAAAGTTACATATTAAGATATGTTTTACACAGTCATCATAGTTAGCAGTTATTGTCAATCAAATCAGCCAGACAACTACGATAGTAGTCATAACGTTGTAGTAAAATACCACGATTTTGTAGAAAAAAAACGTATCTCACTTTCACTGTCAACTCCAAATGAAACTTGACAATTGCATATCTAAACTACACGATACTTAAATGGAATTGCATGATGACAATAATTGCATAGTGCCAACGGCATAAAATAACCTCTAGCATCAATAAAGCATTATTTGTCCTTTAGAACTATGTATTTACATGACAACACGTTTCTTTCAGTTACACTCTGTGTGGAGGTGTGTCGTGCACGTATGGACAGTCTTAATACCAGAGTAGCGTTACAGTACCAGTTATCATTATTTAAATACATGTATATCCTTGATTTGATTAAGGGACATTAAGGGACATTAAGTGACATTAATTTATGCAGCGTAGCTCATTAATAGGCTAATGTAGGCATGACATCAAGGGCTAGAAAGAGAAAGGAATCATTTGCGAGTCGAGTGAATCTATTATACATTAACCTATCAATTATCATTAAGGAGTAAACAAAGGATTAGCGATCCTATTTCCCCCATTTACGAAACTGTCAAACAGGATTTTTAAGATGACACGCTGTGACGTCAGCCTGATTGGAAAGATTGGAATCACCATTCTATAATGAACAGTCACAAAGGGTGTGGTGTTGACCTGCAGAAGGACAAAGTATTTGCCTAAAACCAATACAACCGTACCTTTAAAACCGTATCCTTCGTACTTGGAACTAGCAAACCATGAGTCGTCCATTCATCTTCAATGAATCTTGGACTATGAATTGTGTTGAACCCTGCCAGCATCGACTGGAACTAGCTAACGTCGTGTCCCTAGTTTCTACAACGATGCGCGAGCTTTCTGTTCATGAGTCTTCCATTCATCTTCATAGAAGCGTGAGCCCTTCCATTCATTTGCTGTATGTTGGACGAGCAAACGTTTAAGGGATGTTTCTGGACAAGGAGCTTTGTCTCTATTTTACCTACTCTCCCTGATAGATTCTTGTGTTGATGGGTTGCAGTATGTTATCAACAGTGGCATGAGATCTGGTAGATTGTAGCAGTGCTGGTGCCTCTGCCATTGGTATATAAAGATGGTCTGAAATCAGCGCCAAAAATTACTTATATAAGGCTTTAAATTACACCGCTCACAAAATATTCACTTGAGTCCCTGAAGTCGCTGAAGCGTATCTGCCGGATTTGACGTCACTTCTGGCGCTTGCATATCCGCGTAAATGCTATTTCAACGTGTTTTATCACCTTTAATTTTTATCTGTCGATCGAACATGCTAATATTCATCAAAACAACTTAAATATTCGATATATCGAGTCTGTAGATTTCTATCTTGGTTATTTCGCAAATGACAATTTGGAAATTTTTTGTATAACCATGTGATTTAGTTTATATGAAATACCCAATGATCTGATGTAATTGCAGTGACAATTCATTACAAATCTAATTAAGGGGCGTATGGTAAGTAGTTATTTGTTACATAGGTCGATGGTCGTGGTGGCATTCGTCTATGGAGGAACAATAACATACAGGCTAGCAAGATTTAGATGTCTGTCACATTTAATTCATTTTCGTGTTGTTTATTTTTAACAAAAGGTCATTGTTCTTTTGTTCTATTTGACTTAAGCTTAGGGTGTTTGTTAGATACAATATGTGTCCCATCTCTTACAATTGTAGAAGCATGGACAACATGGACGACCTGGACAACATGGGCAACATGGACAACATGGACAACATGGACAACATGGACAACATGGGCAACATGGACAACATGGACAACATGGACAACATGGGCAACATGGACAACATGGACAACATGGACAACATGGACAACATGGACAACATGGGCAACATGGGCAACATGGACAACATGGGCAACATGGACAACATGGGCAACATGGACAACATGGGCAACATGGACAACATGGACAACATGGACAACATGGACAACATGGGCAACATGGACAACATGGGCAACATGGACAACATGGACAACATGGACAACATGGACAACATGTTACTTGTGGTACGTCCCTGTGGATAACGTAGAATGTCTGGAAATCTTTCTCAGAGGAAATACAACTGAATGTGTGAGGTTTGACAATACTTTATTCAAGGACTATATGTTTAAACATGACAAACATGAATACAACATTGCCACGTTAAGCATGAAATATACAGCATACGAAAGAGACATAATTAATCAAATAATAAATGCAGTATTAAATGCGTGTATCATTACGTCACATCATGCAAATTACAATGTTACAAAGAAATGATTTATAGGTAATGAAGACCGCTGTTATTACTGAAATATTGTGCTCCCATGAAAAGAAAATATGTGTTACCAATGCTAAATATTACTCTTGTATAAACAAACCAATCTAAAACAAATGTACATAGTTAATGTAAGCCATGCGGCTTCATTTCCCTTCGAGTGATCATTTTAAGGTGTTCTCATTAAAACGGTAGTTCAAGTGATCTGACTTATGTAGGGATAAGTAAGCGCTCAAAATAGAGATTTACATATGGCTTCATGATTAAATAGTCACCCATCCTACTGTCTGAACTCTCACAATCACATGAGACCGAGTAATCTACCTCTCACACTGAAGAGTTTTATGTCATTTTGTATGTCACATCATTTCTTCTAAAGAGGGTAACCGTTTTCTATGGATACAGCTTAATGAGTTTTGTAATGAGATGTTTTACCTTCTTACCTAACACTACATGGTATAAACTTTTATAGAAAATTGCACATTTGAGAAAGAATAATATGCTTAAACGTGCTATAGTGCCTTTGAAACTTTGAAAGGTGTAACATGTCCATATACACAATGCATGGTAATACATTAAAGAGAGAGTTATGAGTATTTAAGTTGTAAACATTTAAGATACTTAGGAACACATCTCTAACTATTTTTCAACAAGTTTGATATATAAATAATGCTGTGTACAATTTAAGTAAAGCAAATAATGTAAAAGTAATACTTTTGTTTGTAAATATTAAACAGAATGTGTCAAATGGAAATTCGTCACTGGCATATATTATCTCATATATCATGCAATGTGTGACTTCTTTGAAGCATTGTAGCATGGCGAAATCAAAAACTATTTTAAAAAGAAAAAAGAGGCTCGTGAATGTACTTTAAATAATGTCATACATTACACTTACTGTTACAGTTTTAGAAGCTCATTGAAGTGACAAGGGTAAATAGTTCTAAAACATCAGTTTGTCTTTCTCCAATAAGTGATCCACAGCATCATAAGTTAATGACGTCTCAAAGAAACTGCGGCGTCGCCTTGTAGACTATGTACTGTTCTGTAGTACCAATCAGCTTCGTGCATAGAGACAACAAACACTCGGTGTGAACGTTTTGCCGCTGATCTACTTACTTACAGTCCACTAAACTTACCCCGACTGACTGATGACCTCTGTCGCCTCCGATCGGCATGGTAACAGACACCAAACATTGCAACTATCGCACATGACGTAGGATTATTTGGTGTGATGCGCAAAGGTACATCAAGAACGTTTCGGACACTATATTTTTATCATGAATACATAAGGTGCCGAAGTCAAGCCAACTGGCAAAACCAGATACTTGTAAAGTTGTAACTTCTATCTCGCCAAGTAAAACCAGGAAAGCCCATATAAGGTTTGAAAATATCAATGTTATGATAAGCTGGCTGTATAAAGTTTCACCAAATAGTCATTCCGACTAATATAAGCCAGAGCTGTCTTCCAATTATTCTTCTACACAGGACAAAAAGTGGTGGAATCCATTTGCCGGATCCTTCCGAATTCTCCCAAATATTGGCAGATCCTGTAGAATCCGGAAGAATCTGGAAGAATCAGGCAAGCGAATTCCACCACTTTTTGTCCTATGCAAATAAAAGGAGAAAATTCTCACTAATTTTTTAAACATAGTTATTCTCAGAATCAACCGTTGTGCCTGACGAGTGCACTGACACCGAGAACGGGTTAACAACCTCAGGGAAGTTATCATATTTTCAGATTACGTTCTTCTACACTAATTCATCAATATATTTTGTCACAAAACTGCTATGCTGTACTGCCGACTGATTGTTTCTGGAAAACAACAGGTCTGGTTAGAAAGTGAATTTTATATCTATTTTCAATAATATCTAAAAAAAATGGGATGCACCAATAGTTTCCAAAATGTTAGACATGTTTGAAGTCATCCCCTTACCAACATCTCTGACATTCCTTGTTGTATTCAAAATAACTATCAGTAAGACTTTCAGTGTCAAGATCATGTACACCATTTGAACTATTTTGAGAAGTATACTTAACTGACAAAACTGTACTGGTCCGACTGGCCTGACTGACCAGTACTTCCTCCGACTGGAGTTCCCTGACATCCAGTTCTGGTGTAGGGGCAATCTCTCCGGAAGTGGCTAAACTCCACACAGGCGAAACATGCTCCTTCATGCATGAAAGGGCTGGTTCGTCGTTTCTGCTGAGGACACCCTGTGCACCTGCTGCCCGGGACGACTAACAGTAGCACTCCTGTGTAGCCCGGCCTACATACAGTGCCTACCTTCCTCGCTTCTGATGTATCTACCTAACTGCCCTTGTGTCCGCACCAAACTTCGCTCGGTCATCATCTGAGTTGTCAGCAAGCTCGTTTGAGACTTATCGTCGTTCTGTCTCCCATCCTCCCTCAGACGAATCATCGATACTTATGTTAGTTCCCAAAGTCCAGTCAATCACATTCGGTTTCGATTATGCACTTGGCATCCCCATACATCTCAGTACGAATCAAGGAAGCAATTTGCTGCATACACTGAACAGTCTCTTCGTTAAGGTTGCACTGGATTTTATTGCCTTCCTTCGACCACACTAGTCCTTATCCACTTTGAGTCTCTTAACATCATTAGTTGTTTGGTTGAACTCTTCTCTGAGGGCAGACATATTAGTATCCAGGATATCATGTACTTCTCATTTACTTGTTTCAAGTTCTTTTAAGATGGCGTGTTTAGCGTCCATCGTTAGTTGAACATTCGAGTAACCGTAGCTGCAAGTGAAGCGAGAATGACCTAACACAGGTCACACTGCCCTTATATACAGGCCATTCACGCCACCTATGAGCGTGTGCAACTACTCTTTCTACAGTTATATACACTTGAGAAAGCAATTTCCTTTTTACTCATCCTTCAACTGAAGGAAATATAAGCCCATTTGAGCTGTCATGGAGCGGAAAGCATCTTCCCAACAGCCAGGAGGTGCCTCATCAAGGTAAAAAAATTCAGTATATCACGTAAACTAGTTGTTCATGATTTTGAGGGAGCAAATCAAAATTACCTCAAGAACAAATATGTACATAGTGCAAGTTTAGGTAAAGTAAAAAAAAACTCGAAAAGTAAGACTATGTTGCACCGACAAGTCTGCGTTCAATCTTTCCCTACAGTTAAGTTGGTTCACAATTAGCATTTTATTTGTTCCCACAATCATTGGTGAGACTTAATACCATTCAATACCAACATTTATATTAATCCTTAAGTCAGTGAATAATGTAATGGAATTTCGCATGGATACAGGTAATTACATACATGTACATCCCATTAGCTTAACTAAGATATAAGCAATAAGGTTAATTCCAATCAGAGGTTACTAGAGAAGGTGTGAAGTAATAGGAACTGTTTGTCTCCTCTCTAAGCAGCACAGTTACGTTGGTACAAGTCGTATGTAGTTGTGTCAGGTAGTCTGTCACTCTCGGACACTCCGAACCAAGTCACTTCCGCCAGATAACATCTTTGTGTTCCCCACTTGTAATCTACACTGACGCATACGAATGAAGATTCATCAATGCAAGCCTGCATACAGTCACGAGCAGATGTTGTATCAAAACTGTGTCTGTTGTATCCGTCGATTGCTTTGCCTTTAAATGTCGAGAACGTGTCACGGTACTGGCTACAGTCTGTAATGCAAGGAGAAAAAACTGTTTAGACATGTTTTATGAGAATATCATACTCGATTGTCCAGAGTATCTCACTCATTTCGTGGCAATAAAGACAAAGAACATACCTGTAACACAGTTTCCAGAAGTTGGATCATAGCTGTATCCGACATCACATTGACACGATCCCTGGTTGCAGCTTGGGTTCTCATAGGAACAGTTATCCGTGGTCTGACATTCCATCCCGAAACTTTGAAGTCCTAAAATATAATGGTGAAATTAGTATGTGTCACTTACTGTTTACACAGCACATCATACTTACAAACGTTTAATAAACTTCTTCTCATATTGTAAATAAAATTAACTAAATACGTGCAAATGCTACTTTTTGGCTAGGTGCATCATGTGTTTAACTGCGACTGTTCATGTCTTTAGTTAATCAACTTAAATTTTTCTTAGATCCTGTGATTCTAAAATGGTACTGTATTAACAAAGATCAGTGGAAACTGTTATCTGTGTTTGAATGACAATATTCAAACAAACCCTAACTGTCTAACGTAACATAATCTACTCACGTCCGTCCATGAGGTAGAGTCTTGCTCCAAGTTCGGCCCCCACAGGGTGAAACGTTTTGTCAGGTTGGGAGAAGCCAGAAGCAAACAGGGAGCACGTCTTGGTGAGAGTGTTGAACTGGTAGGATCTGCATCTGGTGTCATGTACACACTCCCAGGTACACTGCCACAACTTATTCATCTTCACGTAGGTTTGGAGAAGAAAGTCTGACACGGCCTTGTCATCAAAGACAGGGAGATTGTTGTACTTAAAATACAGAGATGTACATTGGTCTGACGATTGACAACACACATTCAAATAAAAGATGAAGAGTGCTTGATAGACACATGGTAACAATCTCATCATCTAGGCCTTCTATTCTAGTTCTGTGCTTGGATCTCCTGAAGTCGTCGAACCTTCTACTCTCCCTGTGATGTATCTCTCCTGAAGGCGTTAAACCTTCTCTACTCTCCTTGTGTTGTATCTCTCCTGAATGCGCTAAACCTTCTCTACTCTCCTTGTGGTGTATCTCTCGAGAAGTATTTAAACCTTCTCTACTCTCCTTGTGTTGTATCTCTCGAGAAGTATTTAAACCTTCTCTACTCTCCTTGTGCTGTGTCTCTCCTGAAGTCTATGAATCGTCTCTACTTTCACTTTGGTGTATCTTTCCTGGATTCGTTACACCTTCTCTAATCTGCCAGTACTGTGTTTTATGTGATGTTGTTGACGACTACAATCTGTCAAATAGTGGGCTAAACACTCCTTGAAAGTGGTCAGTTCGACTATCTTTATGCGCATGTTTAATGATGTTAAATAGACCGTTAAATTAGTGTTCGGACTTGGCTGGACTTGGCTGGACTTGACTAGACTTATGGTAGATATGCTGCAGATCAGATTGAGTTCGCTTACAAAACCAACAACTTTACCTCTATTTCTATACATTCAGTTCGTGTAGGATTTTTTTCACGCGAATTATTTTTACGACCTTTGTGTCGTTTCATTTTTGCTTTTGCAAATATTTTTTTAAATTGGGCAATTAACTTAAAATTCTCGCCGCAAATGGTTGCGATACTGCCGAAGCAGTGCTAAACAATAACTCACTCACTCACTCAGGCGAATTGGATTGTGTTGGGACGTGGGATGTGTTTATTGAAACGTATTGGATTAATCTTTACTACATTGATAAAGTTAGTGAATCTTAATTTTAAAACAAAGACTCTCCGAACCGTAAACGTAGCAGTTGTCTGATTTGTTAATTCAATTCGGCCATCTCACTTTTGAATGGAAGGTCATAGGTAGCCAAAAGTTAAGCTGACGCGACCACTAACTGAATCCAACAAGACTCAATAGGGGAGTGTAGCGAGTATTATTGGGGCTAGGTGTACTCAGACTGCTCCATACATGTATATACAATTGTTGTATCCATAATTGGCAGAGATTCGTTAAAGTTCAAACTCTTTGCTTAACATAAAATCATGAAATGATGTTATATCCATCACTTACTCCGGAGATAGAAGTGAGTCCTAAGTGAAGCTAAACGTCAACTAGAAGCACACAGTGTACTGAAATAACATTATAATTACTGGCATATCACAGACGATTCACTGAACCATACAACATGCACAACGACAATACTTCATTAACAGGTTTAAGGTGGGAACAAGATCTATGGAAAACCAACTTTTGTATTGTTTTCCGTTAAGTAGGGCCTGAGTGCCTTAAGAGATTAATGTGGCCATTGGGAATATAGATTTGTCGAGCAGGCAATTACTGTAAACCGTAGATTGTCAGATGATACCACGTGCATTTAACACAATTAAACCATTAGCAGCACTTAGCTACATGGATAGGTTGTATTGTTTATCCAGATTCCACAATGACTCCCTGCCATAAATACTCGTGGCAGTCTTGAAATACGAATAAATAATTTATGTTCGACTTCATTTCAAAGTAATCGAATATTGTCTTCAAACTAACAAACAAACAAACTGTGGGTATTTGTACCTGCTTGTTGTGATGTACTGTATGATCATTATCGTTGAGATCGATGGTTTGCATGGTTCATGAAGTCGAACCCACTGAGATATGTTGCATGCTCCGTGAAGTCGAACCAACTGATATATGTTGCACGGTTCGTGAAGTCGACCCCACTGATATATGATGCATGGTTCGTGAAGTCGAACCAACTGATATATGTTGCAAGGTTCGTAAAGTCGACCCCACTGATATAGGATGCATGGTTCGTGAAGTCGATCCCACTGATATAATTTTCATGGTTCGTGAAGTCGAACCAACTGATATATGTTGCATGGTTCGTGAAGTCGAACCCACTGAGATATGGTGCATGGTTCGTGAAGTCGAACCCACTGAGATATGTTGCATGGTTTCGTGAAGTCGAACCCACTGAGATATGTTGCATGGTTCGTGAAGTCGAACCCACAGAGATATGTTGCATGGTTCGTGAAGTCGAACCCACTGAGATATGTTGCATGGTTCGTGAAGTCGAACCCACTGATATATGTTGCATGGTTCGTGAGGTCGAACCCATTGAGATATGTTTCATGGTTCGTGAAGTCGAACCCACTGAGATATGTTTCATGGTTCGTGAAGTCGAAACCACTGTGATATGTTGCATGGTTCGTGAAGTCGAAACCCCTGAGATATGTTGCATGGTTCGTGAAGTTGAACCCACTGAGATATGTTGCATGGTTCTTGAAGTCGACCCCACTGAGACATGTTGCATGGTTCGTGAAGTCGACTTTGAGTAAATGCTGATGCTCTTTTTTAGCAAACCATGTGAGACACACTGAACGTTTTAACGTTATCAATAATGCTCCTGGGGCAAATTTGTCTTGATTTTTGACAGAATCTTTTCAACATGAGTGAAAAGCAATACACACTGAAAATAATTGAAATTCTTTTAAAAGAAGAAGAAGAATAGTTTTATTCAGTATGTATGGCCAAATGACCAGGAGTACAAATATGAAGATGTAATAAAAAATAAAACCTGAAGTCATTCTGCTTCCAATAATTTGGAGAAAAAATAGTGTTTACATTATTTATATTAATAATCCATGAACAGGGCCAACGGATGGCTATTCCACGTGTAAAAAACACCCCCTAAGATAGACTAAGAACACGTGACTAACATTCCAAAAAGAATTGTGGGTGGAGCTTGATTCAGTCTAAGCGTGATGGCGGAACGTAATTTGTCTTATTCAAATGTTTGTTGCTGTCATAAAAGTTGATGTTCATTGTCCCACCGCTAATTTTGACCGACTGCAGAAGTTGCAAACTATGGAAAGGTATGATGGCCCAGAGGGGACATCGCTCTTTCGCCCTCTGGTATCAACACGACAAAGCGATAAAGCGATATAGTCACACGACAAAGCGATAAGGCTGCACGACAAAGCGATAGAGCAACACGACAAAGCGATAACGCCGCACGACAAAGCGATAACGCCGCACGACAAAGCGATAGTGTCGCACGACAAAGCGATAGTGTCGCACGACAAAGCGATAACGCCGCACGACAAAGCGATATAACAACGCGCTAAAGCGATAATAACAGCACGATAAAGCGAAAGAGCGATAAAGCGAAAGAGCGATAAAGCGATAAAGCGAAAGAGCAATAAAGCGAAAGAACGATACAGCGAAAGAGCGATAGAGCGAAAGAGCGATAGAGCGAAAGAGCGATAGAGCGAAAGAGCGAAAGAGCGAAAGAGCGAAAGAGCGATATTGACATGTCGACCTTAATCTTTTACATAACAATAGAATACTGGTTTCATTCAATTTCTTTTCATTTCACTTGATATTTGATTCACATAACATAAGAATGATTTTGATAAATGATTCCACTTTAAATCCCCAAAGGTCGCTATTATATAAATATAAGTACAAATTTATTTTGTATTAAGAATTTGAATAAACATCTATAAAACAACTTACGGTGAATAATTGAGAAATCCATGCTAATTAAAACAGACATCTGCAACTCTAATAGATTAATTCAAAACGCTGACAAGGTGTGTGTAAACCTGTACATAAATACTTTCTTAGACATACTTTATGTGACTGGTTATTATTGATTTAATTGAGCAAAACAAAGTTTATATAAATTTAAATCGGCGCACTCTGATTTCTTCTACTTACTCTATATTTTTACTGAAAAAGCTGTCAAATATAGCTTAAAATCATTAAATATGTCTGACACTCGGCATCCCAAAAAATGTTATATATGATGTTAAAAGGTATAGAAAATAATAAAGTTAATTGGGCTTCGAAGTTTCCAGATTTATTGTACAGTTTGGGCTTCATCTTCCCACGCAAGGCCTAACTAGCGCCAGTCTCCAAACTGGCTAATTAGCTAATTGGCTAATTGGGCTTTGGTTTTGTTTGGGACCAACAATTTGTTTATCTTCCTACTTCGTGTTTCTCAAAATTTCTGTGTCGTCTAAAATTATTCATGAACTGAATTGGTATAATTCACTTCAAAACGGCACCAACTCCATATCTTACTCTTATTTTAAAGCTTCACTGCCTAAAAAATTATATTTGAATGCGGTTGTTGTTAAAATGTTTAGAGTATTCGGGCAATTTACGTGTTTTTCATTTAAGAATTGAAACGGGTCGGTTTTATAATATAGATAGAAATGATAGATTATGTTTACAATGCGACGACGGCTATAATTGAGGATGAAAACCATTTCCTTCTTGTGTGTTCCAAATTTAAAGAGCTCCGCCTGAATCATTTGCCGGAAACTGTTTGTACAAATCCAAATAAAACTAAATTTAAAATCCTCATGTCAATATCGAATTGTAAACTTGTAATTTAGCAAGCTTTATTTTTCATGCCATGTACCAAAAATGTTAATTGAATGACTGTTGCTGTACACATCATGTCTTGTCATATATACGATATGTAGATGACCTACACTTCAGACATAAAGAATTGAAATTGATAACTTCTGATATATATTCATCAACATAATGTAAGAAACAAGTTTGGAAATATATTGTAACAACACTGGTATATTATTTAGACATTCACTAACAAATCAAAGGAAAGGATAAAATAATCTATCATTATCAAAATAAAATATATAAATTTGTTTACTGGGTTACATTGTGCACATCATAACGTATAAGACACTATTAGGCTATATCACAGTAGAATATTTGTGTGACATTGTGTATTAATATGTGCGACAGGAATAATTCTAAAGGGTATGATTCATGAAAAAGCACGTTTTGGGTAAATTTATTGAAATGCGAACTCCGCGCATCGCCATGAATCATTAGTATGATGGTAATAGGTTGTACGCCTTCAGTGCATGGAGCTCAGCGACATTCGAATGCGTATATGAGGTTACAAAATCGTCTCTTTCACAGTTGAATGGCTTCATTCTGCTCACATTAAGAGATAGTTTTAATCAGAAAGGAGGCCCATGGCATTATACAGTGCATAGTAGTAAAATACATTTACCTGACTGTTGAGGACATCCTAGTTGCTTACATCTATTTCGCTAAAGAGTTAAACAATTGAATATATTTTTCATAACCAGGAATTCAATGTAATATATGGGTAAAGTCTTTCTTAAAACATTGAGAAATGGATAAATAATACAAAAGGGTATTCTGACTCAGTGAAAAGTATATGTTCTTGATAAAAAATGAGACGTTTTGACCCTGTCGGTAGTGCTTGTAAACACATAAATTTGCAAACTGATTAATACGGAACAACCAAAGAGTCAGCTTCTATTTTTTGTTAACTTTTCTGTCAAACGTGTTTCAATACCCATGAACTTTGGGTTTTATCCGAGCGTGGGTAATTTTCCCGTTTCATCATAATTCAACAATTATTCTTGTCGTGAAAAGGGATTTTATTATATTTTTGGTGTGACGTTCATCACAATGATAATTGCGGACATTGAACGTCAATCATTATAACAAAATAATTCTCTTTATTAATATCATTTAGTGATTGGCGCTTAAGGGTTAATGTTCAATAACAGTCAATACTTCTTGATAAAATACTACAATGCAACACTGAGTGTTCCTTTTAAAACCCATTGAGTATGTTGTTGGAGTCACATTATGTCAAACGTAATAAATGAAGTTATTTTATCGAAAAGTACTGATTGCTGATGAACATTATCAATTTAAGGCTAGTTCATTTAGTAGTGATATTATAAAGGTGAAAGTCACGATTTATTATTGAAAACTTGACAAAGATGCGGGTTAATTGGTTAAATGTAAGTTTGGAAACTTACCTTTAATAGACAGTCAGATGTGGGTTGGTAATATGTAATTGGTCATATAACTACTGTGCACATATAGGAAACGTATAAATTCGGCTTCTTCACGTACAAAATGCTGTTGCTCGACTTTATTTGATTAGCATACATTTGGCGTTGGGGAATGAATATGCAAGTAAAGTGAAATTATTTGTACTTCAGAATAAATCAGAATATCTGGTCTGTCGACATGCATGAAGGCAAAGTAAATATTCCTATAAATTTTTAATGGCTCTTTAAAACATATTTGTAAATGTTTTATCCATATGCATTATTTTTACATTTTATCTGTAAATAAGTTTTTTGGATATAAGAGTATTCAACCAAAAGCGTATATATTTCAGCATTTAGTGGATTCACATATCGTTATCAAGTAATGAATAACTAAATACCGGAAACCATTTTATTTTAATTCGTGTGAGTAACTTAGTGTTGATGGTTAAATCACCATATCACCAAAAATACCAGTATTGACCTGTATTAAGAACATGACACACTATAAAGTAATTAAGTATGTGAAATAAATATTCAAATTTCATACTACGTATCTATAATATATTGATTATAGTTTCTGTTTGCATTTAAACCTATGGTTTTTCATATCATTAGTAAATGTCAGAGAACATGTGGAGCTATTGATACTGTAGAGTATAGTTGGTTACCATTGCAAAGTCAAATGGTATCAGTTCCCTAAATTGCACGTCACATGTTGTCATAGTAACATGATCTGCATGAGCCTGGGAAAAAATCAATTATTCGTGCTGTAATCCGAGATTTGCTCTTTGAAAAGACTCAAAATTGTGACTCTTGCCTCAATGTTTAAGAAGTAAATGCTTTGCAAAATAAAAGTGATTTTTTTTCGGAAACTGGGATATTGGCTAACTGCATGCTGTACAGTTTGCAATTACTATAAATGTGCTCGTGGAACACCTTGGTACCGACAAGGAATACAATACCTTGAAGTTTTACCAAAATGGGACCAATAGAACCATTCTGAATGAAATTCATAAATGACGCCATAACGTCAAATCAACATCAGCAAAGATAGGGGTTTTGCATCAAACAACTTCACGGGAGTGTTTGCACATGTTCTAATTGCATTTAAAAGCACATTTTGCCCTTCATCATCTGAACAGAAATGTGGCTATTTTCCCAGAGAATGATTATGGCACAATATAATGTTATCCAGAAGTTCTATACAAGTATTGACTTATCGTTACGTCTGCATGTGTTCAACACGTTATTATTATGATGTCATCAAAATTGGAATGCTGTGATGTTATAAATTTTCTCATTACAGCGTTATCAGTAATTACGAAGTTGTTTAGTGGACTGGCGTTATTTTGCTGTTCAGTAGATATCCAAGTTTGTACGTCACCTTGTTGAGATTACTATTCATCTACATAGTAAAGCTTGCACAAGAAACTTACACATTGACTTTCAAGGTGTAAACTCTACATAAATGCTCATAATAATGCAAATGTTGAGTGTACTTCAACCGTCTATATAATCTCGGAATATAGTGTCAATATTTTAGCATTGTACGTGTAATCTTGGTTTTCATTCTTGACATGGTTTCTATGATTATTAACATAAAGTTAATGAATTAAGTTTGGCTATTCGAAAGGTTGTCTGCTCGGGAAAACCACACTAATAAACTACATAATGGCGCGAGGGCCACACGACATGTACTCTCCTTGTTGCCGCGAAAGCCACAACAGAAAACTACAGAATATCGCGAGGGCCACACGACATGTACACTCCTCGTTGCCGCGAAAGCCACACTAGAAAACTACAGAATGTCGCGAGGGCCACACGACATGTATACTCCCCGTTGCCGAGAAAGCCAACTACAGAATGTCGCGAGGGCCACACGACATGTACACTCCTCGTTGCCGCGAAAGCCACACTAGAAAACTACAAAATGTCGCGAGGGCCACACGTCGTGTAAACTCCTGGTTGCCGCGAAGCCCACGATTGATTTCGGGATGATACCGTTTATCAAATTAGCGCCACCCATTGATAGATAATGAGCTTATTATAAAGTGAATATGGAGTTAATCTTGTTTGTTTAGTTTTAAATAAAGTGTTGTAGTAGTTTTTCTTTAGGTCACGGTTTTTCAACTGTATATCTGTCACTATTCTGAAGTGGTTAGCATTAAAATGATGATTTTCAGCAACGTTCAGTATTCGATAAAATTACATCTGACCAAATAACATATAAAACATGACACACACACGTGTACATTACATAAAATAAAATATGTTGCTATGGGGTGAAAACATCAATGAAATATGAAACTCCCCTGTCCTGTGCCTTCCTACAATATGATAATACAAAGTAAAAAGACTGCAAGACACATCATAGTTTATAATATACCGTAACATGGACAAGCCGGAGAGCCACATTCATACGATCACAAAAACCGGGAGCGCCAAGTTGTATGTAACCTTATTTTCTTACATGTGGCTCTGCCGGATTGCAACCCTTATAAAGATGTGCATTGTGCGCAGTACGATTGAGTGGTTCAACATCTTGACCTGAGAAAACCAAAAGAGAAGACGGCCGTTATCCAAAGTGATACTAAGATTCGTATGTTTATTGCAAAATAGTTTTACACACCACCAGTTGATAACAGTTGTGAATCACATTTTCCTTCTCTGTTTTACAAAATTCCTCGTTACCATTATTTATTAACTGCATAGATAATACTTCCTTCTATGGTATATATAATGAGTTTTAGAACGATAATAGTCTACATATATATGAAGCAAATGATGCTACTTGATATGTAAAACAGTTTAAAGAAATGGCTGTTTTATTTATGCGGAACTTTATCAGAAAACTGTAATACATGTCGAGCAATTTGAATCCTGAAGTACATGTACTGTTGTTGAAAATTACAATGTTAATGCTTATCGGTTCATTAACGTAACAATGTAATTATGTAAAGTTAAAAGACGTGACAATGCACCGCGATTGACGCCCGTCATTCAGTCAAATGTCATTTTGGAAATTTATTTACAACAGACGATAGGACAAAGTTTGGTTGAGAATGTTTACTGAGTCATCTGTGCATGTAAATGCGACGTGAAATTTCGGTTTCAGATGTTGCTCGACTTTCATTTGAAACAAGAGAATTAGTGAGCAAAGCTCACTCATGATACCCCCGCTTTTACATTAACATTGGTCAAAGAGAAATGTTTGAAAATAGCAAAAGGGTATCAATGTTAAAACTTTTGTATGAAAAGACCATAACATATATTATTAAAGCAGAGTAAGTATTACACCTCTAAGCATGTTTTAGAAGTAAAAGTCAAAGTGGTTTCGTAACATTTGAACAACTAGAAGAGCGTTTGCGGGACACCGCAAAAGCAGAGCAGCTCCGAAACTTTGGGTCCCGCCTTTCCCTGTTCCGCCTTCTCCTCAGCATAAATAAAATTGGATTTTTTTTGGACCAAACTTTGTTCATTATTCAAGTTATTCTAACAAGTTGAATCATCACTGGGGTCACTTTTCACAAGTGTGTTCTTAAAACCTATTTCTGATTTCAAAATTGGATCAAAGGATTAACATGGCCTGAACCAATATCTCATGACCTTGACCTTGACCTTAGACCTTCAAGGTCACACCATCAACGATAACTTTTCATTGTGTATAACAATCATGCAATGACTCAAAGTGTTCATTGTTAACATAAGGCATTTTCACAATAGCATGCTTAAGTTGTGACCTTGCTGTGACCTTGACCTTTGACAGATTTTAGCGAAAACTTTTTCAAATCTTGGTCTATCTCCATAGTTGATATATACCAAATAAGAGCCTGACAGCACAAAAACGTTTGAAGTTATCATGTTTACAAGGATTATTGTAGTAATTAAAGCACTCATGACCTTGACCTTTGACCTTGAATGTGAACATGTCAAAATCATTTACCAGATTTATAAGAAAGAAGCTATGTATATGAGGTGTTAATACCTTCTTGGAAACAAGTAGTATTTGAGTTATGAGCGGAACCAAAAGTGTGACCATAGACGCGCATACAAAGACGCTTAAAAGTGGAAAATCTGAAAAAATAATCATGGAATCTGAGGGAAACATAGAAAAGGCACATCTTGGGACCATAAACTGTACATGTATAAAGTTTCATAACAATTGAACAAGTAGTATTTGAGTTATGAGCGGAACCAAAAGTGTAAGCATAGACGCGCACACAAAGACGCTTAAAAGTGGAAAATCTGAAAAAATAATCATGGAATCTGAGTGAAACATAGAAAAGGCACATCTAGAGACCATAAAGTGTACATGTATAAAGTTTCATAACAATTGAACAAGTAGTATTTGAGTTATGAGCGGAACCAAAAGTGTGACCATAGACGCGCACACAAAGACGCTTAAAAGTGGAAAATCTGAAAAAATAATCATGGAATCTGAGGGAAACATAGAAAAGGCACAACTAGGGACCATAAAGTGTACATGTATAAAGTTTCATAACAATTGAACAAGTAGTATTTGAGTTATGAGCGGAACCAAAAGTGTTCCGGACGGACGGACGCAAGGACGGACGGACGCGCTGAGCGCTATATACCCCCGACTACTTCGTAGCGGGGGTATAACTAGTAATCATATATATTGGGCGATATGGGTTGATTTGCAAGTTAAGTGAAATTAATTGAACTGAAATCAGCATATATCGTATTCAGCACAATAGTGTCCGCACTTGCACTTTCACATTGCTTATTCTGATTAACATATATTGATTAAGAGTAGTCAGATATTCTGATTTTTGCATAGACCGTTATTTTATTTAAACTGCATTGAACTTTGCGCAATAAAACTTATAACTCATTTAATAATAATTATAATAAGTGTTTACCACGAATGAATTCATTTCACGACAACCTCGTTTACAATAAAGAAAATAGAAGTCACATACATTGTATACAGAGAACAATCACACTTGATCAACTTCAACATCATTTAAAGGACGAATACTGGAGGAATAGGTGTATTTTGAATTTATTGGTTTTTAAACGCGGTAGTAAGAAGAAAGTTTGACGTATTCATCTGGATCAACAGAAATCTTCAGGGATAATTTTAAAACTATTTTGTCGTAAACGAAACTGCTATTTTACTGGCGTTAGAAGAACTTCTTCTAAGCGAAATAATTATTTACTAGAGACAAAGAACCATGCCGCCATTGGAAATCAAAAATTAATATGCTTTCAATGAAACAATGGTAAAAGAGAGCTGACACAAGTATGTCTATGGGAGGATCTACGTGTACGGGTATAAACACGCCGGGTCAACGTTGTCAATTATCGATAATATTTGCAGATCTCTCTTGTAAGTGACATGGCCCGTTGTGCGGCGTCCGTCCGTCATCCGTCGTCAAACCATAAACTTTTCACATGTTCGACTCCTCCTCATGAACCGCAGCACACCCAAAGCTGAAATTTTGCGGAGAGGTATTATTAATAGAACCTTTAAACGACTTCTTCTCCGGAACCAGTTGACATAGGAAGATGACATTTTCAGATTTTACATATAAAATTTCATTTGTTCATTTGGTCCTGACCCCTCACCAAATATGGATGTGACAGGGGGTCCAACCTAAAATCTTTAAAAGACTTCTTCTTCAAAACGATTTGATACAGAGAATTAAAAGTTTCACATTTTAACAATCTGGGTCTACTCATGCTGCTCTCATATCTTAACATGTATGTTTTAGCAAATTTTCTCAATAGTTGATATATACCAAATAAGAGCCTGACAGCACAAAAACGTTTGAAGTTATCATGTTTACAAGGATTATTGTAGTAATTAAAGCACTCATGACCTTGACCTTTGACCTTGAATGTGAACATGTCAAAATCATTTACCAGATTTATAAGAAAGAAGCTATGTATATGAGGTGTTAATACCTTCTTGGAAACAAGTAGTATTTGAGTTATGAGCGGAACCAAAAGTGTGACCATAGACGCGCACACAAAGACGCTTAAAAGTGGAAAATCTGAAAAAATAATCATGGAATCTGAGGGAAACATAGAAAAGGCACATCTTGGGACCATAAACTGTACATGTATAAAGTTTCATAACAATTGAACAAGTAGTATTTGAGTTATGAGCGGAACCAAAAGTGTAAGCATAGACGCGCACACAAAGACGCTTAAAAGTGGAAAATCTGAAAAAATAATCATGGAATCTGAGGGAAACATAGAAAAGGCACAACTAGGGACCATAAAGTGTACATGTATAAAGTTTCATAACAATTGAACAAGTAGTATTTGAGTTATGAGCGGAACCAAAAGTGTTCCGGACGGACGGACGCAAGGACGGACGGACGCGCTGAGCGCTATATACCCCCGACTACTTCGTAGCGGGGGTATAACTAGTAATCATATATATTGGGCGATATGGGTTGATTTGCAAGTTAAGTGAAATTAATTGAACTGAAATCAGCATATATCGTATTCAGCACGTGCACGTATTTAAGCCAAATAAAGTATCTTGAAACAAAATGGGTGTCTCGACATACATGTAGTGACATATTATTTGAACAAGTAATCTTACAGTTTCATAAATGTAAGCAGAATGGAGTCATTTAAGTGCTTAAGAAAAGATTTCTTAACCTCCAATTACTTATCCTATTGTAAACTACGTAAACTGAAGGCGAACATATAATTATCATGACACTAATAATTTATGGTGACTCACACTCTATTAGTACATATGCAAATACATGTTTATTTTCATTTAAGAACCATTTTCAAGGCATATTTCGATAAACAATGTCACACAAATATGCCACTATGATATACTTTTTTATATACATGTACTCCAAAAACTGAATCAATTTCATTCACATAAGTTAAACATGTAAGACAAATATATATTATATTGATGATAATACATTGTTAAAATAGTGAATGGGTAAATATATTATACCAATGTTGATACAATAGTGTCCGCACTTGCACTTTCACATTGCTTATTCTGATTAACATATATTGATTAAGAGTAGTCAGATATTCTGATTTTTGCATAGACCGTTATTTTATTTAAACTGCATTGAACTTTGCGCAATAAAACTTATAACTCATTTAATAATAATTATAATAAGTGTTTACCACGAATGAATTCATTTCACGACAACCTCGTTTACAATAAAGAAAATAGAAGTCACATACATTGTATACAGAGAACAATCACACTTGATCAACTTCAACATCATTTAAAGGACGAATACTGGAGGAATAGGTGTATTTTGAATTTATTGGTTTTTAAACGCGGTAGTAAGAAGAAAGTTTGACGTATTCATCTGGATCAACAGAAATCTTCAGGGATAATTTTAAAACTATTTTGTCGTAAACGAAACTGCTATTTTACTGGCGTTAGAAGAACTTCTTCTAAGCGAAATAATTATTTACTAGAGACAAAGAACCATGCCGCCATTGGAAATCAAAAATTAATATGCTTTCAATGAAACAATGGTAAAAGAGAGCTGACACAAGTATGTCTATGGGAGGATCTACGTGTACGGGTATAAACACGCCGGGTCAACGTTGTCAATTATCGATAATATTTGCAGATCTCTCTTGTAAGTGACATGGCCCGTTGTGCGGCGTCCGTCCGTCATCCGTCGTCAAACCATAAACTTTTCACATTTTCGACTCCTCCTCATGAACCGCAGCACACCCAAAGCTGAAATTTTGCGGAGAGGTATTATTAATAGAACCTTTAAACGACTTCTTCTCCGGAACCAGTTGACATAGGAAGATGACATTTTCAGATTTTACATATAAAATTTCATTTGTTCATTTGGTCCTGACCCCTCACCAAATATGGATGTGACAGGGGGTCCAACCTAAAATCTTTAAAAGACTTCTTCTTCAAAACGATTTGATACAGAGAATTAAAAGTTTCACATTTTAACAATCTGGGTCTACTCATGCTGCTCTCATATCTTAACATGTATGTTTTAGCAAATTTGCGAGTGAGTGATTAGCAGAGTGTGTAAAAACTCAAATGCAGAAAGGTTAATGTTAATTCTTTTAGTTATTCCCCTTTTGTATTATTCCCTCAATCAGATCCTATTATTCACCATTGGAAGTCTGTTGGCTATCCGTGTGCTGAGAAGGGTACAATTATACCAAATCATACCATGCCATGCATAATGGTTTGCGGTTTCAAAAGTTAAAACAAGATGATATCGAAATATATAATAGGCTATGACGGCAAATGGAAACTAACTAATTTCCCAGACTCAATAGATGGAACACATATAATGATGATTGAACACATTCTCACAGTAAGTGAATCCTATCGAATGCAAATGGGGAAGGCATATTCTCAAATCATGAGACAAACAGTGAAAAAAGACATTTACTACTAAACTAAACCAAGTAAAGCTCCCTTCCTCTTTCGCCCTCACACCCAAACCTTTAGGCTTGAAGAGCTAAAATATGTTAATTAATTTCATCAGTGGTAAATTGTTGCTAAACTACGTTTACACAGTGATATTATTAATAAACTAATAAGATGTACATATCTATAATAATCTACACTAATTACTTTTCAAATTTAATAAATATGAGCAAAACCATTCAAGTCTTAAAGGGAAGATTGTGTAAGTCCCATTAACTTATCCGAATGTAAGCTAAGCTCCATACACTGAAGGCGTTAATCCTATTATAGTCATACTAATCATTCATGACATTGCGCTGAGTTCACTATTAGTAAATTTTCCCAAAACGTCTTTTCTCCCTTTAGAACTATTTCCGTGTCATACAAATATTCTACTGTGATATTTTTATATAGTATACTCTTCGCACACTGCTTCAATTTGATGTGTACATTAAAACCAAGTAAAACAAGTTTTTTTTATTATGATTTTATTCTTTCCTTTAATTTTTTATTGAATGGCTAAATAACATACAAGTGTTGATACCATAGACTTCCTACTAACCTGCATCCTTATTATGTTGATGAATATATATCAAAAGTAATCAAAGTGCGCCGATTTATATAAACTTTACTTTGCTCGATTAAATCTATCATATTCAGTCACATAAGTATGTCTAAGGAAGTATCTATGTACAGGTTTACACACACGATGTCAACTTTTTTGAATTAATCTATTATAGTTTTGATTGTCATGGATTTCTCAATTATTCACTGTAAGTTGTTTTATAGAGAAATCTCATTATATGTTTATTCAAATTCTTAATAAAAAAATAAACTTGTATTAATTATATTTATATAATAGCGACCTTTGGGGATTTAAAGTGGAATCATTTATCAAAATCATTCTTATGTTATGTGAATCAAATATCAAGTGAAATGAATGAAATTGAATGAAACCAGTATTCTATTGTTATGTAAAAGATTAAGGTCGACATGTCAATATCGCTCTTTCGCTCTTTCGCTCTTTCGCTCTTTCGCTCTATCGCTCTTTCGCTCTATCGCTCTTTCGCTCTATCGCTCTTTCGCTCTATCGCTCTTTCGCTGTATCGCTCTTTCGCTGTATCGCTCTTTCGCTGTATCGTTCTTTCGCTTTATTGCTCTTTCGCTTTATCGCTTTATCGCTCTTTCGCTTTATCGCTCTTTCGCTTTATCGCTCTTTCGCTTTATTATCGCTCTTTCGCTTTATCGCTCTTTCGCTTAATCGCTCTATCGCTTTATCGCTCTTTCGCTTTATTGCTCTTTCGCTTTATCGCTTTATCGCTTTATCGCTCTTTCGCTTTATCGCTCTTTCGCTCTTTCGCTCTATCGCTCTTTCGCTCTATAGCTCTTTCGCTTTATCGCGCTGTTATTATCGCTTTATCGCTCTTTCGCTTTATCGCTCTTTCGCTTTATCGCTCTTTCGCTTTATCGCTTTATCGCTCTTTCGCTTTATCGCTCTTTCGCTTTATCGCTTTATCGCTCTTTCGCTTTATCGCTCTTTCGCTTTATCGCTCTTTCGCTCTTTCGCTCTTTCGCTTTATCGCGCTGTTATTATCGCTTTATCGCTCTTTCGCTTTATCGCTCTTTCGCTTTATCGCGCTGTTATTATCGCTTTATCGCTCTTTCGCTCTATCGCTCTTTCGCTCTATCGCTCTTTCGCTCTATCGCTCTTTCGCTCTATCGCTCTTTCGCTCTATCGCTCTTTCGCTTTATCACTCTTTCGCTTTATCGCTCTTTCGCTTTATCGCGCTGTTATTATCGCTTTATCGCTCTTTCGCTTTATCGCTCTTTCGCTTTATCGCTTTATCGCTCTTTCGCTTTATCGCTCTTTCGCTTTATCGCTCTTTCGCTCTTTCGCTTTATCTCGCTGTTATTATCGCTTTATCGCTCTTTCGCTTTATCGCTCTTTCGCTTTATCGTGCTGTTATTATCGCTTTAGCGCGTTGTTATATCGCTTTGTCGTGCGGCGTTATCGCTTTGTCGTGCGACACTATTGCTTTGTCGTGCGACACTATCGCTTTGTCGTGCGGCGTTATCGCTTTGTCGTGCGGCGTTATCGCTTTGTCGTGCGGCGTTATCGCTTTATCGTGTTGCTCTATCGCTTTGTCGTGCAGCCTTATCGCTTTGTCGTGTGACTATATCGCTTTATCGCTTTGTCGTGTTGATACCAGAGGGCGAAAGGGCGATGTCCCCTCTCGGCCATCATAGAAAGGAGTACACGCTTTATTGGTTGCGTTGTAAGAGTTCAGACGGCTGAGGCGAATCGACGTTACATTACCATGGGCACACTTGATCAAGAGGGAGCGGCGTGGAACAGAGGGAACGTCATTCGATTGTTATGTCATCAAAAAAACTTTACCTTTGTTGTCTAAGAAAGTACTTTTGTTTCGATTGTTCTAACCGCTAGGCATCTTAGAATTTCATATCAGTAACATAGGGTGCTTAACTCGCTTTTTCAATGTGTTTCATGGCCATAATGTCTGTTAATTAAGTTAAGTTAAAAAGTTGGAAAAAGTAGAAATTTAATTAATCAAAGATGTCGTCAACATACGCAACCTTGTTAGATCTAAATTTGATGATGCATCATTACTGTAGAACAAAGCGAAAAATCCAAGAATGTTATTTATGTCGACAGCATCAATTACTAATTGACATTTTACATTTTGTGAATTTTAAAGTTAAATGCCAAACATTCTGGCCAATAAACATTTTGAAAAAACGCTTTCAACACCCAAGCTGTACTTGAACAGATAAAAATAAAAGTATTATACTGTGATGTGTGAACTTGTTGGTACAATTTACGAAGCATTCAAAATCGACTTTCTACTCTAATTCGATCTCACACTGTTGAAAATGTGGTGACATTTCTTTTGCGGTCAAGTGTATGTATTGTTGATTAGTGTTAAAGTTAAAACACAATTAATTATTCACTTTATTGGACATTTTAAAAAAGTAATTAATGACAAAAAGAAAAGTACATTATAGGTAAGTTGTTGGTACAGTCATTGTTGGTGGCTGGATTTAGCCTGAGGCTGTGGGTTCGAATCCCGCAAGGATCTCGTCCCGAAAAAGTACCTAGCTATTTTGTTAATTAACGTGACTGTGCTGAAACAAGGCTTAAAGCAGGTTCTCGCAAGAAATGATGGGACAAAACATTTCCTGAAATTACTTGCTTTAAACTGCAAATTAACATGAAGGTGGTAATTAAAAGTGGACTTAGTACGTTGTATCCACAAACTGTACCCTGTTTGCCGGATATATTTTTTACAAAGAGTTATTCGATCTGTAGTAAGTATCTTTCTGTCTACAGTTTTTGCTTTTTAAAAAAGGGTGACACCTATGATGGATACACACGATTCACAACGTAATTTATAATGATTTCACTGCAAGAAATTATCTGATTTCCACAGCACAGTTCCGCTGATACAGGTCCACCGCACTGTTAACTCCCCTAGCCTCCTCGGGGACATCGAACCAAGCTACGCTAGCCAGTTGACACGATTTCAGATTAGTGTCACGATCAAAGCTGATGCACGTGAAAGAAGATTCATCAAGGCAAGCTTTCCTACAAGTGGTGACTGAGGGCATGGCTGTTAAGCTCCGGTCGTGTCTTCCGGCGATTTCTCTGTTTCTAAATTGCATGAAGGTGTCTCCGTATTTGCTGCAGCCTGAAATGCAAGATGGAAACCTATAGAGGGAGTTCGTGGATAAGAACTAACACAGATATTCATATCAAATACGTGTAATAGACTTCCCAGTTACAGTATATATATATATATATATATATATATATATATATATATATATATATATATATATATATATATATCCCCTACACCTTATACAAATGAGAATTCACTGTCCATTAAGCCATTCATGATTTTGATGAGTAATATGAATTAATGATCAGAGCACATGGGGTCTTTAAATGTTAAATGTGTTCATAGCTGCATCCGATCTTTGAATATGTTTTCACTGATTTACAGAATTACTGTTTTAATCCAGCATATACATTTAACAGACGGATTGTATCCATGATTTGGCAAAACGAATGGCATTATCTACACGTGTCTACGCACTGAAAGGTTGTAGTTTGAGCAAGTAGTGTTAATTTGACACGAATTGTATGTTTTGATTATGTTTATCTCTGTATTTCTCTGTAGAAACAATCTATCGTCATCGTGTGATAATAATTACTGGCACCTACAGTGAACTGCACATTTGTTTATATGATATATTAACTTTGAAATCAAATATGTTTTACACTATTTTAGTAATAAACAACTAACAAACATAGACTCGAAAACCGCGACAACACTAATATGGTAAACTGGTGAAATACAGAGTATAAGAGAAAAGGAGAGGTTTTCCTTGATCACAGTAACTGCTACTGTAACATGACCTACAAACTTACCTGTGACACAGTTTCCAGAAGTTGGATCATAGCTGTTTCCGACATCACATTGACACGATCCTTGGTTGCAGCTTGGGTTCTCATAGGAACAGTTATCCGTGGTCTGACATTCCATCCCGAATGCGTCAAGTCCTGATTAACACAAAACAAAATAGTTTTACTTCAAGTAATCGACACTGTACTTGCTGGCTTTGGTGTACAGACGAGTTTTACGTTCTCATGACTTTCACATTACACACTTTATTTACTTAGGAGATACGCTACTGTGTTTCAAAGTCAGAGACATGTTTTACTGGATTGAAAACAGTAAATTTAAAATTGAAGCCGAACGCTGTGACTGGCGAGCTTGAAGACTTGAACTGTGTTAATGAAGTGTTCCAGTGAGGGTATGTTGTCTCACTCGGGTCAGGAATGTGTGGGTATGCAGATGATATGACATGTACATGTATTTCTTATTCTGCATCGAGACGTAACGCTCGGGTTTCAGAACCAGCCGACCACTGCGACATCGACATTGCGTTTTCTCAACTGCATTAGGTATCACTATTTGGATAGATCTTGATACTGACGAGATTTGTCATGCTTATCTATCAGTTAATGTAGCTCTAGAACAAGCTGCATGAAATATTAATTTGATTAGTATGCGTTATATTGATTTCCACAAGTAGAGCACACTTTAGAATCGACAGTTTGTTCGGAGAGATTGTGACGTCACAACGTAGTGGCGCTAAAATCAGAGGAGGTTCCATCCAGAATTGATTGGGGTTTCTTTCTGGGGACCAATCAGAATCGAGTATCCAGCAATGCCAGGGTAGAAATGTAAATCCAGTTTTTACCACTCTATGTTAAAACATTAATGAAACATTTAAATAAAGTTCGGTACAAATACTACACTTTACGTTGTTACTTGCTATGTTTCTATAGTCCCCCATGACTCAATTTACTTTGTTACTAGTTATGTTTCTATAGTCCCATATGACTCAATTTACTTTGTTAATAGCTACGTTTCTATAGTCCCCCATGACTCAACTTACTTTGTTACTAGCTATGTTTCTATAGTCCCCCATGACTCAACTTACTTTGTTACTAGCTATGTTTCTATAGTCCCCCATGACTCAATTTACTTTGTTACTAGCTATGTTTCTATAGTCCCCAATGACTCAACTTACTTTGTTACTAGCTATGTTTCTATAGTCCCCCATAACTCAATTTACTTTGTTACTAGTTATGTTTCTATAGTCCCCCATAACTCAACTTACTTTGTTACTAGCTATGTTTCTATAGTCCCCCATAACTCAATTTACTTTGTTACTAGCTATGTTTCTATAGTCCCCCATGACTCAATTTACTTTGTTACTAGCTATTTTTCTTTAGTCCCCCATGACTCAATTTACTTTGTTACTAACTATGTTTCTATAGTCCCCCATGACTCAACTTACTTTGTTACTAGCTATGTTTCTATAGTCCCCCATAACTCAATTTACTTTGTTACTAGCTATGTTTATTTAGTCCCCCATAACTCAACTTACTTTGTTACTAGCTATGTTTCTATAGTCCCCCATGACTCAATTTACTTTGTTACTAACTATGTTTCTATAGTTCCCCATGACTCAATGTGGCTTCAATGTTACTAGCTATGTTTCTATAGTCCCCCATGACTCAATTTACTTTGTTACTAGCTATGTTTCTAAAGTCCCCCATGACTCAATTTACTTTGTTACTAGCTATGTTTCTACAGTCCCCCATGACTCAATTTACTTTGTTACTAGCTATGTTTCTATAGTCCCCCATGACTCAACTTACTTTGTTACTAGCTATGTTTCTATAGTCCCCCATGACTCAATTTACTTTGTTACTAGCTATGTTTCTATAGTCCCCCATGACTCAATTTACTTTGTTACTAGCTATGTTTCTATAGTCCCCCATGACTCAATTTACTTTGTTACTAGCTATGTTACTATAGCCCCCCTTGACTCAACTTACATTGTTACTAACTATGTTTCTATAGTCCCCCATGACTCAATTTACTTTGTTACTAGCTATGTTTCTATAGTCCCCCATGACTCAACTTACTTTGTTACTAGCTATGTTTCTATAGTCCCCCATGACTCAATTTACTTTGTTACTTGCTATGTTTCTATAGTCCCCCATGACTCAATTTACTTTGTTACTAGCTATGTTTCTATAGTCCCCCATGACTCAATTTACTTTGTTACCAGCTATGTTTCTATAGTCCCCCATGACTCAATTTACTTTGTTACTAGCTATGTTTCTATAGTCCCCCATGACTCAATTTACTTTGTTACTAGCTATGTTTCTATAGCCCCCCATGACTCAACTTACATTGTTACTAACTATGTTTCTATAGTCCCCCATGACTCAATTTACTTTGTTACTAGCTATGTTTCTATAGCCCCCCATGACTCAATTTACTTTGTTACTAGCTATGTTTCTATAGTCCCCCATGACTCAATTTACTTTGTTACTAGCTATGTTTCTATAGTCCCCCATAACTCAATTTACTTTGTTACTAGCTATGTTTCTATAGTCCCCCATGACTCAATGTGGCTTCAATGTTACCAGCTATGTTTCTATAGTCCCCCATGACTCAATTTACTTTGTAACTAGCTATGTTTCTACAGTCCCCCATAACTCAATTTACTTTGTTACTAGCTATGTTTCTATAGTCCCCCATGACTCAATTTACTTTGTTACTAGCTATGTTTCTATAGTCCCCCATGACTCAATTTACTTTGTTACTAGCTATGTTTCTATAGCCCCCCATGACTCAATTTACTTTGTTACTAGCTATGTTTCTATAGTCCCCCATGACTCAATTTACTTTGTTACTAGCTATGTTTCTATAGTCCCCCATAACTCAATTTACTTTGTTACTAGCTATGTTTCTATAGTCCCCCATGACTCAATGTGGCTTCAATGTTACCAGCTATGTTTCTATAGTCCCCCATGACTCAATTTACTTTGTAACTAGCTATGTTTCTACAGTCCCCCATAACTCAATTTACTTTGTTACTAGCTATGTTTCTATAGTCCCCCATGACTCAATTTACTTTGTTAATAGCTATGTTTCTATAGTCCCCCATGACTCAATTTACTTTGTTACTAGCTATGTTTCTATAGTCCCCCATAACTCAATTTACTTTGTTACCAGCTATGTTTCTATAGTCTCCCATGACTCAATTTACTTTGTTACTAGCTATGTTTCTATAGTCTCCCATGACTCAATTTACTTTGTTACTAGCTATGTTTCTATAGCCCCCCATGACTCAACTTACTTTGTTACTAGCCATGTTTCTATAGTCCCCCATGACTCAATTAACTTTGTTACTAACTATGTTTCTATAGTCCCCCATGACTCAACTTACTTTGTTACTAGCCATGTTTCTATAGTCCCCCATGACTCAATTTACTTTGTTACTATCTATGTTTCTATAGTCCCCCATGACTCAATTTACTTTGTTACTAGCTATGTTTCTATAGTCCCCCATGACTCAACTTACTTTGTTACTAGCTATGTTTCTATAGTCCCCCATGACTCAATTTACTTTGTTACTAGCTATGTTTCTATAGTCCCCCATGACTCAATTTACTTTGTTACTAGCTATGTTTCTATAGTCCCCCATGACTCAATATACTTTGTTACTAACTATGTTTCTATAGTCCCCTATGACTCAATTTACTTTGTTACTAGCTATGTTTCTATAGTCCCCCATGACTCAATTTACTTTGTTACTAGCTATGTTTCTATAGTCCCCCATGACTCAATTTACTTTGTTACTAGCTATGTTTCTATAGTCCCCCATAACTCAATTTACTTTGTTACTAGCTATGTTTCTATAGTCCCCCATGACTCAATGTGGCTTCAATGTTACCAGCTATGTTTCTATAGTCCCCCATGACTCAATTTACTTTGTAACTAGCTATGTTTCTACAGTCCCCCATAACTCAATTTACTTTGTTACTAGCTATGTTTCTATAGTCCCCCATGACTCAATTTACTTTGTTAATAGCTATGTTTCTATAGTCCCCCATGACTCAATTTACTTTGTTACTAGCTATGTTTCTATAGTCCCCCATAACTCAATTTACTTTGTTACCAGCTATGTTTCTATAGTCTCCCATGACTCAATTTACTTTGTTACTAGCTATGTTTCTATAGTCTCCCATGACTCAATTTACTTTGTTACTAGCTATGTTTCTATAGCCCCCCATGACTCAACTTACTTTGTTACTAGCCATGTTTCTATAGTCCCCCATGACTCAATTTACTTTGTTACTAACTATGTTTCTATAGTCCCCCATGACTCAACTTACTTTGTTACTAGCCATGTTTCTATAGTCCCCCATGACTCAATTTACTTTGTTACTATCTATGTTTCTATAGTCCCCCATGACTCAATGTGGCTTCAATGTTACCAGCTATGTTTCTATAGTCCCCCATGACTCAATTTACTTTGTTACTAGCTATGTTTCTATAGCCCCCCATGACTCAACTTACTTTGTTACTAGCCATGTTTCTATAGTCCCCCATGACTCAATTTACTTTGTTACTAACTATGTTTCTATAGTCCCCCATGACTCAATTTACTGTGCTACTAGCTATGTTTCTATAGTCCCCTATGACTCAATTTACTTTGTTACTAGCTATGTTTCTATAGTCCCCTATGACTCAATTTACTTTGTTACTAGCTATGTTTCTATAGTCCCCCATGACTCAATTTACTTTGTTACTAGCTATGTTTCTATAGTCCCCCATGACTCAATTTACTTTGTTACTAGCTATGTTTCTATAGTCCCCCATGACTCAATTTACTTTGTTACTAGCTATGTTTCTATAGTCCCCCATGACTCAACTTACTTTGTTACTAGCTATGTTTCTATAGTCCCCCATGACTCAATGTGGCTTCAATGTTACCAGCTATGTTTCTATGGTCCCCCATGACTCAATTTACTTTGTTACTAGCTATGTTTCTATAGTCCCCCATGACTCAATTTACTTTGTTACTAGCTATGTTTCTATAGTCCCCCATGGCTCAATTTACTTTGTTACTAGCTATGTTTCTATAGTCCCCCATAACTCAATTTACTTTGTTACTAGCTATGTTTCTATAGTCTCCCATGACTCAATTTACTTTGTTACTAACTATGTTTCTATAGTCCCCCATGACTCAATTTACTTTGTTAATAGCTATGTTTCTATAGTCCCCCATAACTCAATTTACTTTGTTACTAGCTATGTTTCTATAGTCCCCCATAACTCAATTTACTTTGTTAATAGCTATGTTTCTATAGTCCCCCATGACTCAGTTTACTTTGTTACTAGCTATGTTTCTATAGTCCCCCATGACTCAATTTACTTTGTTACTAGCTATGTTTCTATAGTCCCCCATGACTCAGTTTACTTTGTTACTAGCTATGTTTCTATAGTCCCCCATAACTCAATTTACTTTGTTACTAGCTATGTTTCTATAGTCCCCCATGACTCAATTTACTTTGTTACTAGCTATTGTTCTATAGTCCCCCATGACTCAGTTTACTTTGTTACTAGCTATGTTTCTATAGTCCCCCATGACTCAATTTACTTTGTTACTAGCTATTGTTCTATAGTCCCCCATGACTCAGTTTACTTTGTTACTAACTATGTTTCTATAGTCCCCCATGACTCAATTTACTTTGTTACTAGCTATGTTTCTATAGTCCCCCATGACTCAATTTACTTTGTTACTAGCTATGTTTCTATAGTCCCCCATGACTCAATTTACTTTGTTACTAGCTATGTTTCTATAGTCCCCCATGACTCAATTTACTTTGTTACTAGCTATGTTTCTATAGTCTCCCATGACTCAATTTACTTTGTCACTATCTATGTTTCTATAGTCTCCCATGACTCAATTTACTTTGTTACTAGCTATGTTTCTATAGTCCCCCATGACTCAATTTACTTTGTTACTAACTATGTTTCTATAGTCCCCCATAACTCAACTTACTTTGTTACTAGCTATGTTTCTATAGTCCCCCATGACTCAGTTTACTTTGTTACTAGCTATGTTTCTATAGTCCCCCATGACTCAATTTACTTTGTTACTAGCTATGTTTCTATAGTCCCCCATGACTCAATTTACTTTGTTACTAGCTATGTTTCTATAGTCCCCCATGACTCAATTTACTTTGTTACTAGCTATGTTTCTTTAGTTCCCCATGACTCTATTTGCTTTGTTACTAGCTATGTTTCTACAGTCCCCCATAACTCAACTTACTTTGTTACTAGCTATGTTTCTATAGTCCCCCATGACTCAATTTACTTTGTTACTAACTATGTTTCTATAGTCCCCCATGACTCAATTTACTTTGTTACTAACTATGTTTCTATAGTCCCCCATGACTCAATTTACTTTGTTACTAGCTATGTTTCTATAGTCCCCCATGACTCAATTTACTTTGTTACTAGCTATGTTTCTATAGTCCCCCATGACTCAATTTACTTTGTTACTAGCTATGTTTCTATAGTCCCCCATGACTCAATTTACTTTGTTACTAGCTATGTTTCTATAGTCCCCCATGACTCAATTTACTTTGTTACTAACTATGTTTCTATAGTCCCCCATAACTCAATTTACTTTGTTACTAGCTATGTTTATATTGTCCCCCATGACTCAATTTACTTTGTTACTAACTATGTTTCTATAGTCCCCCATAACTCAATTTACTTTGTTACTAGCTATGTTTCTATAGTCCCCTATGACTCAATTTACTTTGTTACTAGCTATGTTTCTATAGTCCCCCATGACTCAATTTACTTTGTTACTAGCTATGTTTCTATAGTCCCCCATGACTCAATTTACTTTGTTACTAACTATGTTTCTATAGTCCCCTATGACTCAATTTACTTTGTTACTAGCTATGTTTCTATAGTCCCCCATGACTCAATTTACTTTGTTACTAGCTATGTTTCTATAGTCCCCCATGACTCAATTTACTTTGTTACTAGCTATGTGTCTATAGTCCCCCATAACTCAATTTACTGTGTTACTAGCTATGTTTCTATAGTCCCCCATGACTCAATTTACTTTGTTACTAGCTATGTTTCTATAGTCCCCTATGACTCAATTTACTTTGTAACTAGCTATGTTTCTATAGTCCCCCATGACTCAATTTACTTTGTTACTAACTATGTTTCTATAGTCCCCCATGACTCAATTTACTGTGTTACTAGCTATGTTTCTATAGTCCCCCATGACTCAATTTACTTTGTTACTAGCTATGTTTCTATAGTCCCCCATGACTCAATTTACTTTGTTACTAGCTATGTTTCTATAGTCCCCCATGACTCAATTTACTTTGTTACTAACTATGTTTCTATAGTCCCCCATGACTCAATTTACTTTGTTACTAGCTATGTTTCTATAGTCCCCCATAACTCAATTAACTTTGTTACTAGCTATGTTTCTATAGTCCCCTATGGCTCAATTTACTTTGTTACTAGCTATGTTTCTATAGTCCCCTATGACTCAATTTACTTTGTTACTAGCTATGTTTCTATAGTCCCCCATGACTCAATTTACTTTGTTACTAGCTATGTTTCTATAGTCCCCCATGACTCAACTTACTTTGTTACTCTCTATGTTTCTATAGTCCCCCATGACTCAATTTACTGTGTTACTAGCTATGTTTCTATAGTCCCCTATGACTCAATTTACTTTATTACTAGCTATGTTTCTATAGTCCCCTATGACTCAATTTACTTTGTTAATAGCTATGTTTCTTTAGTCCCCTATGACTCAATTTACTTTGTTAATAGCTATGTTTCTATAGTCCCCCATGACTCAATTTACTTTATTACTAGCTATGTTTCTATAGTCCCCTATGACTCAATTTACTTTGTTAATAGCTATGTTTCTTTAGTCCCCTATGACTCAATTTACTTTGTTAATAGCTATGTTTCTATAGTCCCCTATGACTCAATTTACTTTATTACTAGCTATGTTTCTATAGTCCCCCATGACTCAATTTACTTTGTTAATAGCTATGTTTCTATAGTCCCCCATGACTCAATTTACTGTGTTACTAGCTATGTTTCTATAGTCCCCCATGACTCAATTTACTTTATTACTAGCTATGTTTCTATAGTCCCCTATGACTCAATTTACTTTGTTAATAGCTATGTTTCTATAGTCCCCTATGACTCAATTTACTTTGTTACTAGCTATGTTTCTATAGTCCCCTATGACTCAATTTACTTTGTTACTAGCTATGTTTCTATAGTCCCCTATGACTCAATTTACTGTGTTACTAGCTATGTTTCTATATATTCCAACAGTACATGGTATTCATCCTCTGTGTTTTAATTACAATGAATTATAAAAAGTATTGACACATTGCATTAGAATGAATAGTACTTTCTTATCATACCGGATATAAAGGAGACACTATTTTACGTCAAACAGCCCCTTTACATGATCCCTACTGACCTGCTGCTGGTGTTTGTGTTAATAATCGACCATTGATCGTACCAGATGACGCAACTTGTAACTCATTTAACAGGTGTAGAGCCATGAAAGATATCCGTGTTTGTTATTTATTTGGTTAACAATAACCGACTTAAACACTCGATTAGACCACATGTGCACATGCCACTTTAGCCACACATAATGACTTTGACCCCAGTGACCGGAATGTTGGATCACATTTAATTTCTGAGAAAGGTTGTACGGATGTATTCTATCCATGGTTTATGGTAACGTCTGTACGAGAATACCGGGCCGGAGCATTTCATAGAACCCATGCAGACAACCCATCATTATTTAGCGTGTCCAGTTTCAATCTAGCACGTATCACTAACAACATGTCCGGCGTAACCGGTAGTGCCCCTGTTTGTGAGTCCCCGAGTTCTCTGCGAGCACCCCGCACAGTTTGATTCACTTGCCAACTGTCTTGAACAGGGTCACTGTATCCATGCGAGAGATGTACATTTGAACCTATACACAGATATTGACGAATAGTTGCATACTTAAAACATTTGACATCAACAAGATACACAATGTACTGCAATAAATGCTCTTCCAACACCGGAAGAGGTTGTATGTGAATTGATCTACAGAGGTCTAGAAAACACTTGAGTTGACTGGCATATGTTTTGTACGTCGCCTGTGCCCATCCATTCATGAGGAGTCTATTAACCGACGCCTGCAGGATGGTTTGCAGGCTTTCCCCATCTATAATTGATACATGCACATGACATATGACATAATAACAATTTTCTAGAAAAATAACACATTTGCATGCTTGGGATTAATTCAAACAATTCAGACAATTTACCGTTTGTATACAAACGTTAAATGCAATCGACCGGGACATTTTTTTTCTAAACCGACAAATAATAATGATAATGTGCCCATGTCTATAGCGCTAAACTCCACACTAAGTATGCTCATAGCGCTGACAATAAAGTCAATTGATATAAGACTGATTGTCGAGATAGGTCTCGAGATGAGATTTAAAATTGTCTGGAGTTGGACATAGTTTGAGTTTATCAGGGAGGGAGTTCCATTTCACTGAAGTCATGTTCTGGTTAGTTCGAGATCCGATCGATGCAAGATTCAACTTAGGTATACAGAGAAGATTTGATGAGGATGACCGCAGAGTTCTTGCGGGAGTGTAGAGAGGAGTTCTTGAAGATACCGGGGCGCTGTGCCATGAATGCACTGATAGGCAAGTGTGAGGTTCTTGTAGTCGATGCGTGCTTCGATGGACAACCAATGAAGAGCAATAAGAATTGGGGTAATATGGCAATGTTTTGGTTTTAAAGTGACCATTATCCCCATTATAATATCCGCCTGCCCCTGCCATGCATGCATCTGTTTGTAGAGTTGCAATAGGTCTTGAGTCAATAAACTTCTGTCGTCCATTGAATGATGTAAAGTACTCTGACCACCACCAAATGTCTGCTTTAAAATCCTTGTCTAAAAAAAGCTTTGTCTGTGGACTCCCGAAGTGTGTTCTTAAAGTTAAGGATCCTGCGAAGAAAAGTGCGCCCTCCTTGCACTGCCATTGCAGCCCAGCTCATTTTCTCTACTAGGGTCTCTAACTGTTTCTTACTAGCCCGTTTGCGTTCTCTGTAGCTAACTAACAGCTCAGCTAAATCACGCACATTATCCTCCGGTAATCTCAATACACACTGCACTGTATCAACTTCCACTCCAAGGAAAATCAGTCTTTTTGACGAACCCTCAACTGTATTCCAGTTAATACTGAATCCTAATCGACGCAACAGGCTCACGAGTAACCTAAGTGCTTGCCAACATGTGTTCAAATCATCATTCACAATCAGAAAGTCGTCTAAATATGCAATCACATCAAATCCATATTTACTTTTCATTATTCTACACACAGCACTTGTCAACGTTTGAGTGTAGTGTAGCTCCCTTCCTCGTGCAATTTGGTGGCATGACGAAGGTCCATATAACTACACTCACACTCTCTAATGAAACTGTTCATACCCTTACCACTGGGCAAGCTGCCATCATGGATTAATCTAACATTTCCATTTGATTTTGGAATAGCACCTAAAGCACTTATAATGTTGGATCTATCTGATGTTTTAACGTAATTCCCTGAATTCACTTCCTCTAAAAGGTTTAGTCTCATCTAGCTCAAAACTGTAATATGCATGTGAGCGTGACTGAAGTGTTAATTGGAATTTCTATAGGGGGATTAGCTACAGTCTGTTTCAGGGCTTATCGTTACATGCGGTTGAACTGTACATTTATTGATAATAATTGATGACAGTAGTAAAACAAGATTCAATATTATTCAATATTTTATTTTAAGAGTTATTATAATAAACCACGTATTTTGAATTTACAGAATACTGTTTTCCTAAAATATGTACAAATATATGTTTAACATTTACATATTGCAGTGGACAAAATTTAATACAGAAAATAGATAGATAAATAGCACTATCACATGGACATAGCACAATCATAATTTGAATCAACATTGCATCTCATATGATCATGTAAAATTTCATTCAACATCCAATGATTAGAATAAACATTATTTAATCTAAATGGACAAAGTGAGATACTGCATCCACATATAGCATGTTGCCCGTTTGACCATTACGGAACTGATCTTTCAATGTTTGAAGTCTATGTTCCAATTCACGATATGCTTTCTTCTTTGGCCTTGAAATGCCTTTAGCACTTAGTTGCACTATTCTGATTTCCGTCAGCGTCTTTAAAACACAGTCAGAAGTCTATATATGTTGGGATGCGGGTGGCCAACAAGCTTGTTCAATTTACTGTGCCACCCCTCGACGTGGTTTGTTAATGAACCGACTTAATGTTTTGAGTATGATTGTCAGATGGATGATTATGTGGTCTTCCAAACTTGACGGGGAGGTCATTTTTCCTATTTAAGGTTGCTTGACAGCCTTGTGTATCTTGCTCACATCGCCAGTAGATAGTATCTTTGTAGCTATTCTTCTTGGTGTATTCGAAACCAGCATGGATTAATATACGACCACCATTAGAGGTTGGAAAGAACCGTATCTGAACGTTGACATTTGCCATTTTGACATAGTAAATGAAGACGTCGCTCATTTTTATAGTCTGATAAATTGGTTATAATCAAATTCATTACTTTATTAAACACAGTTCACTCAAATATCCAAGGCACTCATTAAACACAGTTCACTCAGGTGAACATATTTCAGCGACAGACTATAATCCCACAGCCCTAATCCCTTAATACCTCCCAAAAATATTTTGAGCTGGTTGAGAACCCTCCCTCTAAAATGTGTTGTTCCACCAGCGTCCTATGTTCCATAGCGTGCTGCCATCTTGTACGCTGTGGGATAAGCGGTAAAACGAACTTGGTCAAAGAGAGGTAACTCAAGCTGACACGGAGAACTAGTTAAATGCTTGCCGCTACAAAGGAAGTAACTCAATTCATTAAAACCTATTGTAAAGATAGAATATCACTTAAAATATGTTTGTCAGAGCACTTTATGTGGGTAAAATATCGAGGTCGCGCTGCAGGGTGTGTGATGTGGAAGTGTTTACATGCAAACAACTATCTTAATTGATCGTCTGATAAACTTAGAAATCGCAAGTCACCCGTGTCCTCCACCAGTCTAGCGTCCCGACAGGAGACTCGTAGCGGCGTATACCTGTAGTTGTACTGCTTGTAAGGTGTGTATTGCCGGACAGACGAGTCTCACAAAGCCGAGTTGGTGCACATAGAGGGGCCTGCCTCGTCTCGCTCCATATCACACAACAATCTGCTTCAGGATCCGGTAGGGCGGGTTACACGAACAAGGTAAGTGCATGTTTCGTGCCTCCCTCAAATCACTGATTCTAGCCTTTTATTTGTGTTGAATGTAATTACTAGATTTCCTGAGACACTAATTTGAGCTCTGCAATTGGTATTGTGATTCCTCGCTTCTGAGTTGAGCCTTCAATCCTGAATATCACCTTGTACAATGTGTCCCCTCACACGCTCAATGTAGATCAGTGTCGTGTCGTGTAGGTAAAACTAGTCTCCGAACCATTACTGAAAAGATAGTGAAGATGATCTTAATATTCATTGAATGATATATAGTACGGAAGACAAACTGTTGAGCCAGGTACCCGAGTCTAACACAATATTATGGTGCTACCGAAAGCAGAATATTACCCAGATAACACACAACTGGTGGACCACTGGTGGGCTACTAGTACCTGCTCCAGTGGCCCACTAGTAGTTTGTCAAGCTGATAGAAGGTGGGCCACCGGTGGCAGCCACTAGTGGCTAACTGCCACCAGCGGCCCACCCGCTACCACGCTGGGGGGCCACTTGCTACCAAAGCCGATAGCTACCACACCGGTGGGCCACTTGCTACCCACCAGTGGCAAGCCACTAGCTACCTGCCACTAGTGGCCCACTAGGGGGTGTGTTTTCTGGGATACCGCGGTTCAACTAAACTAGCTGTGACCCTGACACCTCTTTTCACACGATGGCAAGTTGAGTCCTCCGAACATTGTAATAGCTGAGGCGCATTTGAGTTGATGGCGTGAAACCATGTCGTATATTTAGTTCATCACAATTGTCGGTTGGCTGTCGTGTCCCAAAGTAAAGCAGAACGTCAATATAGACCAGAGGTGTATATGACGTCACTGAGACATCACCCTTATACCAATACTCTTACAATTCATACATTCCGATACCAAAATCCTTCCCGTCCCTTCATAATTATATTAATGCGCTTCCGTCTATAGCTGTGGTGGCACGTGCTCATGTGCATAGCGCAGTTGAGCCGAAATAGCGTGATTTAAAAGAACTAGGTTGAAATACACTCAACCGCAAAAGAAACGTCACCACAGGAAACACAAGATATTTATATCCACGAGTGATAAATACGACTGAATCAGAGTTACACCATGTCTTGACACGACAACTAATTTTGAATTTTCTAAACATCATCTGTTCAACAATTTTTTTTTCGTTTAGAGCCTCCTAAATTAGACGAGATTGCAGAGTCGAAACTGACCCATTTGGCTTGTTTTATAATGTCCTACAATAATGATGCGTCAACAATTTGAAGTCCAAGAAGGTTGTTTATTTAACTTTCTTAATTGATTAAATTTCTACGTGATCTCGTGTGATATACTATCTTGCAGTAGATTATTTGTTTTTATCTCCTACAGTTTTGAAAATACATATTCAATATAACATAACAGATACATGATTTCATGTCTGAAATGCAACAAAATAAAAAAATATATAAAAAAAAAATAACAGATACACTAAGAATCTTTTGAAATATAGTTTACTTTACCGATTATGTTCAACTTTCAAGTAGACCTATAACTTAATCATAACAGAGGAATTCACCATTCTGTAGTCACTGAACATTAACTAGTCCCGGACAGTACCGATATACACTCAACCGCAAAAGAAACGTCATCAAATTTCAACTGAGTATAAAACAAACTACTGCTTACGGAGAAAGTATCAGATTAACTTCCCAATGCAAGGCATAACTCTTTCCAGTTTCCATTACTGGCTGATTTAAGGCTTGCAGTATTTCCCTCGGTTTGTTGTGCCAAGATAGTGAATCGCTGCACCTGGAATACATAATGGGCCCAAATTTCCAAGCACAGAAATGTTAAGGAAATACTGCAAGGCCTAAATCAGCCAGTAATGAAGACTGGCAAGAGTTATGCCTTGCATTGGGAAGTTGTATTCGACATACAGATGTTTAAAATTGGTAAAGAAGTGCTCGCAATGTCATACATCAGAGTATAATACTGTGATGTTTATGGCAGGTTAAATAAACTTGGGGGCTGAAATCCAAAATTATTTTATTTGTGGATAGAATGTTTGGTTTTTAGGTCAATAATTTATAAAATGTAATAATTTAATAAATAAAAGATGTTATCGACATAAATAGCCTGCTTGGACTTACATTTGTCGACTCATTATTACTCCAGGCCCTCACACAACAAACCAACATCCCATTTTGATTCTCTTATCTCGTCGGGTTAATGAGATTTGATAAAGATGACTTCTGAAAACGTGTGTTTCTCAGAAATATGAAAAGATGATGTTTTGAAGTTATGAATTAAGTTCAGATGACATCTTGAGACATGATATAACCCTGTTTCAGTCGTTGTATCACTCTTGGACCACTGTAACACGTGTTTAATCAGAAATATGAACAGATTATCTTTTGAAATTGAGTTTAGTAAACACCTGAAGACATGGCGTACGTCTTATTTAATCGTGCTTGTCACTCGTGGAGTATCCGTGAATGACAATCTGGTGGTTAAAACGTATAAGTCCTATACAGAAGAAAATACATATGCTTCACAGAGTCGTTTGTAGAATCATTTTGATTCTTCATAGTGATTCTACGAACACCTATGTGTTTTACAGCTTCATCATCTAGGAAACAGTTAGTTAGTTGCAGCTGTATTGTTCTTTGTCAACTGTTTAACTACGCGTGTTTGATATGCGTGTGCGATGTGGGTAACTCCTAACAGGATCTTTCTTTCTCTCCAGCCGACAATCATGACGGGATACGATGGAGAAAGCGACTCAGAAACGTAAGTAATACATAAACAATTAGCATTCCTTTGATTTAAAAAAATGTCTCAACTAACATATTTTATTAATCTGGTCGGAATTTGACCTGAATAATTTAAAACGTTTCTCCAATCCGCCATCCTTCTAAACCTAACTTTTTACCCCCCCCCCCCCCCCCCCCCCCCCCCCCCCCCAAAGCCTCGTACCCTCGCCTATCCCTCGTACCCTCACCCATCCCTCGTACCCTCACCCTCATCCCTCGAACCCCCCCCCCCCCCCCCCCCCCCCCCATCCCTCGAACCCTAAACCCCATTCCTCGTAACTCCAGCCCCCGTCCCTCGTACCGCCACCCCATCCCTTGTCAACTGTTCAACTGTTTTATTACTCATAAACCACCTTCGGTGGTACAAGAGCATATACACAAATACAATTTACAATTTACAGGCATGCGTCTGTAGATAGACAATGATAACAATTAATAGTTCATTGAATAATACAAGAATATGTGAATATACAACAGACAAAATACAGATATTTACTAAATATTTGTTAGCATATTTTGAAGCTGATTGATAAAAATTGACAAATATTTCTTATGTACGATGGTTGTTGGCGACAGGACGTATACTAATCTAGATATGTTGTTATTAAAACATTTGTTTGTGGGTAGATATCGTATGCGATTTAAATTTAGCATTGGACAGTTTAAAATATAGTGTAATTCGTCACCGATTACACTTAGGTTACAAAGTTTACAATGTCTTTCATCCCTCGGTATGTTCTGCCATCTTCCAGTTTCAATTGGTAAGTTGAGATTTAAGGTTCTAAATTTCAAAATTGGAACATAAATATGTTTAGGAGAAAGTAAATATTTTTCGAAAACTAATGTTTGTTTATAGTGTTGATAATACATTCCCTTTGGGCTTGAACAGATATTTTATCTCCAATTTTGAGTGAATTGATCTCTGAGAATTTGTCCAGCTTTCAAAACTAGAAATGACGTGGAACATACCGAGGGATTTCCCCGTCACCATCCCTCGTACCCCATCCCCATCCCTCGTATCCCCACACCATCCCTTGTCCCCGTCACCATCCCTCGTACCCCATCCCTATCCCTCGTACCCCCACCCCTCTTTTAGTTCTCTTCACACTGTTTTCAACGTAAGTTGAGGTGATGTAAGGTGAGGTGAAGTGAGGTGAGATTTCCCATGTCCATTCACGTCATGTATATGAAACAGATTTACTTATATTAATCAATTATTTATAAGCACGGAGGTGACAGATCTATCGTATATGTACATAGTTCTACCCGCGATGATAGAAGTAACTATTGACATTCATCACGAGGGCCACGTCTTGATAGTATGTGTCTCCTCGTCATACATATGTGCTTTAGAACTCATCCCCTCGAGTGACCTGTCACTTTCATCAGTCAGTCTTCTAACATTGTATAGCAACTTTTTCTTTTCTTTCCGTCCTGTCGATATAGCTGGACGATAACTTCAAGCTAAAACAAAATTCAAAAGGACATTCAGTCTGTTTAAAATAGATTGCTTATGGTGTTATTTTGATGACAAGTATAAGTTAGTATTGGCAGAAATACACAAGAGGGAGAGAGAGAGTAACTGCTTGAAGTTTGTATTTGCAAAGAAAAACTGGGTCACACACTCAGTTGATTATGTCTTCAGTGTTTAAGGAGGGTGGTATAGTGAAGTGCATATATACGTGGATGCTGCTTGGGTGGAGACTGTTGATACAGAAGAGGTGAAATTAGGTCACCACGAGTGCATCGGGTTGCAAACGGTGCTCGGAAACAAAAGTAACAGGAAATAAAGTAACGGAAAAAAGTAACTTATTTTACCAGGAAAACAAGTAACAGTTTTCAAGTGTTTTTCAGTAAACAGACAGACAGACAGATAGAGAAATTCATACATTTTGTACAGAGAGATCCGTTTCCTAAAAAGGCGAGTACGCACATCCCTTTAAATACAAACCAGTTACAGGGGACAATACAAAGTTAATGTTAACATAATAATATAATATTATTGAATTAGTACTGCAGCATGAGAACGTACCAGATTACAAGGGAATTTAGTAGACCTTGACGATGGCTCAAGTTTCTTTGTAACATGGTTTTATATTCAGGGTAGTGACATGGTTGTATAACTGGATAGACTGCTGTCCCCGTGTGATACGGAATATCTCCCATAACCTTGGAAAGTACACTTACGGGCAAAAGAAAGCGTATCTTATTTTCAACAGTCAAACACAAAATGTTCCGGCCAGATAAGTCGATTGTGAAAGTTTGTGACGAGGATATATCTCTTAAAGGTACATCCATTGTATTTAATCAAATTGTATTTGGCTTTAATACTATCCAACACATCATATGCGCTGTTTACAATACAAACAAATTCACTCAGCTTGCATATTCATCCCCGATCGTTAAACATATCATAATTACTAGTTTCCAATTAAAATCGAGTAACATCATTATGCATATGAAGAAACCGAAATCGCACGTCCTATTTACATGCACAGTAGCTATATGACCTATTGAACATTATCAACCCAGTACTGGTGGTTGGTGCCTGACTCTGATAGTGTGGGTACAGTCAGTGCTGGCGGTTGGTGTCTGACTCTGAGAGTGTGGGTACAGTCAGTGCTGGCGGTTGGTGTCTGACTCTGAGAGTGTGGGTACAGTCAGTGCTGGCGGTTGGTGTCTGACTCTGAGAGTGTGGGTACAGTCAGTGCTGGCGGTTGGTGTCTGACTCTGAGGGTGTGGGTACAGTCAGTGCTGGCGGTTGGTGTCTGACTCTGAGAGTGTGGGTACAGTCAGTGCTGGCGGTTGGTGTCTGTATCTGAGGGTGTGGGTACAGTCAGTGCTGGCGGTTGGTGTCTGTATCTGAGGGTGTGGGTACAGTCGGTGCTAGCGGTTGGTGTCTGACTCTGAGGGTGTGGGTACAATCAGTGCTGGCGGTTGGTGTCTGACTCTGAGAGTGTGGGTACAGTCAGTACTGGCGGTTGGTGTCTGACTCTGAGGGTGTGGGTACAGTCAGTGCTGGCGGTTGGTGTCTGACTCTGAGGGTGTGGGTACAGTCAGTGCTGGCGGTTGGTGTCTGACTCTGAGAGTGTGGGTACAGTCAGTGCTGACGGTTGATGTCTGACTCTGAGAGTGTGGGTACAGTCAGTGCTGGCGGTTGGTGTCTGACTCTGAGAGTGTGGGTACAGTCAGTGCTGGCGGTTGGTGTCTGACTCTGAGAGTGTGGGTACAGTCAGTGCTGGCGGTTGGTGTCTGACTCTGAGGGTGTGGGTACAGTCAGTGCTGGCGGTTGGTGTCTGTATCTGAGGGTGTGGGTACAGTCAGTGCTGGCGGTTGGTGTCTGACTCTGAGAGTGTGGGTACAGTCAGTGCTGGCGGTTGGTGTCTGACTCTGAGAGTGTGGGTACAGTCAGTGCTGGCGGTTGGTGTCTGACTCTGAGAGTGTGGGTACAGTCAGTGCTGACGGTTGATGTCTGACTCTGAGAGTGTGGGTACAGTCAGTGCTGTCGGTTGGTGTCTGACTCTGAGAGTGTGGGTACAGTCAGTGCTGGCGGTTGGTGTCTGACTCTGAGAGTGTGGGTACAATCAGTGCTGGCGGTTGTTTTCTGACTCTGAGGGTGTGGGTACAGTCAGTGCTGGCGGTTGGTGTCTGACTCTGAGAGTGTGGGTACAGTCAGTGCTGGCGGTTGGTGTCTGACTCTTAGAGTGTGGGTACAGTCAGTGCCGGCGGTTGGTGTCTGACTCTGAGGGTGTTGGTACAATCAGTGCTGGCGGTTGTTGTCTGACTCTGAGAGTGTGGGTACAGTCAGTGCTGACGGTTGGTGTCTGACTCTGAGGGTGTGGGTACAATCAGTGCTGGCGGTTGTTGTCTGACTCTGAGGGTGTGGGTACAATCAGTGCTGGCGGTTGGTGTCTGACTCTGAGAGTGTGGGTACAGTCAGTGCTGGCGGTTGGTGTCTGACTCTGAGAGTGTGGGTACAGTCAGTGCTGGCGGTTGGTGTCTGACTCTGAGAGTGTGGGTACAGTCAGTGCTGGCGGTTGGTGTCTGACTCTGAGGGTGTGGGTACAATCAGTGCTGGCGGTTGTTGTCTGACTCTGAGAGTGTGGGTACAGTCAGTGCTGACGGTTGTTGTCTGTATCTGAGGGTGTGGGTACAATCAGTGCTGGCGGTTGTTGTCTGACTCTGAGGGTGTGGGTACATTCAGTGCTGGCGGTTGGTGTCTGTATCTGAGGTTGTGGGTACAGTCAGTGCTGGCGGTTGGTGTCTGTATCTGAGGGTGTGGGTACAATCAGTGCTGGCGGTTGGTGTCTGACTCTGAGAGTGTGGGTACAGTCAGTGCTGGCGGTTGTTGTCTGACTCTGAGAGTGTGGGTACAGTCAGTGCTGGCGGTTGTTGTCTGACTCTGAGAGTGTGGGTACAGTCAGTGCTGACGGTTGATGTCTGACTCTGAGAGTGTGGGTACAGTCAGTGCTGGCGGTTGGTGTCTGACTCTGAGAGTGTGGGTACAGTCAGTGCTGGCGGTTGGTGTCTGACTCTGAGAGTGTGGGTACAATCAGTGCTGGCGGTTGTTGTCTGACTCTGAGGGTGTGGGTACAGTCAGTGCTGGCGGTTGGTGTCTGACTCTGAGAGTGTGGGTACAGTCAGTGCTGGCGGTTGGTGTCTGACTCTGAGAGTGTGGGTACAGTCAGTGCTGGCGGTTGGTGTCTGACTCTGAGGGTGTGGGCACAATCAGTGCTGGCGGTTGTTGTCTGACTCTGAGAGTGTGGGTACAGTCAGTGCTGACGGTTGGTGTCTGACTCTGAGGGTGTGGGTACAATCAGTGCTGGCGGTTGTTGTCTGACTCTGAGGGTGTGGGTACAATCAGTGCTGGCGGTTGGTGTCTGACTCTGAGAGTGTGGGTACAATCAGTGCTGGCGGTTGTTGTCTGACTCTGAGAGTGTGGGTACAATCAGTGCTGGCGGTTGTTGTCTGACTCTGAGGGTGTGGGTACAGTCAGTGCTGGCGGTTGGTGTCTGACTCTGAGAGTGTGGGTACAGTCAGTGCTGGCGGTTGGTGTCTGACTCTGAGAGTGTGGGTACAGTCAGTGCTGGCGGTTGGTGTCTGACTCTGAGGGTGTGGGCACAATCAGTGCTGGCGGTTGTTGTCTGACTCTGAGAGTGTGGGTACAGTCAGTGCTGACGGTTGGTGTCTGACTCTGAGGGTGTGGGTACAATCAGTGCTGGCGGTTGTTGTCTGACTCTGAGGGTGTGGGTACAATCAGTGCTGGCGGTTGGTGTCTGACTCTGAGAGTGTGGGTACAGTCAGTGCTGGCGGTTGGTGTCTGACTCTGAGAGTGTGGGTACAGTCAGTGCTGGCGGTTGGTGTCTGACTCTGAGAGTGTGGGTACAGTCAGTGCTGGCGGTTGGGGTCTGACTCTGAGAGTGTGGGTACAGTCAGTGCTGGCGGTTGGTGTCTGACTCTGAGGGTGTGGGTACAATCAGTGCTGGCGGTTGTTGTCTGACTCTGAGAGTGTGGGTACAGTCAGTGCTGACGGTTGTTGTCTGTATCTGAGGGTGTGGGTACAATCAGTGCTGGCGGTTGTTGTCTGACTCTGAGGGTGTGGGTACAGTCAGTGCTGGCGGTTGGTGTCTGTATCTGAGGGTGTGGGTACAGTCAGTGCTGGCGGTTGGTGTCTGTATCTGAGGGTGTGGGTACAATCAGTGCTGGCGGTTGGTGTCTGACTCTGAGAGTGTGGGTACAGTCAGTGCTGGCGGTTGTTGTCTGACTCTGAGAGTGTGGGTACAGTCAGTGCTGGCGGTTGTTGTCTGACTCTGAGAGTGTGGGTACAGTCAGTGCTGGCGGTTGGTGCCTGACTCTGAGGGTGTGGGTACAGTCAGTGCTGGCGGTTGTTGTCTGACTCTGAGAGTGTGGGTACAGTCAGTGCTGGCGGTTGTTGTCTGACTCTGAGAGTGTGGGTACAGTCAGTGCTGGCGGATGGTGCCTGACTCTGAGGGTGTGGGTACAGTCAGTGCTGGCGGTTGTTGTCTGACTCTGAGAGTGTGGGTACAGTCAGTGCTGGCGGTTGTTGTCTGACTCTGAGAGTGTGGGTACAGTCAGTGCTGGCGGTTGTTGTCTGTATCTGAGGGTGTGGGTACAGTCAGTGCTGGCGGTTGTTGTCTGTATCTGAGAGTGTGGGTACAGTCAGTGCTGGCGGTTGTTGTCTGACTCTGAGAGTGTGGGTACAATCAGTGCTGGCGGTTGTTGCCTGACTCTGAGGGTGTGGGTACAGTCAGTGCTGGCGGTTGGTGCCTGACTCTGAGGGTGTGGGTACAGTCAGTGCTGGCGGTTGTTGTCTGACTCTGAGAGTGTGGGTACAGTCAGTGCTGGCGGTTGTTGTCTGACTCTGAGAGTGTGGGTACAGTCAGTGCTGGCGGTTGTTGTCTGTATCTGAGAGTGTGGGTACAGTCAGTGCTGGCGGTTGTTGTCTGTATCTGAGAGTGTGGGTAAAATCAGTGCTGGCGGTTGTTGTCTGACTCTGAGAGTGTGGGTACAGTCAGTGCTGGCGGTTGGTGTCTGACTCTGAGAGTGTGGGTACAGTCAGTGCTGGCGGTTGTTGTCTGACTCTGAGGGTGGGGGTACAATCAGTGCTGGCGGTTGTTGTCTGACTCTGAGGGTGTGGGTACAGTCAGTGCTGGCGGTTGGTGTCTGACTCTGAGGGTGTGGGTACAATCAGTGCTGGCGGTTGTTGTCTGACTCTGAGAGTGTGGGTACAGTCAGTGCTGGCGGTTGTTGTCTGACTCTGAGAGTGTGGGTACAGTCAGTGCTGGCGCTTGGTGTCTGACTCTGAGAGTGTGGGTACAGTCAGTGCTGGCGGTTGTTGTCTGACTCTGAGAGTGTGGGTACAGTCAGTGCTGGCGGTTGGTGTCTGACTCTGAGAGTGTGGGTACAGTCAGTGCTGGCGGTTGGTGTCTGACTCTGAGAGTGTGGGTACAATCAGTGCTGGCGGTTGTTGTCTGACTCTGAGGGTGTGGGTACAGTCAGTGCTGGCGGTTGGTGTCTGACTCTGAGAGTGTGGGTACAGTCAGTGCTGGCGGTTGGTGTCTGACTCTAAGAGTTTGAGTACAGTCAGTGCTGGCGGTTGGTGCCTGGCTCTGAGGGTGTGGGTACAATCAGTGCTGGCGGTTGTTGTCTGACTCTGAGAGTGTGGGTACAGTCAGTGCTGGCGGTTGGTGTCTGACTCTGAGAGTGTGGGTACAGTCAGTGCTGGCGGTTGTTGTCTGACTCTGAGAGTGTGGGTACAGTCAGTGCTGGCGGTTGGTGTCTGTATCTGAGGGTGTGGGTACAGTCAGTGCTGGCGGTTGGTGTCTGACTCTGAGAGTGTGGGTACAGTCAGTGCTGGCGGTTGTTGCCTGACTCTGAGGGTGTGGGTACAGTCAGTGCTGGCGGTTGGTGTCTGACTCTGAGAGTGTGGGTACAGTCAGTGCTGGCGGTTGGTGTCTGACTCTGAGGGTGTGGGTACAGTCAGTGCTGGCGGTTGGTGTCTGACTCTGAGAGTGTGGGTACAGTCAGTGCTGGCGGTTGGTGTCTGACTCTGAGAGTGTGGGTACAGTCAGTACTGGCGGTTGGTGTCTGACTCTGAGGGTGTGGGTACAATCAGTGCTGGCGGTTGTTGTCTGTATCTGAGGGTGTGGGTACAATCAGTGCTGGCGGTTGTTGTCTGACTCTGAGGGTGTGGGTACAGTCAGTGCTGGCGGTTGGTGTCTGACTCTGAGAGTGTGGGTACAGTCAGTGCTGGCGGTTGGTGTCTGACTCTAAGAGTTTGAGTACAGTCAGTGCTGGCGGTTGGTGCCTGGCTCTGAGGGTGTGGGTACAATCAGTGCTGGCGGTTGTTGTCTGACTCTGAGAGTGTGGGTACAGTCAGTGCTGGCGGTTGGTGTCTGACTCTGAGAGTGTGGGTACAGTCAGTGCTGGCGGTTGTTGTCTGACTCTGAGAGTGTGGGTACAGTCAGTGCTGGCGGTTGGTGTCTGTATCTGAGGGTGTGGGTACAGTCAGTGCTGGCGGTTGGTGTCTGACTCTGAGAGTGTGGGTACAGTCAGTGCTGGCGGTTGTTGCCTGACTCTGAGGGTGTGGGTACAGTCAGTGCTGGCGGTTGGTGTCTGACTCTGAGAGTGTGGGTACAGTCAGTGCTGGCGGTTGGTGTCTGACTCTGAGGGTGTGGGTACAGTCAGTGCTGGCGGTTGGTGTCTGTATCTGAGGGTGTGGGTACAGTCAGTGCTGGCGGTTGGTGTCTGTATCTGAGGGTGTGAGTACAGTCAGTGCTGGCGGTTGGTGTCTGTATCTGAGGGTGTGGGTACAGTCAGTGCTGGCGGTTGGTGTCTGTATCTGAGGGTGTGAGTACAGTCAGTGCTGGCGGTTGGTGTCTGTATCTGAGAGTGTGAGTACAGTCAGTGCTGGCGGTTGGTGTCTGACTCTGAGGGTGTGGGTACTGTCAGAAGTTTGACCAGATAATGTTTACAAAATTATAAATTCAGTGTAGTTGGCTTTTAAATACATGTTGTAAATATGTTGATGTTATGTCCACTAAATGATTAAACTATTTTGAGTTGGGGTAACTATACTTTATTTTGCCTGCAAGGGTATGTACTGAAACGGTTTATGACGACAGCCCGTAAGAGTTTGCATTGTGATTTAATAGACCTTAACATTGCCTAGCTCCCTTTACGTAATTCTACCGGGCACGGTCCGCACCAGAGCTTACACTGGAATTTAATGTCCTTTCAGTTTCCTATGAAAATGGTTTAGTATGAGAAATTTCAATTCAGGAAAACTGCAATATAATGATGGTTTGTTGTTGCTTGGTGAACGGATAAGGTACAAAGTTTTAAACTTAGGGACACACTCTCCACGCTTCTGTGTGATAGTGATAGAAAGTGTGATGCTTACTACACACATGTGCTTAGCAAGTATTTCTTATATACAACAGAGGTGATACTTATGTAGATATCACCTATGTTACAGCATAATAGTGTATCATCACTACATTTGCTATAAGCCAATATTGCATGTCTACATTATGTGTATAGGAAACCAATACAGTACAGTAGAACACGGATATAACGAACTGCAAGGGCCCAAATAATTTAGTTCGCTATATCCGTTGTTAGCTACACACGTATTATTTATAGAAATTTAAATGTTTTCGTTATATCCGTGTTCGTTATATCCGTCTCCTACTATATATCTAGATATTTTGAGAACGTCGTTCTAATACAATAATTCACCCTTTTTCTCAGATAGCCAATGTGATATAATTCAATGAGACTTATCAACACGATTTTCTTCAGAAAACCCAAAAGGACTCTCGCCTTAGCTGTTGTCGCCGCGGGCCTGCTGATAGCGCTGGGTCTGGCGCTAGGTCTTGGCTTGGGTCTGAGATCTCTGAAGGAAGACCCGTCTGTGGTCGTGGAAGAAGGGACGACCCCAGCACCTGCAGAGGAGGAGCCCGAGCCCCGGGGGGAGGAGTACAGGTTCGCCGCCGTCACCTCGGACAGCAGGCTCTGCTCCGAGATAGGAACGTACGTGGTGTGAACATATTTATTTCACAAAGAAGTTGATTGGTAAATAAGCTGCAATAGCTTATCTGAAGACCGCTCCAGAGAGAACGTACGTAGCTCATTGATAGACATGTCCTAGTGGCTCAAGGTGCATCCATTGTGTTGTCGGGGCTCACATATGCCAAATGTTTTAAATGGTGCTATTTTACCGAGACTTTCTGACTGTTGTCGGAAATTATCATGTTAATGATAGTCGACCCAGTACCTATAATGGTTAAAAGGTGCGTCCATTGTGTTATTTGAGGTCACATATATTTTACATGGTGTTATTTTGTTGAGACGTACTGACTGTTACCGGAACTTACCATTTAATGACAGTCGACTCAGTATGGTGACGTTATAAAGGTAAACTTAGTGATGTTGATAGTAATTGAGGAAATTTATTTCCAACAGACTTCTTTAAGAGGCATTTTAGAAGTTGTAGAGATGAAGAAAACCAAGATATATGGATAGTCAACTTCTTTATTGCAATGAACGATGTTGATCGAAAACCGGACAATGTACCAAGCGTCTATTCGTCAAACGTAATTGAGGAAACTTATCTCCAACAGACACAAAGACAAATTTTGGTTGATAATGTTAAATATGTCATATAACTAAATGTTGATGTTTATATGAAGTTGTACATACAAAATACTGTAAATATGTGTTGTGAATAGCATATAGATCATCCAATAATGCTGTACTGTGTGAAATGGGAAGAGTGAGAATCTATGAACATGGCATAATGAAGGTTAGACAATTTTGGATTAGACTTCTAAACATCCAAGACATCGTTATTTAATGCTTTGTAAATATGACGAATTAGGATATAATAATTGGGTTTCTTTTGTTAGATATATACTTTTTAGTTATGGATTTGGAGGTAGTTGGCTAATGCAGGACATTGGGGATTATAACATATTCATAAATACATTTAAATTGAGATTAAGGGATGGTTTACCCAGAATTGGTTAACCTGTATTTCTGATTCGTCCAAGTATGCATTCTACGTTTAAATCTCTCCTACAACCTGAGAAAAATCTTAGTTCAATTCAACCATCAAATTTAAAAAGGGCTCTAACGAAATTTAGATTTTAGAATGATTTAAAATTTAATAGATGTAGATTACCCAATGGTCTAGATTTGAATGACCCTTCATGCGAATTCATACGAAATAAACTCTGTTCTGTTCTGTTCTATAACTACTGTGCATGTAAATCGGACGTGCAGTTCCGGTTTCAGCACATGCATAATGATGGTGGTAATTTTGAAATGAGATTATTATAATGTTGATCTTTGGTCAGTGCAGTGGAAGTAATGCAGTAGACGTCCAAACAAATCATAATTACGACTGCACTGAGATACGGAAGTAGGTTAACAAACTTTCGGGATGCAGCCGTGTAACGGCGTTGAGAGCAGTCACTCGGGATCTACATCTCATCCTCGGTTACGTGACGAAGTCGGTAACCAAAGAAAATGCTCAATGGGATAAGACGGAAATGGTCAAGGGAGATAATCGGTCGCGGATGGCTAACACAATGACCTCGCTTGCTTTGAAAAGAAGTGATATGAATTGTCATTGGCTCGCAGGTCCAGGCTGCGTAGCAGTTTGATTGGCTCACGCCGACCAAGGGCGGGTAATTTGAGTACAGATTCTCCTGATAAGGTTTCTCATGGGTGATATAGTGGAGAGTAACGGAGCATATATAAAACCCTGGGTAACCGAGGATGACATCTCCTGGAAGCAAGAGAGATCTATAGCATGTTGCTTTTCTATTTAGTGACCATAACGTATATATAAACGTTGTCGAAATTATGACGCTGCAGACGAAGGTAGTGATTGTAACGTTGTTGGTGAGGACGTCGATGAGGTTGATGATTGAGGTTGAAAATGACTGTCTTCAACTTTCATGTTGCAAGTGTTTAATACGAAATGTTTAAGACTTCAAAGTCATACAACCCACAGTTGCAGCAAGTGTTCAGTGCTATTTGTTGCAGGCGTGTTTTGGCTGAGGGTGGATCAGCAGTCGACTCAGCTATAGCTACTGTCGTGTGTATGGGCGTCCTGAACCCCAGCAATGGAGGCCTGGGAGGGGGATTCTTCATGACCTACTATGACAGGTGAGCACATAGACATTGTTATACTTGGGATCACACTATCCGCAATAGTACACATTATTTTGTCGGGACGAGTTTCCTGCATGAGGGGCGTTGACGACTCTGGGGGAGTGAGTCAGTGTGATTAAAATCGACGGTTTTCCGTGGAATAAAAATTGCAAAATAGTGCATCTACCGGGATACGAACTCATATCAGTTGTAGGTTCCAAACAGTCTGATAACAGCCCGTAGACTCGCGTGTTCGAGCGCAATTCAGGAAGCCAATCAAAAGACGCACAAAATAAATGCTTTCGGTGCGAGAAGATAGGGGCAGATAACTCCAAGCAGCTATTCTTTGAACACTAAGATTTTCTGAATAACAACTTCTTTAATGTGAAAATACACGACGTTTCGGAGTACATACTCACTCCTTCATCAGGTGGAATGTAAGAAAATATCAAAATATGGTACATTTATGTAGCAAACAAAACAATGGTGAGGAAAGTCAATCAGGGAGATTAACATGCATGAGAATGGTATACAATGGGGATTTGTAATACAAACATGATGGAGATGAAGCATGAGAATGATGAGGATTTGCAATACAAACATGAATGGGAGTAAGTAGATGAAGGATTTGCAATACAAACATGAATGGGAGTAAGTAGATAAACAAAGGCATGTAGGCTTTATTGAAATTGTTAAGCAAATAGTAATTATAGTTGATTGGGAGAGAGGCCAATTGTTGATGTGGGTGGCTTTGAAGTTGTTGCATGGTGATTGGAGCTGTTAGGCGCTGATAGGCGTTGATTGGTGGGGACTCCTCGGATAATTTGCTCCGACAGGAGTGGATGGAAGGTAGGGATACTTGCATTTGGTTTGGTTGGGTTCTCCTCGGATATTTCCTCCGACAGCTATTCTTTGGTCTGTTTCGAATGCTTTCAAAACAGTGTGATTGGTCAGCTATTTGACTGGGCTTTGGCTGTGCTAAACTAGTTCGGAACATTCGCTTATCCGGGGTGTTCTCAGGCCTTGTGGCGAGGAATCTACTGAACCTGTTCGTATCCCGGTAGATGCATTATTTCGCAACTTTTATTCCTCGAAACAAGGTCGATTTTAATCAGACTGGGGAGTGAGTACAGTCAGTGCTGGCGGCTGGTGCCTGACTCTGAGGTTTTTGGTACAGTCAGTGCTGTATTGGTGCCTGACTCTGAGGGGTTTGGTTCGAATCCCGCAAGACTCCTCCCCAAAAAGTTCAAGAATGTTATCCTAAATATTACAATGCTACACTTGTTCACCATTTATTTTGATAGCAAATGAAATGTCGACAATCTTAGGATTAAAGTTACTTCGCGAAAAATAGAGATAAGGTAGAATTGAGGCAAATATTTAAAAAATACAAATTTAGTTTATTTCGCTTCTGGTAAAAAGTGTTAGTCGTGTTCGTCACTCTTGGATTAAACTATCTTGCGTCCGTAGCTTGATTGTATTTTTGTTTATAATAAAGATAGAAGAGATACCTGTAAAAGGTAGAGGATATTTGATATTTCTCGTCGAATACCATGTATATCTCATCGAGATAAGTAGAAATTGATCTTTTCACGAGTGGCGCAGTCACATGTATAAAGATAAGATTTCTACTTCAAGAAATGAGATATGCATGGTATTCGACGAGAAATGTCAACATTTAATTAATTCTTTTTATTAGTTTGTACAAATAATACACAGTTCGTAAATGAGATTAATCTTATGAATAGAGCATGCATGTTCACCTTGCTTTACCGTGGTCATTTCGTGACGTCATCCTATTGTTACGATGACGTCATATGATTGAAAGTAACCGATAAACGTCGTATTTCATCAGTGAAAATCTAATATTTAGAGAATATTTGGCCTTTCTTGACTAATACCATGTTTATCTCATCGAGTGAGGTAGAAAGGTTATATTTTCACGAGTGGCGCAGATAAACATGGCATTTGTCAAGAAAAGACAATTTTTCTATTTATTATATGACCAAATCTTTGCATATTCACCGAAATAGACTTGCATACCTGCATCGCCTCAGCAACAGTGTGACGTCATGAACGTGTCATGACGTCGGAGCATTGTTTTATGACGTCAGGTCATTGTTATATCAGTCACTAGTGACTGATAACACGTTCCATTGTTATTTTCACTAGTGACTGATAACACGGTTTATTTTCATTGATAGATCTCGGTATTTCACCTGCAATCATATAATCATAATCATATAAGTCGCAATATTGGGTACAGTATCTGACACTACCTATTCAGGTATTTTAGTGCAAATATCTTATTATGGTTCGTATCATGGAGTAAACTTCAGTGGTGATGATTAATGACACTGTAACATGAGCTGATGGTAAAACTCTGGCAATATCATTATACACGTGCAGAAATCGATACTAGTGTCCATTTACATGCACGGTAGTTATTTGGCTTATCAAACATTGCTATTTTGTCTGCTGTAAAAATGACATTTTACTAATTGTGATGCGTCTATATTCAAGAGTGAGATGAGATATACATAGAAATGTCAAATGTCCTATTTATTAGATTTAAGAAATTATTCATAGTTCGTCAATGACGTTCATTTTATGAATAGAGCATCCAAGACCGCCTTGCTTTTCCACGGCCATATCTTACAACGTCATCCTATTGTTATGATGACGTTATATGTGATTGAAAGTGTTATTCCACTTTGTAGAATAACATGTTATTTCACTCAGTGAAAATACGGATGTTATTGTAACTGATAAATGCATTATTATTACCACTGGTAATCTAATAAGTATGTGTATTCATTTTCTAGACAAACAAAGATGGCGGACACGCTAGACGCCAGGGAGGTTGCACCACAGGCTGCAAATGAATCGCTGTACGTCGGTCGAGAAAGAAGTGCCTCGCTAACCGGTGCGTAGAAATACAATATAAATCTTTTTCAGTACAACCGAATGATGTTGTTTTCATGGGTATTCCAGTGAATTCGTTTTTAGAATTTATAATAATGAATACATGACAATAAGTTATAAGTTATAAGGCAATCCTATACGGCTTGAATCCGGAGAACTGCTCTGACGTGACTAGTCAATAAGTCAATATTTCTTCTATACTTAAACGCCATAGACCTGTATTACATTAAGCAAAGATATAGACTAATACAAATAAATATACATGTTATTTATAATATGTTTTTAAACAATAGTGACATATTCCGCATATGTGTTGTGATTCCTTTTTCAATTTCACGGCGTAGTATATGTACAGAGCACAATTCTGAATTACATTACAATTATTACAATGTAATAAAGACGAGAATGTCACTGTAGAGAGATACATATTCTCCTGATCAGAGACTAGGAGAGACGGGTTCTAATGCCCCCTGATGACGTTGAACTCCTTGGTGCACTCTGGAACCAGGCCTTGAAGATAAACACCAGCAGTTTGAAGTCGAAATTTAAAGTTCAAATTGAAAGTAAATTTCAATTTCCGATTTAGGTCGGACATGCCGTCACGAGTTATCTCCCTTGTTGCATTTGTTAACCGGCATCACCCGAGGCAATATCGTTATCAGCAAACATCGCTGGTAAACTATTCCATTTATTCATGCGAAATTTGCTTTTCTTTCGTTTTTATCTTCTTACATTGTATAAATATCCGTATGTCAATGTTATTCTTATTAGAATTATAATAACGATGCTTGAGTATTCGAGCACACGGACTTGTACACCATTATCTATTTCAAAACAAAGACTGTAGTAGTGTGTAGGAAACTTTTAGTCCAAAAGAGAAGACCAACTACTAGGGGTGTGAGGCTTGACACAGTTTATTGTCAATCTATGTTCTGAACCCTGAAATACAGGAGTATAACAATATTAAAACATGATACACAAACACTCATTGCAACAAATCACTGTATCAACTTGACACATTTAGCATTATAAAAACATAATTATCATCCAATTACACAATGCAGTCTTAGATACAACATCAGTGTGAAGTATTACATCACATCATCCATATTACCATAAATAGAATCACCTTGATAATCAGCATGTGTAACATACACACAGACATATAGAACTCAACTTATTCGCATTACAATAAATAGCCATGCATTATTAAACATTATGTATAACATATACATATACATATGCATACAGAATTGTGACACACATGATTATTTCTCAGTAAGAATAGATATAAGTGTCAAATGTTGATTTTTCTTTTTTAACAAGCGAAGTGTAAACAATACCTAAATTCATAAACCTTGCATGCCAAATGATAAGAGCGTGCTTCTGTCGTTGCTCAGGCTTTTAGCATACAACAATTAGTCTTCATCCTCAGGTTCTACCTGATTATTTCATAACTTATTATATAATAAATGACAAATCCCTTATCTCTAAGGTGGGCTCGCTATCGGAGTGCCAGGACAAGTGGCCGGTCTGTGGGCGGCCCACCAGAAGTACGGCAGGTTGCCCTTCAAGGATCTGCTGGCTCCAAGCATCAAACTGTGTAGAGATGGGGTCCCCATACTGGCGCCTCTTGCATTCGCCATTACTAGAACCGAGGAGGTGCTGAAGAACAACTCTTTTGAGTAAGTGAATACACAGGGATTGTTGATAACCTATATATTACTGAAAGTGAATACACAGGGATTGTGGATAACCAATATATTACTGTAAGTGAATACACAGGCATTGTGGATAATCACTATATTACTGTAAGTGAATACACAGGCATTGTGGATAACCAATATATTACTGTAAGTGAATACACAGGCATTGTGGATAACCAATATATTACTGTAAGTGAATACACAGGCATTGTGGATAACCAATATATTACTGTAAGTGAATACACAGGCATTGTGGATAACCAATATATTACTGTAAGTGAATACACAGGCATTGTGGATAACCAATATATTACTGTAAGTGAATACACCGGCATTGTGGATAACCAATATATTACTGTAAGTGAATACACCGGCATTGTGGATAACCAATATATTACTGTAAGTTAATCCATGGTCATGACGTCACTCTATTGTGTTATCAGTTGATTATTATTTAGGAATATACTGGTCATTGACTGTCCCAGTCGGGAGGGGTGTAAGGTTTAGACATTTTCAGTAATGGTACATTTTTCGAGACTAATGTATTTTGTCTTGGTGTATAGGATAGGATCTTAAAATATCTGGACAACTACAGACAAATTAATTTTGTAATGAATGAACGTGGAATCGAACATGCAACCCTTCGCTTGGTAGTCAGCGCTCTACCCACTAGGCCACAGGACGCTGTTAGAAACCTTAGGATTGTTTGTCAGTAAGAATCCCGCGTTCTATTCAAGACGTGTAATGCACGGAAGGCATGAAAAGACAGATTTTAAGCTGTCAATCACATCGAAGTTTTGCGCTGCACGTGCGTGGACGAATCCATTTCATGAGGGTCGCAGCTACTTGTACCATATCCGATGAATGAGCACCGAAATTTGCAAAATAAATGATTTTGGTGTCCCATAATTGAAATTTATTGTTTCGAATGTAAAATGATCACATATGCATGTTTCGTGACGTCATACATGGATTAAGATGGAGAATGCATTCGGAGCAGTGGATTCGTTAAAAATAATCAACTCGCCCCTTCGGAAATTGTGGATAACCAATGTATTACTGTAAGTGAATACACGGGGATTGTGAACAACCGATATATTACTGTCAGTGAATACAAAGGGGTTCTGGATAACCAATATATCACTGTAAGTGAATACACAGGGATTGTGGATAACCGATATATTACTGTAAGTGAATACACAGGGATTGTGGATAACCAACATATTACTGTAAGTGAATACACAGGGATTGTGGATAACCAACATATCACTGTAAGTGAATACACAGGAATTGTAGATAACCAATATATTACTGTAAGTGAATACACATGAATTGTGGATAACCAATATATCACTGTAAGTGAATACACAGGGATTGTTGGTAACCAATATACTACTGTAAGTGAATACACATGCATTGTGGATAACCAATATGTTACTGTAAGTGAATACACAGGGATTGTTGATAACCAATATACTACTGTAAGTGAATACACAGGCATTGTGGATAACCAATATAATACTGTAAGTGAATACACAGGCATTGTGGACAACCAATATATTACTATAAGTGAATACACAGGCATTGTGGATAACCAATATATTACTGTAAGTGAATACACAGGCATTGTGGATAACCAACATATTACTGTAAGTGAATACACAGGGTTTGTGGATAACCAATATGTTATTTTAAGTGAATACACAGGTATGGATAACCAATATAAATTTATAACTGTGAGTTCATTCGTCTTATATGTATCCTCTTGTATACGTTTTGGTCGCTAGAATAATTCATGTTTATATATATATATATATATATATATCATACTGCTAAATGGAAACATAAATTGAATCCTTATTTTACTCTTCAGGTTTTATTTCGACCCTGAAACCAAGAAGCCATACACCATTGGCAAAATTGTAAAATACCCCAAAATGGCGGATACACTGGAGAAGGTGGCAAACAACGGCACCTACGTATTCTATGAGGGCGAGCTGTCTGACATCATTGTACAAGAGATTCAGGACAATGGTAAGTTTATTGATTGTAAGTACATGTCAGATCAGTATCGCAGCGTCGGTCATCAGGTTGCAGAATAAGATCTCAACCGTTTCTTTACATCTAATTCCTTATTACTGAAGTTTAAACAAAGGTTGATGCATTATACATGACAAAACAGCGCAAACACCTTCCATACACTGCATGATAAATAAACGTTGTTGAATTAATAATTAGTTTACTGTCTGATGTTGACGTCAGGAATTTAAATTTTGCTCCATTGGGACTTTCACAAAATGTATCGTTTGAACAGAGCTGTTTCAATTTTGAACACACAAGTAGGAAATGGTATTCATCGTCAATATGCATGTACAAATGTATGATGTCAGTGTTCAATACGACGTTAATGAATGCAGTATGATTAAGATGGTTTTAAGGAGTTTATTAGAGTTTTTATATACAGATAAGGATTAAGGATTGTCTGCGACACTTTAATTAGATGTTTCTTCATCTGTGCAGTTACCGTTGATCTATTGCATCTTATGGGATACACACTTCATTTTATTTCCGGTACTAAAAGGCAACAGACCTAGTGTAGTACAATACATGTCAATAATAATATGTACACGCACCCGTAATACACATTTTAATGACATTCAACAAGTACTTATATTATGTTTTGGAATAGAGTTTGTTCTGAATAACGGAAGAGTAGATTTTGAAGAACTGTGTCTTTTCTGTTATTCAAAACGTCTGCACATTTCGGATGGACATAGTATTTTTTAAAATACAACGTATGGTGAACGTCGTTACACAATGAGAATTTGATGAGGAGGTATATACCTGTTTTTATGGACCTGGAAAAACAATATTGACCAAGACGAAGTCGGACTCGGGCTGTAGTCACTGTGCTTTTCTGTCGACGGTCACCAGATTACCACTCTGCCAATCAGATCGATGAACAAACATGCTTACACATTTTTAAAAAAAAGGTTCTTATGTGTTTAACATAAGATTTATGTTCAAATGACGACAAGGAGACGTCCTTGTTCCCTCCTGAAAGAGCAATTCGACAATAACATGATAACCTCCTACCTTCCTAAAGGCGGTATCATCACGAAGGAAGACCTGAAGGACTATGCACCTATCTGGCAGGCGCCCACGACCTTCACCTTGAGAGACGGACGCAAGATGTACTCGATGCCTCCGCCCGGAAGTGGACCCGTGCTCGCCTACATGCTCAACATCGTCGACGGTAATATATTGAAATGTTTAAATGATTTGGTCATGAGAAAAGTGGACTTTATAACAGATCGTGTGGTGCTGTGATATTTTGCAATTAAAAGTGAATATCTGAACAAAGAAAGCTTTTTATAATCCAACACAGTGTTCCATAGTTTTGACAATAGATTGTGCACAATATCCTGCCACCGTCAACTACATGGCCTCACAATGTTTCTACATCATCTAGTAATGAAATCACGATTATATTTTCACTGAATTATATAATATACGAATTTGTTTTACAAGTTCACCAAAATAACCTCAATCCATATCGCTCCCCCAATCTATCTCGCCACACGTTGATTATTGATGTATGTATGGTTTCCCCTTCGCCCAGCTCAACGTCTTTTGTGGTAACATTCTCAGAAATGATGTGATAAGTGGAAATGACTTTTTTTTTTTATCTCGATCAGGATACAATTTCACAAAGGACAGCATATCGACGACTCCGAAGAGTGTATTGAGTTTTCACAGGGCGGTCGAAGCAATGAAGTTTGCCTTTGCTAAGAGGACAGAGCTGGGGGATGATGCTTTCGTGGATGTAGACTCGGTGAGATCAGCTCTCTACACCTGTACGCTCTAGATAACGCGTTGCGTAACCTCAGACTTACCCTAGAATATCACGTGAGAGTTGGATAGGTTCCTGTGTATCCTTGTAATTGTTTGGCAGCAATGCCCGTACTCGTCCGATGTATATAACACATTGCGGGAGCTTACTTCTGTTAGGATCTACTTATCAAATTGATAATAGCTCAATGTCTCACTTTTAGATTACATCATATCTTCCTTTGTGAAAAGTTGATAATGATATAACAATTTATAATAATAGTTAATACTGTTGTTAATTGTCATAATTGTCTCTTACTCTAGCTGGTGCAGAACATGACCTCAGCCGAGTTCGGCGACTACATCCGCTCCATGGTGAACGACAGCCACACCCAGGAGGTTGAGTACTACGAGCCGGCCTACTACACCCGACCAGACGCCGGCACCTCACAGGTCTCTATCGTGGACGCTATGGGCAACGCCGTCTCCATCACGTCCACCATCAACTACTTGTGAGAGTTGTGTATTATCATAGCTATAGTTGATGGACTTACCAACTGTTCGCTTGTTATCAGAAATGCGCGGGCAGATCAAATGTTAATGGTCCCCTCCATACTGACAAAGGTTTGTTATCACACGTCAATTGAAGACATTGTGCTTCTGAAAATGATGATGCACTGGAAATTGACGTAACCTCTTCGGTTGAGGAGGTGCCAATCGTTGATTTATTGTATTGTATCCCGCTCAGGGAAAGAGGATAATGTTATCAATCTGATTGAAATAGACAGTTTATGAGGTACAACAGTTGGCAAATAATACATGTATCGAGATCACATCATTTGGAGGATTGATTAGTCAGCTATTTTACAGGGTTTTGCCTGCGCTAAACTGGTACGGAACACGCACCTATACTGGGTGTATTCAGATATTGAGCCGAGGAATCTTTAGAACCAGTTCGTATCCCATTATTAACTATTTTGCGGATTTACTTACTGAGTCATGTAGGTCTCGATGAAAGAGATAATCGTGATGTCTCTGTACATCCCGAGTCTCACAGCTGGAACAGACAGATGTTCGAGTCTATGTAAACATCATTCACTTTCTAAAGTCATGCGTTAGGGTTTCTTGTCAACTGTGATTCAGTTATGAGGACGTATGTCTTGTTTTTCGAATAATGGTAGACTATTGCCCAGAACACTATACTCATTCCCATATAACAACAGATTAAAAACAGCAGACTGATCTTGGCATCTAACTCGCTCTCGCTAGGTAGATACCAAACCATTCACACGTTTCAAAAATATCTTCACTAAACAAGATGTCGTGTAGTATTCTCTACACATCTACCTCGATAAACAATATGAAAGGGAAATCATAATACAAAAACATAATTATACTAGGACTATACAATTATACAACCAAGGATTCTTTATCCAGCTTCGGGGCCAAGGTACGTGGCCAAACGACCGGCATCATGTATAACAACGAGATGGACGACTTCTCGACGCCAGGTATCGTCAATGTGTACGGGGTGTCACCATCCCCGAAGAACTTCATCCAGCCCGGGAAGCGTCCCATGTCCTCCATGTGCCCAACGGTCATCGTGGACGGGTCGGGGGACGTCGTGATGGTCATCGGAGGGTCAGGGGGAACCAGGATCACCACGGGGACGTTTCTGGTGAGATATGTGACATGTGTTATTGTTCTGTCTCGCGGCCTTAATCGGACATCAATTGACACGTTATTTTAATTTATCAATCTACTAACCATATAACGTGATACTTGAAACGACCTTTCTAAACAGTATCACCCTCCTGGAGGGACTTACAACATTGTAAATCCCTCCAGGAGGGTTTACACAGACAACTGTAAACCCTGTAAGGGGGAATAACAATGATTGTAAACCCTGATATATTTGATATTTATGACGGCTTGAATGTAAAGATCCGAAGAAACTATATTAAACTAATTTTGAAAAATTTCTCGGTCGATAAAAAAAAGGTCGATAATACAGAAAAACTATTCTATCTCGGATATGGTAAGGTTGGAGACCCTGATAGTAATAAAAAAACAACCTCAGATGCCTCGCAACCCCGGGTTTTTCCTTCCTTTTCGGGGTCCACAACCTTACCATATCCTCGGTTTCATGGTTTCTACTTATACAAACGGGGAGGAGGAGGGGGGTCATTATAAGCCATTGCGTAGCGAATGGGTAGCTGGAGATGGTGGCCCCGGTTTTGAATACGCTGGATCTTCTGAGACAGCTTCGGGAGCCTACCATTGTAACATTGATACTGTTCATCTCGTGACAGGTTATTCTACACACGCTGATGTTCGGACTCGAGGCTAAAGACGCCGTGGATTACAAACGTCTTCATCATCAGCTGCTGCCCAACCTACTTCAGGTCCAAGAGGGATTCCCCAAGGTTAGTGTTCTACAAATCCGAGCAAAACCATGATCTATGTCACATGATCTCAAGCTGCCATGATGAAACTTCAGTTGTACTTTTGGCCACATAATGAATACAACCTGGCTGTCTGTATGTGTAAGAATAATAGCCTGCCTTGAATAATCGCCGGCCTTGAATAATCGCCGGGTCAATTCGGTGTTCGAAATTAATAATCGCCCGGTTTAATAATACTCCCAGTCTGAAATCACTCCTGTGGCACTGCTTCGCTTGTGACGTTACCCTGTGTAAGTGTGCCTGCAAGCAAAGGGATATCACTCTAACCTTACATTAGCCGGGCTGATACTAATGTGGATTTTCGGACCGGGCAGCAATATGGGTGGTGTGTCCTTACCTCTATCACACATGCGTAACATCTCATATCATTGATACGAGAGGTATATGATACATTATTATAAAACAATCCAGTTGAAAAATAGTAATTACTGAGAGTGATATTTTGCTGGACTTTATAGATTTAAAAGTTTGACAAAGAATTGTTTTCATTATTTTTTTAAAAAATACGATTTGAATTATTATTATCAGTAGATATCGTTTATTGTATAAAAAAAAACATTGTAAGATTCGTCTAACTACATCAAGGTTCTCATTGCACATGGTGGACACAAAACAAAATGGTTGACACTCTGTTAGAACCCTCTCTTTTACGGCTGACATGTTGCCTGGATAAACTTTGACAATATGATAAATGATAAACTCAGGCAAGGTTGCCTCTTTCAGCAAGAACATAATCGTCTTGTATGGTTTTCAGGCAATAGGGGACGGTCTCAAAGCAAAGGGGCACAAGTTCACGGACTACACGAACGCTGGCAACATCAACCTCGTGTACGTGATGAACGGAACCAGATACGCTGTGTGCGATGTGCCCAAAGATGGATACCCTGACGGATACTGAGATGTCATGCTATACTTTTCTAATATACACATTGTATCGTCAAAATTGGCAATAATGAAATTTCCATCAATAGAAATTGATACGGATTGCCCATGTAACAGTTTTAATGTGAAAGGAATTTACTATTGTTTTTGCAAAACAATCTGTTTTATCAAACAAACACATATACGCAATGCGAAGGATCATGAGGTCGTTTTGTTATAAGCCAAAATTGATATTTGTCATTGTGTTGTTTTGCAAGACAAGTTGGTCAGTGCTTGAAGTGAAATCCACTCATCTTAGTATATAATATAGTATATATAGTATAGCCTATATTTCATATACATGATAGTCGATTCAGATCAAGTCTAGATACTTCGCCTGTTTTCCGCCTTGCTGCAATATACCCACATTGTCTGTAATTATGAAATCACAAATGTTATATACCATCATATTTCCTTCTTTGTCCTTTTATAGGATCCGGAAGCTTGTAAACAGGCCTGGCTTCGACTTGCCTCAGTCGTAACTTGCGTCAGTTTATCCATCACTAGTTACTCTAAGCCTAGCTGCATTTCCTTAACTTTACTCTGTTGGCGTTGCTGAGCGCACTATACAGTTCAGGTGCAGCATTCCGCTATACTAGCACAGTAAATTTGAGGAAATGCAGCAAAGCTTAAATCAGCCGGCGATGGAGACTGAGGTCAGTTGTGACCTGTCAGGGACGTTGCTTCAGGTCCATCTCTTTCTGTGCTTTATAGATTATCTCGTGTCATTGAATTTTTGTAGCGTAATTGTCAAAATAGATCACTTATCATATTATTCAGATACGTATATTTTATATGATTATATTTTTACAAAACGTCACACTTTGGCGTTTCTGTTATCTAATAAAAAGACTCAAGAAAACACATTTAAAAGTATTTAACTTATGTTTTGTATGACGTGACGTTGAAATGCAAAGTGAAAACACAACAAGAAATACTAAACGATCCCTAGTATATGTCTGTACCGATTGCTCATTTCATGCACAGACGCCAGTCGAGTGATAATGTCATGATGTCCGGTCGTGATTGTGACAGACAAATAATCCTATTCAGAATTAAAGGTCAACATCCAACGGTATAAAGTCTCCATTCCGCATATTTTAGAATCAACTATGAAAAACACTGAAAACGATCGCGAGTTCTATAGATGTACAACTTCTTTATTGCAGGACGTTTCAGCACTTCGATACTTGATACTGGTGTTAAAGGCGCTGTAGCACATGTTTTGCATATTATGTTTTCTCAAATGTGCCATTTATTATTTAAGTTTATAAATATGATGTTACTTTCGAGGGTAAAATATCTCATTACACGACTATACGCCATATAGTCTAAAACGGTTATCCGAAGTGGAAGCAGAAGCAGTGTGTGACGCAGATTTGAAGCTCTTCAACGATGTTGAGAGTTCAGACAGCAGCGTGTGACGCAGGTTTGAAGGTCTTCAACGATGTTGAGAGTTCAGACAGCAAAGGGGTGGACAACATCAGTCCGATCACTTAAACTACCTTAAGCTTCAAGCGGCCATTTTAAGTTTCAGAACTCTTTTTATTGATTCAGGAGTATTATTCAGCCATTGATAACACTTATTTACATGTTCGTGAGTGCTATGTATTTCAGTAAGCACAGCGTGCTACAGTACCTTTAACATCTACATGCCAGCTCTCCTGCAATAAAGGACGGATTGTTTATCCGTGGAACTCGTTCTCCTTCATCAAACCAATCATTGTACATGCGGCTTGTGTTTTCATGTAAATTGCTTGAATGGCCTATTCGCTTATTGTACTTATTTAACTCACAACTTCTTTCAGAGGCATTTTAGAAGCTCCACACGACAAAAAGTGGTGGAATCCATTTTCCCAATCCTACCGGATTCTCCCAACTTTTGCCGGATCCTGAAGAATCCGGCTGATCCGGAAGGATCCAGAAAGCGGATTCAACCACTATTTGTCCTGTGCTGTATGATGAATGAGAACACGTTCTGTGGATGATCAACTTCTTTATTGAGCACAGTGGTTTAGTGGTTAGCGTGCTTGCCTCTCACCGCAAAGGCCCGGGTTCGAATCCCGGTGGAGACACCAAAAATTTGTGACCTGGATCTCATACTGTGTTGTGTCCTTGGGCAAGGCACTTCATCCACATTGCACTCAGTCCACCCAGCTGTATAAATGGGTACCTGAAATAACGGGTGTACATGACTTCGTGTAGCGCTTCGGCAGCACCGAAAGTACAATTCCGTCAGGGTAATAATGTGTAGCGCCCAGAGCAACCACCCGTTGATTGGATTGTTGGCGCAATATAAGAACACTTATTATTATTTATTGATATGAGTGCGACGTTTCCATTCAGATACAAGCACCGTTATCAAGCAAGTTGTCAAGCGCGTTATCAGTTACATTACAATTTCTGGTGTGATTAAATACGAATACATTTGTCACAGTCTGGTAAAACGCTAAAATGATCTCACAGTAGCCGACCTGTGCCTAAAAGGCTCCCACGGACTGCTGTTATTTTAACAGTGTGTGCAGTTCATCTTCAGCAGGTCTGTGTAATTAAAACAGTTCTAAATATCCAAACACAAGTTTTCATATCGGCCAATTTCCTAACCAGGTCTTTTAAAAGCATTTAGAAGTGGTATACATAAGAGCAGGAATATTTTCTGGATAACAACTTCTTTAATGTGACAATACACGACGTTTCGCAGTACATACTCATTGGAATGTAAGGAAATAACAAAATTTGGTACATTTATATAGCAAACAAAATAATGGTGGGGAAACTCAATCAGGGAGATTAACATGCATGAGAATGGATTAAAATGGGGATTTGTAATACGAACATGAGAGGGGTAAAGCGTGAGAATGGTATACAATGAGGATTTGCAATACAAACATGAGGGAAGCAAGTACTTGAGTAGTGGATAAACAATGGCCCGTAGGCTTTATTGAAGATGTAAATAAACACACATGATGAAACGACGGAGGCCAATTGGCTTTATTGAAATTGTAGAAGAATTGGTATGTACATGTAAAGAAACACGCATAAAACACCAGATGATTTGATTGATTCCGGTTTTACAACCCTACGCTTTTGATTCAGGATCTGCATTTTAGAAGTTAAAATGCTGTTTTATTCACTCAGACTCCCCAAAACGCGTCATCGTCGACTTCATCATCCATACTATCCGACCAGGCATTCTCACCTCTCTCAAAGTCGTCGCTATGCGACCAGTCATTATCATCGTCGAATTCATCCACAGGGATGTTGTGCATGTAGTTAGAAGCCCCGTTGCCCCACCCTCCGTTATCGTTTCCACCAATCACCTCACCGCTGTCCAACCCAGCGCCCCGCCTCCTGAACTCGTTGTTTGCTTGCAATGCGTGCAAAATGTCATCGACTTCTTCCTCAAGATCACCTAAAAGTGAAAACTATGTCACGTGGGAAATTGGAAAGTACTTAATTTGGTCCAGCCTAATACCTTGTGTTTGAATCGAGTGGTTTGGTTGACTTTCGCTTATGCTCCTTACATACCAATACTATCCACGAGTTTCAGAAACATGTATAGAAGAAGAATTAGACTAAGAAATGTTTGATTTGGTTCACTTTCGCTTATGCTCCTTACATACCAATACCATCCACGAGTTTCAGAAACATGTATAGAAGAAGAAAGAGACTAAGAAATGTTTGATTTCGTTTATGTTCCTTATATAAGAGAGTAGATGGAAGTGAGTGAGTAAGCCAAGAACCTACCAGAATTAGCTCTCCCCTGCTTTCCTGAATTGTGGTCGTCGCCGGAAACATCAAATGTTACAACTACAAAACATGAAAGAGAAATCCGAATGTCATGTGAACTTTTAATTTACAAACTTATCAGCATTCTAATAATATCGATACTCATGCTCCACTGAGTTATCCAACAATACTCATTCCCCACTGAGTTATCCAACAATACTCATTCCCCAATGAGTTATACAACAATACTTATCCCCACTGAGTTATCCAACAATACTCATTCCCCAATGAGTTATACAACAATACTCATCCCCCAATGAGTTATACAACAATACTTATCCCCACTGAGTTATCCAACACTACTCATTCCCCAATGAGTTATACAACAATACTTATCCCCCAATGAGTTATACAACAATACTTATCCCCACTGAGTTATCCAACAATACTCATTCCCCAATGAGTTATACAACAATACTCATCCCCCAATGAGTTATACAACAATACTTATCCCCACTGAGTTATCCAACAATACTCATTCCCCAATGAGTTATACAACAATAATCATCCCCCAATGAGTTATACAACAATACTTATCCCCACTGAGTTATCCAACAATACTCATTCCCCAATGAGCTATACAACAATACTTATCCCCCAATGAGTTATACAACAATACTTATCCCCACTGATCATGAGTTACACATCAATACCTATTGGCCACTGAGTTATCCAATACTAATGCTACAACTGATATCTACCTACCTGTTAATAACAACAGAAGAATGAAGGCAGTCGACATGGTCCCTTCAACCGTTGGATCGCGGTCAATACATAAACAGTTGTTTCTATGGCAGCTACTCGCTAATGAACCCGACAAAAATATAATGTCAAATCGGTTTGAAATGTCAAACATCGTGACAGGGAATGCCACCAAATGGACGTTTTGGGAGCGTAAGCAAGGTCACGTGGTATTGGAAGCAATCTGTCCCGGTGCAGGCTATATATTAGTGATAATAGCGATGATTAGATGATGTTTAAACCTTGCCCGTATACTAACTTAGACTATATTAGAGAATATGCAACTCGTGTATAGAGGCTGTTTTATTATCATTTATTATTTCAGAGGATCTTGTACTTTTCCATTTTAAATTAAAACTTTCAGAACACCTTAAACTATTTATACACTGAACACACAATCCCGCACTGGCAAGGTATTTGTCACCGCAATAGTCCTTCAATCTCGTGCTTGTCACCGCAATAGTCCTTCAATCTCGTGCTTGTCACCGCAATAGTCCTTCAATCTCGTGCTTGTCACCGCAATAGTCCTTCAATCTCGTGCTTGTCACCGCAATAGTCCTTCAATCTCGTGCTTGTCACCGCAATAGTCCTTCAATCTCGTGCTTGTCACCGCAATAGTCCTTCAATCTCGTGCTTGTCACCGCAATAGTCCTTCAATCTCGTGATTGTCACCGCAATAGTCCTTCAATCTCGTGATTGTCACCGCAATAGTCCTTCAATCTCGTGATTGTCACCGCAATAGTCCTTCAATCTCGTGCTTGTCACCGCAATAGTCCTTCAATCTCGTGCTTGTCACCACAATAGTCCTTCAATCTCGTGATTGTCACCGCAATAGTCCTTCAATCTCGTGATTGTCACCGCAATAGTCCTTCAATCTCGTGCTTGTCACCGCAATAGTCCTTCAATCTCGTGCTTGTCATGGCATAGTTTATTGTATGCAATATAAATTATTCACAACTATCCAGAGTAGATGAGAGTATATAACAATGTGACATATTTCAATAATCTAAAAGATTACTTCACTAGGCAGTGTTTAATTACTGCAGATAAGTAAAATTATCAATTGTTGGTATCGGTCCAGCCAACGACACCTCCAATGAACCATTTGGAGCTATTTGTTTCACTCTTAGAAAGACTTTTACATGTACAGTATCTATACATGGATATATGCGTGTTCCAAAAATGTTTGCTTCGTAGTCGAGAACTGACCAAACCATACAGCGTCGAATAACATTGTAAAACGGCATGGTCCCAGGAACTTGGAAATGAGGAAGCCTCGGCCTCGACTTGCCGAACTTCACTTCACTAGGGACTGCATTTTCTCTGAATTGTCTCCAGGTTGAGGTAAACGTTAGCGCATGAATTTGAGGGCTATGTCCATTGCGTGAGACTGGTTCTGAGGGAGACAACTCTCAATCATTAACAATTGTAGGGATTTATCTTATTGTAGGTCGTTCATAATGAAAGCAGAAGTTGGTACCTCATTGATTTTGTATCGTATCGAATTGATTATGCTCTTCTCATTTCGGGTGACGTTTTTTCTCCCCACGGCGAAGCTCCTCGCTGTAAGACCTCACTTTAGCGAACTTAAAGGCGCTGTATTTGACCGAAACAAATTAGCTTTAACATTGTTACAATTGGGATAACACTACCTTCAATAGTACAGATTCCTGTTATTTTACAATATGTATACCCTTAGTGATTTTGTAACAAATCGATGAAATGTAAATCATTGTCATTTACAGAAACAAATTAGCTTTAAAGGCGCTGTAGCACGTTTTTTCGCTCAAATAAGTTGATGAAATGTATTTGAAAAATAATTTCACCAATAGTAGAACATCCTTCTCTCTTCGGAAAATAAAGTTTAAAATGAGTGTACATGTTTCGGTAAAGCTATGGGAATCATTTTTGTAATAAAAATTAATAAATTGTGTTCACAATAAAATGGCCGCCATGCAATTTTCGCTATATACGCAACATAGTTTTTACCACTACAGATAATTGGTTTGTGTTATAAGATGTTTTACCCTCTAAAGTTAATTTAAATGACATAAACTATCATTATAAATGGGAAATTTGAAAAAATAAATTTTGCAAAAAACGTGCTACTGCCCCTTTAAGCCGAAGCTACTCAACCGTCTTTACACTTGCAAATAGACAATTGTGTACATATTGCATGAAATTAGTTCACGTTGTATCTCTCAGTTTGCGTAGAATAGGTTTAACTCGAAAATGTGTCACTAAATGCTTAGCGAAATGTATATCAGGTCTTTGAAGGGCATTTAGAAGTGGTATACATAAGAACAGGAAGATTTTCTGGATAACAACTTCTCTAATGTGAAAAATACACGACGTTTCGGAGTACATACTCACTCCTTCATCAGGTGGAATGTGAAGGTGTGCGTATGTACTCCGAAACGTCGTGTATTTTCACATTAAAGAAATTGTTATCCAGAAAATCTTCCTGTTGAAATGTATATCGTTGCAAAATTTTCAGTAAGGCCTCGATGAAATGGATATTGTTGATACTGTTGTCCGGTTAATCGAGTTTTAACAGGAATGTTTACACTTGCAAATTTATCTTTATCTACAATTGTATAAATATCGTATAGAAGTGTTACATGATGTATCTCTCGTTTCGCGTAGATTGGTTTTTACCTCGAACTGGTATGACGTAATGTATATCTTTGGAGAAATCATTCTCTTCCCACAGAGGTTAATCCCTTCAGATTTCCTATCCTACCTATCATAAACAATGCCATGACGCCACACTTCGTCTGTGACGTTGCGTTCTAAATGCGGCGACGGCGGGTCGTCAGCCTATGGTTGAAAGTTGATTTTAGGGTGTTTTCAATAATTTCACGATTTCGGTAATAAAAAGAACATTACATAGACACTCATATTATATGACCTATGAATGCCGTCCCTCGTGTGGAGTCGAAACGTTGTGAGAACAGTGTCAAAACGTTGTGAGAACGTTGTCAAAACGTTGTGAGAACGTTGTCAAAACGTTGTGAGAACGTTGTCAAAACGTTGTGAGAACGTTGTCAAAATGAAGACGTCGTCACAATGGTGCGCTTACGTTCCAAGATGGATTTGTGGCGTCGAAAAACGTCCTCATATAACGTTATTTGGTACGTTGTACCACCAAAAAGTAACGTTTTCAAGACTTTACAAACAGACCTTGTCACAACGTCGCTAATAGCCCTATATATGCAAATTCATAACAGCGACTGTTTCCCCAGCGTAAAGGTGTAGCTACTTCGCCTTCTTAGTCACCATTTGGGACTCTCCAGCTGAACTTTTCTTGTAAAGACAGAAAAAACAGTGTACAGGTCATTTACGAATGTCGTTTATGTATAAAATAAGAATAAAAAATAAAGTTATAGACTGCTTATATGACGCTAAAATACAAGAACGAAAAGTATTTCATCAACATCAGTTATCACTGGGTTGTGTTATTCAAAGATAGCCATTAACAACAAGAATATATGAAGGGAATTGAATTCGACTTATATGTTTTATAAGGTCTTTGTCTTGATGTTACACATGTTAGAAAAAAATAGCTTTGAAGATGTGAGTTTTCTTAATTGATCTTAACAACCAGGTAAACGATGCTTGTAACGGGGAATTGTCGTGTTTTAAAACGAAACACATGTGAACATAACACTCAGGCTGCAAATTAAACCTGAGAGGTTCATACATTCCGTTTGTGGTGGTTAATTTATCATATGTTGTTGCCCTTGGAGTCGTCCGCGAATATTTTTCTTCATGCTTCATCACACACAATCTTTAAGCATTGCTGCATTTCATTAACTTTTCCTTTACTGGAAAACCGCCTGTAATCTGTTAAGATGCTAGAAGCTGATGGAACGCAGCAAGGCTTAAATTAGCCAGTGATGGATATTGCCGCGAGTTGTGAGTTGAGGGAGAAGTTATCTATTATATGGTATACAGACAAGTATTCGCGGATAACTTCACACGCCCAATAAAGCAAGTGCGGCGGACGTAATAGAGTGAAGGAGGCAAGTTCAAAGTGAGGATCGTACAAGAACCACCCATAAAAACCCAGATGATTTGATGTATTCGGTCTTTACAATCCAACGTTTTTGCGTCAGAACCGGCAATTTAGAAATTTAAAGTTAAAAGCATGTTCATCCTCTCAGACTCTCCAAAACGCGTCATCGTCGACTTCATCACCGATATCATCTATCCAGGCATTGTCATCTCTTTCAAAGTCGTCGCTATGCGACCAGTCGTCATCATCATCGTCGAATTCATCCACAGGGATCTTGTGCATGAAGCTAGAAGCCCCTTGGCCCCACTCTCCGTTATCGTTTCCTCCATTCACCTCATCACTGTTCCACTCAGCGCCCCGCTTCCGGAATGATCGACGAATCACTTCATCGCTGTCCCAGTCAGCGCCCCGCTTCCTGAATGATCGACCAATCACTTCGTCGCTGTCCAACCCAGCGCCCCGCCTCTTGGATGATTGGTCAATCACCTCATCTCTGTCCCTGACAGCGCCCCTCCTCCTGGATGATCGGCCAATCATCTCATCGCTGTCCCTGCCAGCGCCCCTCCTCCTGGATGATCGGCCAATCACTTCATCGCTGTCCCACCCAGCATTCCGCCTCCTGGATGATCGGCCAATCACTTCATCGCTGTCCCAACCAGCATTCCGCCTCCTCAACTTGTTGTCTTCGTGCAATGCGTGAAAAATGTCGTCAAATTCTTCCTCAAGATCACCTTAAAGGGAAACAAAATGTCACGTGGATACATAGATGACAGTAAACTTAGTATACATGTTGATACAGTAGTATTAACTTAGTATACATGTTGATACAGCAGTATTACCGTAGTAACTTAGTATACATGTTGATACAGCAGTATTACCGTATGTTTGTATCGTACACGTGTGGCTAGGTTAAATTTCGCTTACGCTCGTAGGCTCGTTGCAAAGCAAAACCCTTCACAAGTTTCGTAAATTTGCGTAGAAGAAATAGGATAGTGGAAGGAAAAGAGTCGGAAATATAGACAGAGAGATAAGTGTAAATTTAAAATGTTCTTTAGAGCATGCAAGGTCAGTCGAACTAACCATGGCTACGTCGTCTCCTCTTGCTTGAATCGCTGTTGTCGCCGGAAACATCAAATGTTAGAACTAGAAAATGTGAAAAAGAAATCCAAATGTCCAGTGAAGTTTTTATTCACAAAATGGTCGCAAAACTCATAATATCGATCTGTGCAATATGTAAAGATTTACGCAAATAATGCAAAAGCGTTTCCATGTGTATTCATCAGTCAACATTAACTTGCTATTCTCTGGTATCCTTCATATATCTTCCTTGTTATCATTATTTAACTGTTTAGACCATTCATGTTACTGTTATTTTATCTTGTTGTCATTATTATCTCATTATCAACATGTATCCTGTCTATCCATGTAACCACCTGTTGTATTATATTTTCACTGATTGATAACGGACTAAGGGTCTCTACCGAAACGTCGTCATTGTAAACCAAAGAAGTTGATCATCCATGAAATACCCTTGTGTTTTCCATTCAACATGTATACTAATGGCTGTCCATTCGGGTTTTTGCCGAAGTGAGCCGATGTCTGCCGTGCACTGCCGATGATTAACGACTCTTAATGCGTCATAATCTCGACTCATAGGCTCTCTCTCGGATATGGATAAATTTAGTAAAAGGTTTTTCAAGGATTAACGACTGAGTAAAATATACATACTTGCAGCTCTCCATGGAGATCCCCCTGGAATAAGCTATATATACCATCACACTGAGTTATCCAATACCAATGCTACAACTGATATCTACCTACCTGTTAAGAGCAACAGAAGAATGAAGGCAGTCGACATGGTCCCTTCAACCGTTGGATCGCGGTCAATATATACTATATATACATGTTGGTTCAATGGTATATATCTGCTGGTGGAACTGACAAAAATATAATGTCATACTTGGTTTGAAATGTCAAACACCCAAACAGGGAATGACAACATGTGAACGTGTTGGGAGCTTCAGCAAGGTCACGTGATACTGAAGCCAACGTTCCGGTGCAGCGATTAGCGATATCAGCGATGCTGTGGTGCTATTTATAGCTCGCTCTTATCCATCTCCCACACTGTCGTTAGCTTAGGAACCTCCCGTTATCTCCCAGACTGTAGTTAGCTTAGACAGGAACCCCCGTTATCTTCCTCTGCGCCTTGTCGTCGTGTTTCGTATAACGTGTTTTATTCATGTAAGCGTTGAAATGGCTATGTGGTTTACATCAATACCGCTACATGAATGATTTACATTGAGACATTTATACTTTTTTACGAAACATTATAACAGATATCATGACCAAAGTAATAGTTTCTGGATAATAACTTGTCATTGCGAGAACACACGACGTTTGTGAGTATAAATGTATGCTTACTGCTTCATCAGGCGCCCGTGTGTCGTACACTGTTTGAGAGGCATTCTAGAAGTAGGTGTGATGAAGAAGACAAACATTTTATGGATGATCAACTTCTTTATTAACAATAGCGACGTTTGGGTATAGATCCTTATACCGTGTGACGTGTATCTAACGTCTGTTCTGCTGTACATGCGCAGTACCCTGTAAGACTTTCATATTTGAATCTACCCAAGGTTTGTTGGTAAGTGCCCAGGTGAAGGAAGAAACGTCATTGGATAAAATCGTTTCGATGCAATGATAAAACGACGATCTGATTGCAGAATATTCATATTCGTCTGGTGCGTGGTGGGTTAAGTGGTAAATGGTGATCTGGTGTAATACCATTTAGTACATCCCCTATGGAGAAATTGTTCCCATAGAAATACGATTCGTAGTGAATGTTGTTACATGTATATGTACGACACATGAACAAATAATTGAAGACATCCTCAACCTCAATAAAATACTCAACAAGATGCAATATCAACAAGGATTGCACTACAGGGCAACAGACACGCCTATTCACTTTTAACAAAGTAAAACATCAAAATATTGTTGGTGGATAAATTCAATATTGAGTGAACGGAGTAGGAATTGTCTTGTACATAGGTATACACGATTTCATTCATCAGAGTATGAGCGAACTCTTGACATCAATAGTTTATAATTACTCTACTCTCAAGATGTATCCTGTAGTGTTATCTTTAATGGAACCCCCGCAAGTCTAGACAAGGGAGAGAACTCTAGTAGAGCGGTGTACATAGATGATATATGTGTAGAGAGGAGTAGAAAACTACACACACGGTATATAACAGCCGATTTCACCTATTCCTTATTAATTTATGTACACAGTAATGAATACAACACGAAAATGATACATTTTGTGAATGCGGGAGGCTGTTTTAGTGTACTGCGGCATATATATAGATAATACAAGACTTGCTTTGCTCATCGACCCTATCAACAATTGTATTGCGATTTAGATTTTTGACACGAAAATTAAAAAAAAAAGATATACAATTTTAAAATAAAAAGCACTGGTATGCATAACTTGACTTCTAGAGCGATAAGTTGTTTGTTTTTCCTTTCGTAGCTTGTGTATCGTTTGTATCATAAATTACTGCTTCGCTGTACCATTTGTAGTTTCGGCTGATGTACCGCTTTATATTTACAGAACTAAACAACATATACATTTCTGACACACTAAAGCAATTTTTTACGTAAAACATATTGTTTCCGCATCTTTTACATATGATGTTGGATACAAATGTACCATGTATGCTATCACGAGGTTCCCTGGTCAGCACACAACAATGAACGACATATATGTTTTTTAATTGTCAATATTATTTCAACTGTTCTGTCACACAAGGAGGCTTTTCTTTAATCTGTGTGACATCATCGTTCTTAAACATCTGTATCCACTGGGTCACAATCATCAGATGAGTCTGTAGCAGTATTTGAATTATTTAATTGTCGCCTATATTATGAACTTAACTGGATCTAACCAGCCATCTTGTGTTAATTCGGATTTGTGTAAACGTTCACTCTGTGCGTTCTCTGTCTTGGAGAGACTCCCGAAGGCGTCAGTGATCTAGAGTTGCCTGTGTTTACTTGCTTGTTAAAGCCTTTACCTACGCGTAATGAAGAACCCAATGGACCAAGCAATGCTTTACAGTGACATTTAATCAACGCTCTCTTTTCTATTTAACAGCAACTTACATTATATTTATTATATAACTATGAATATAACAATGAAATATGTGATTATACGATGAAAATACAATCCATATTTGCACATAAGCAGTAGAAAGTCATATTTTCACTGCAGTGAAAATATAACTAATATTTTCACTGCAGTGACTAACGTGTGGCCGGAATTACTTTAATGATTGTCTCCCTTTGAAATGAAATTATCTCCCTTTGTTAAGTGATTACCTCCCTTGCTTTCCACGTCTTACGGGGAACGCCAATGTTGTGATGTTTCAGTCAATGACTGTTGACCTTTTGTTTATATCATATTCAACATTCCTCTGATCTTCATTTATTGTTAATATGTTGCATAGTAGTTCTTTTACTGGTGAAAAACTTGTTGAGGCGAGAGGTATGTGACAGACAATAACGAACGTCACTCGCTGTATGATGTGTATCACTTCGCGTTTGAAATAACGACAAAACTTGCGTTTTTCAATGTCTTAGGCATCTTCACTTGACTAGATGGTACCGTAAATAAACATTCACAACAGATTTATTTTTGTTAAACACTGTCCTGTTTTAAATATCGACTTATTTCAGTCGAATTATTTTCTCACTGCATTTACCGTGAACGTATAACGGGGAGTTGTTAGGATCATGACAATCAAGACCGCTCTCAGCTTTCAATGTCACGTTTTAATTGTTTTTATGCAGAAAAAAGTTATATAATAAATAGACTATCTCATTGTTTTTGCCGAATATCATTTCTATCTCATCGAGTGGAGTGAGAAAGTGATATTTTCACGAGTGGCGCATGCTCTCTCTAGCACTCTCCTGTGATGAGACAATTGATAGAAGATCAATCCTTTGTTACCCAATGATATTTTGTTATTATCTTATCATTTTCTATACTCTTCTGACCATTTCTGTGTTATAAGTAATTGCTCCCCCTAAATGTATCGATTAGTATTTGACTAAGATAATCATTCCAGTTTGGTGCGAGTAACGTATCTGTGTTATGACAGGACTTTAGGGTACTCTCGACTACAGAAGCGAGCTTCAGTTACTGAAGTCTTTGCTGCGATGTTCATAGAATGTCTAACTATATTTATGACAGTATTGTCATCATTTGAGTCAGGAATATTTACAAGCGAGCAGTGATCACTGTGTACTTTTGTTTTTTTCAATCATGCCCTGGAGGAGTGTAATATGCAAACACGGACATATTCTTGATCTACATTGATGGAATATGTTTCTTCCCTGTCTGATATTATTCTGTAAAGACAATTTCGATGCCTCTACTCAATCTTTTCCGGATCACGATTTCTCTTTCAGGGTGTGTTTAAACTTTAAAGGCATGGTTGATATAAACATATATTCTCCTTGTCACATTTCTTAAAATAAACATAATTGATATATAATGTGTCACCTTTGCGACCTGGAAATGAAGGATACGGATAATACAGATGATGGTATTCCGTAAAAATACTACCAAAAGTACACAAGATATCTACCAACTGTACACAAAGGAAACCCACACCGATGCTTTACAGACTCAAATAACAAACTTGAATGGCATATTGGTAAAATTATTCCCCCCTGCCTTAGGTTAATATGATGCTTAGTTAAGGCATTTCTCGCGTGTGTCAATCAAAATGTAATATATATTTTAAAGAAATGATTAAACTTGTGCACATATGCCACTCAAAATAACAACCTCCAGACTGAGCAACGCGAAAAATACAATAATAAACGTAAATATGATAACCCCCTAGCAATTTTGTTATTTATCTATACGCAAAAGGAAAAAAGTCAAGGCAAACGTTATTGTGATAATTTTCCGTCCTTGATGTTATTTCCAAATAAATCTGAAAATGTAGCTATGTTATTCCTCTCCACATACGTACCATCGATATACACCTCTCTACATCCGGTGTACGATGGTACACAGTGATCACTACCATTCTCAAAAGAGCTGTATCACTACTGTGGGATGATTTGAAGGGAGATTGGCATTGACCTTCATTCAGTTCATTACTGGCGAGACAACTTGACAAATGCGTGCCATCTTAGTGAATGTGTTACTTGACCAGGGTCAAAAGATTATATCAAGACTAAAATGACAAACAAAATAATTCAAAGCAAATATTTATTCTCGATCCATCAAAGTTATCGGTAGACTCACGTCCTCTAGTGGAGGCATATTCTGGATCTCTGGTCCTTGATCCTTGGTCGTGGTTAGGGTTAGGTTAGGGTAGGGTAGGGTAGGGTAGGGTAGGGTTGGTAAGGGTAGGGTAGGGTAGGGTAGGGTTGGTTATGGTAGGGTTGGTTAGGGTAGGGTTGGTTAGGGTAGGGTTGGTTAGGGTAGGGTTGGTTAGGGTAGGGTAGGGTTGGTTAGGGTAGGGTAGGGTTGGTTAGGGTAGGGTTGGTTAGGGTTGGTAAGGGTAGGGTTGGTTAGGGTAGGGTTGGTAAGGGTTGGTAAGGGTAGGGTTGGTTAGGGTAGGGTTGGTTAGGGTAGGGTTGGTTAGGGTTATGGTAGGGTTGGTTAGGGTAGGGTTGGTTAGGGTAGTGTTGGTTAGAGTTGGTAAGGGTAGGGTTGGTTAGGGTTGGTAAGGGTAGGGTTGGTTAGGGTAGGGTTGGTTAGGGTAGGGTTGGTTAGGGTAGGGTTGGTTAGGGTAGGGTTGGTTAGGGTAGGGTTGGTTAAGGTAGGGTTGGTTAGGGTAGGGTTGGTTAGGGTAGGGTTGGTTAGGGTATGGTTGTTTAGGGTTGGTAAGGGTAGGGTAGGGTAGGGTAGGGTAGGGTAAGGGTTGGTTAGGGTTTGTAAGGTTAGGGTTAGGGTTAGGGTTAGGGTTAGGGTAGGGTTAGGATTAGGGTTTGGTAGGGCTGGTTAGGTTTAGGTTTAGGTTTAGGGTTAGGGTAGGGTTGGTTAGGGTTGGTTAGGGTTAGGGTGAGTTAGGGTTAGTTGCAGCAGGGATGTATTTCATAGGCGCGGTCCCATTGGGGGTTATTACCTAAAACAGAAGGGAAACACTCACATTCTAGCTCACATCATATCAAAAACTTGAATCAGTGAAGAGTATCTACCGGAGAAAACAGTCGCCATGTTGTTATAAGTTATGGTTTCTAACCTAGATAGACGTTGTGGTGTTGTTACTTATGAATGTCAAACCGACCCTACAGTAGTGATGGTGCTGTATGGTATGGTGTCTAAAGACGTTATCGTCGTTGTGTTGTTATAAGTTATGGTTTCTAACCTAGATAGACGTTGTGTTGTTGTTACTTATGAATGTCAAACCGACCCTACAGTAGTGATGGTGCTGTATGGTATGGTGTCTAAAGACGTTATCGTCGTTGTGTTGTTATAAGTTATGGTTTCTAACCTCAATTAGATTGGATTTAGATTGGATAGATTAGGTTGGTCTTGGGTGTATATGGAAGATTACCACCATGGTGTCATTATGCCTTAAGTTGTCTAAGGGAGACAGCTGTCGTAGTGTTGTTGTGAGTTAAGTTGTCTAAGGGAGATAACTGTCGTAGTGTTGTTGTGAGTTAAGTTGTCTAAGGGAGATAACTGTCGTAGTGTTGTTGTGAGTTAAGCTGTCTAAGGGAGATAACTGTCGTAGTGTTGTTGTGAGTTAAGCTGTCTAAGAGAGATAACTGTCGTAGTGTTTTTGTGAGTAAAGGTGTCTAAGAGAGATAACTGTCGTAGTGTTGTTGTGAGTAAAGGTGTCTAAGGGAGATAACTGTCGTAGTGTTGTTGTGAGTAAAGGTGTCTAAGGGAGATAACTGTCGTAGTGTTGTTGTGAGTAAAGGTGTCTAAGGGAGATAACTGTCGTAGTGTTTTTGTGAGTAAAGGTGTCTAAGGGAGATAACTGTCGTAGTGTTGTTGTGAGTTAAGCTGTCTGAGGGAGATAGCTGTCGTAGTGTTGTTGTGAGTAAAGCTGTCTAAGATAGATAATCTTAGTGAGAAACCGTTGTGATATGTTGTTATGAATTATTATTGTCAAAATGACCCTACAATCGCGGGCAGGCTGAAGTTAGCAAGTTATTAGTTATTCGTTATTCGAAAAACGAATAACTAACTGGTTAGTTATTCGTTATTCGAATAATGAATAACTAACTGGTTAGTTATTCACTATTCGAATAATGAATAACTAACTGGTTAGTTATTCGTTTTTCGAATATCCCAGCAAACAAAATAACGTTGTGACAACGTTGCGACAACGTTGTAATTTGGTTGTGGCAACGTTGTAATATAACGTTGTGACAACGTAAAAGTGTATGGTTGTGTTGACGTTGAGACAACGTTGTAAAATAACGTTGTGAAAAAACCTACACACAACCTTGGTGCAACATATTGTGAAAAAACCTACACACAACCTTGACACAACGTTGTGAAAATACCTGCGCACAACCAGGATGCAACATTCATTATTTATCAGCACCTAGCTGTGTGTACTACCAAAGGTAAAATAATGTGTAAATGTTGAGGCTAGTACATCTCAAAGGTCCTCCGTCAGTCCTCTCCTAACTAGTTTCAACTTGTTTAAAGTCTGTTCCAAGATGAATCCCTTATATTTCTCTTTATGTGCAGGCCTCACTTTCATAATCATATCTACCGACACACTTTGAAAGAGAAACAACAAACATAAGCAAGCTACAACTTCCAATATTTAACAAACAAAATCGATGTTTTACATACCGGTATATTTCTTGTAACCTCAGGTTGCCTTTCGTAAATGAAAGAACTTTTGTTTAGCTTTCATAGTGTGTCAGTATACAATCTTTGTTATTCAAAGTTAAACCAATAGATAATGGAACCTTTTAAAAAACAAAGACAAGTTGATGAGTTACAACATTTTATTTCATATACAATAACAGTTCTCTTAAAATTATACAGCATTCAAAATTATAAATCCCCAACTTCTTATGAATGCTCCAAATGACAAAATTCAAAGTGATTAAACACCCACCACCCCTTTCCAGTTAACTTAAGCTTACTTGTTAACAGTGGTTTATAAGGTCTCACCCTCATGTCTTTTGATATCAAATACATCAACATGATAAAAGGTTAATATTTTACTACTATCAAAGTGAGTTGATATATTTGATAAAAGAAAACATAAAGGGGAGATTCATTTTATCATTCAGATTTCTTTTTCAATACATTAATTTTAAAAAGAATAACAACTTTAAACAGCACTGTGGTGATGTCATGGCAATATTACAAGACAGTTATGATGTCGTGACATTGTGATGTCAGTAGTTGGCGATGGCAGGACCTGGCCCTATTTGGTATCGCTGGCACTTTCTTCCTTTGGCTGTCCCGCAGGTTCTCCTGCAAACAAGACTTGTTTTTAATACCGTACGCAATAGCCCGCTTGTTCCCCTTAACATTTTATTATATTTAAAATATAGCTTTACTTTATTACAACTCTACAAAACATAAGGAATATTTTATTTCATTAGATATTTTAATTGCGTAGGATAAATCAATTAAACAAAGATATTAGAAATGTTACGCATGTATTTCTGGTAAAATGATAAACTTGTGTGAAAAAATTGTATACTGTAAACAATCATGTGATACTTACTTTGCAATTCTTCCCTTTACTATCCTTGAAAGGGCATGCTTAATTGCTTCTCTAATCGCCTCCAACAAACTGCTGCAGTCTGATTGTGGGTGGGAAAGTCCCGTCTGTAAATATAATATTTCGATGAAATATGGACAGTTTAATTATCAATTACCATCTGCAGGGGTACATACATTAAATTCACTTCTAAAACAGTTGCGGCTAAATGTGACCAATGTGAGCAATGTCAGTTATGTCTTCTATTTATAATCGTTTAAAATAAGCAAGCAATGACACCCAAGAAATAGTATACAATTACTGCTGTTATTTGAAGTGATACCTGAGTAAGTCATACATTCAATACTAACCGATGATAGTTGTACAGATGGTCATATCCTCCTTTTCCCTTTCTTTTTTTTTCATGGAGTACTTGAATCAGACTTCATGCTTGCTCACTTAAAAAGGATCTTTCGAATTGTCTTTCTCATAGTATTCTGTCGGAGCATCGCCAAGTATTTCACCTGTAAAATAAAGTTCAGTTATTGATGTTTTTAAGACATTATTATTTTGTTTATGTTGTCACAATGACATTTCTACACTAAACCCTTCTAACTGTGAAAGCATGGTCAGGAACACCAATGTAAACTTTGCAAGTGTTTAAATCTTGTGTACAAGGTCCTTAATCCGTTTACAGTATAACTTATGCATGTAACTCGAAGTTGAAGGGACCAGTAAATATATTGTGTTTATAAGTTATTTATCATTCAATGTAATTTATTAATTTACAACAAAAAACCCAGCTCAGATGAACGGTTTATTAACTTGTAGTAGACATTTGTGATGTTTGTAACAAGGATGATCGGAACATGGGGATAGTCGTAAAATAACATATAACCCGTCTGCCCTCTAACATCAAAGGATTGTGACTGTAATACCAGATGTCTACATCTCAGTTGGACCGATGAACAGCTCAGATAGGAACTTTAATCGTTGCTTCCTTTGCTGTATATTCAGTGATCACGTTTGATTTTACTACCTTGTCCATCATTCTTGTGATAATGTTTGTTAAGCGGCTTTGAATTGGAGGACTTCGTCTTAATTAGTGTCACTACAATTACAAGAACATTCAGTTCTCTAAAGTGTTTATTACTGAATCAACTTAACAAGTATTTGAAAATACCAAAGGGTTTGTTTCATTTTAATGGTTTCATGGGCAGACTTACATTCATTTCACATGTGGATTACATTGAATGCACTATGAGTTAGAGAGGCTAGTTCACTAAATTTGTCTTGCGACACATATAATTATTCGAGATACATGGTGTTTCAAGTAGTACCATGTGATGATAATTATATAGTGACAAGTATGTAATTGAAAATATCACTTTACTTGATAGGTTGTTTCATAGGCACTCACACAGAATCGAAAACGTTGATAACTAATTCTCAATTGTGAAGAATTTGTATAACCTTTTTCCTTCTTTAACAAAAGAAAATTACTATTTTATATGTCAGTTTGGGTGAGATTTTAACCTTAAAGATAATGTTTAACCTTTTGATTACATTCCATGCTTACTCTGATTATGACTTTCTGAATGAGATGAAATCAGAAAATACAAACACAATTATAATACAAGTAATCAGGGGTTGTTTTAATTTTGTTAATAAGATAAATAAAGTTTCATTTACACATTTGATATGTTATTATAATATATCAGATTCATTAAAAGAAACACGCCGATGTAACTGTAAGGCGTTTTTTTTAAAAGGGTGCATAGAAATTTGTTATCTACGGTCACACAAGCCAGTGCCAAGTATCAAAGGTAAAAGGGGAGTTAACTGATGAGCTTTAAACAAAGAACAAAGAAACAAGCTGCATGCTTGTTTTTTTGTCATTGAGAATACAGACATAATGATTAAAAAGTTATAATTTAAATTTGATGAACATAACACAAAATCTAACACCAACTAGGAACATGTATGAATGGTCTTACCGTTAAAATCTATTTGCAGCATTCCAGAATCCACAAAACTTCTCAGACAAAATGTTGAAAGGCCTGCTACTACAAAATGGCGTCGGGGAGAATGATGGAGCTACTCCCTGACCAAGTTTCTTAGAACTTAGAATATTACATCAGTGAAAATCTGTCAAGATGATGGACTGGAAAATCCTAAACACATATTTATATATTACATGTGGTATTATAATGTCCTTTCTTATAAGTTTATTTTGAATACGTGAACAACTTAGATGAATGTTGCAAAACAACGTTGTCACGACGTTGTATGCAGGTTATGTGTGAAAAAACCACCACACTACTTGCACACAACGTTATGACAACGTTGTGTGTTTGCTGGGATCATGCTGGCTGCTTATTCAATCTTCAGAGTTGAACAAAGAAGTAAATATAGATATATATTAAGGGTGGAAACTGACAATATGGGGTGGGGAACCTCGTTCATCGATTACATTCAGTAAGCACTGGCTAGCTATTCAATATTCGAATAATGAATAACTAACTGGTTAGTTATTCGTTTTTCGAATAACGAATAACTAACTGGTTAGTTATTCGTTTTTCGAATATCATGCTGGCTGCTTATTCATTCTTCAGAGTTGAACAGAGAAGTAAATATAGATATATATTAAGGGTTGAAACTGACAATATGGGGTGGGGAACCTCGTTCATCGATTACATTCAGTAAGCACTGGCTAGCTATTCAATATTCGAATAATGAACAACTAACTGGTTAGTTATTCGTTTTTCGAATAACGAATAACTAACTGGTTAGTTATTCGTTTTTCGAATATCATGCTGGCTGCTTATTCATTCTTAAGAGTTGAACAAAGAAGTAAATATAGATATATATTAAGGGTGGAAACTGACAATATGGGGTGGGGAACCTCGTTCATCGATTACATTCAGTAAGCACTGGCTAGCTATTCAATATTCGAATAATGAATAACTAACTGGTTAGTTATTCGTTTTTCGAATAACGAATAACTAACTGGTTAGTTATTCGTTTTTCGAATATCATGCTGGCTGCTTATTCATTCTTAAGAGTTGAACAAAGAAGTAAATATAGATATATATTAAGGGTGGAAACTGACAATATTGGGTGGGGAACCTCGTTCATCGATTACATTCAGTAAGCACTGGCTAGCTATTCAATATTCGAATAATGAATAACTAACTGGTTAGTTATTCGTTTTTCGAATAACGAATAACTAACTGGTTAGTTATTCGTTTTTCGAATATCATGCTGGCTGCTTATTCATTCTTCAGAGTTGAACAAAGAAGTAAATATAGATATATATTAAGGGTGGAAACTGACAATATGGGGTGGGGAACCTCCTTCATCGATTACATTCAGTAAGCACTGGCTAGCTATTCAATATTCGAATAATGAATAACTAGCCAGTGCTTACTGAATGTAATCGATGAACGAAGTTCCCCACCCCATATTGTCAGTTTCCACCCTTAATATATATCTATATTTACTTCTTTGTTCAACTCTGAAGAATGAATAAGCAGCCAGCATGATATTCGAAAAACGAATAACTAACCAGTTAGTTATTCGTTATTCGAAAAACGAATAACTAACCAGTTAGTTATTCATTATTCGAATATTGAATAGCTAGCCAGTGCTTACTGAATGTAATCGATGAACGAGGTTCCCCACCCCATATTGTCAGTTTCCACCCTTAATATATATCTATATTTACTTCTTTGTTCAACTCTGAAGAATGAATAAGCAGCCAGCATGATATTCGAAAAACGAATAACTAACCAGTTGGTTATTCATTATTCGAATAATGAATAACTAACCAGTTAGTTATTCGTTATTCGAATAACGAATAACTAATAACTAATAACTAACTAACTTCAGCCTGCCACAATCGCGGTGTTTTATGTTGTTATTATTAATTAAGAAAATGATAATGCTATACTATGCTTGTGCTCAGATAAAAAGTGTCTCAGTTGCTTCATGATTCAAAGACAAGTACCTTCACCTACATAGGTAATACAGAACATGAACTGGGCAGTCTTACTTTGCTCTTGTATGTTATAGAGGTTTAAATCATAATCTCACCAGCCTCCTCACTGCCTGGCCGTCTTGTTGGGAACGGGCACCTGCAGTCAGGGTCAGGCCGATCTCGTCCGCCATAACGATCGTCATATCTATTGTTATGCCTATGATCTCTTTCGATTTGGCTTAGACCAAAATTGGGACTGCGCTTGATGAGCTTGTGAAGGAGGAGGTTATCTCCCTCTGCTTCCGTCTCGGTGGTGAACGTCGTCACTTTGGAGAGAGAGGTATGTAAGTAATGAAACAACATCATACGTTTGTTCACACAAACCAATTAAAAGTATCATACCACGACGAACACATGTAACAGTTGAAAGTAGCATACCTAGGCGAACACATGTCACAGTTGAAAGTAGCATACCTTGGTGAACACATGTAGCAGTTGAAAGTAGCATACCTTGGCGAACACATGTAACAGTTGAAAGTAGCATACCTAGGCGAACACATGTCACAGTTGAAAGTAGCATACCTTGGTGAACACATGTAGCAGTTGAAAGTAGCATACCTTGGTGAACACATGTAACAATTGAAAGTAGCATACCTTGGTGAACACATGTAACAGTTGAAAGTAGCATACCTTGGTGAACACATGTAGCAGTTGAAAGTAGCATACCTTGGCGAACACATGTAACAGTTGAAAGTAGCATGCCTTGGCGAACACATGTAACAGTTGAAAGTAGCAAACCTTGGTGAACACATGTAACAATTGAAAGTAGCATACCTTGGTGAACACATGTAACAGTTGAAAGTAGCATACCTTGGTGAACACATGTAACAATTGAAAGTAGCAAACCTTGGCGAACACATGTAACAGTTGAAAGTAGCATACCTTGGTGAACACATGTAACAATTGAAAGTAGCATACCTTGGTGAAAACATGTAACAGTTGAAAGTAGCAAACCTTGGCGAACACATGTAACAGTTGAAAGTAGCATACCTAGGCGAACACATGTCACAGTTGAAAGTAGCATACCTTGGTGAACACATGTCACAGTTGAAAGTAGCATACCATGGTGAACACATGTAACAATTGAAAGTAGCATGCCTTGGCGAACACATGTAACAGTTGAAAGTAGCAAACCTTGGCGAACACATGTAACAGTTGAAAATAGCATACCTAGGCGAACACATGTCACAGTTGAAAGTAGCATACCTTGGTGAACACATGTAACAGTTGAAAGTAGCATACCATGGTGAACACATGTAACAATTGAAAGTAGCATGCCTTTGCGAACACATGTAACAGTTGAAAGTAGCAAACCTTGGCGAACACATGTAACAGTTGAAAGTAGCAAACCTTGGCGAACACATGTAACAGTTGAAAGTAGCATACCTAGGCGAACACATGTAACAGTTGAAAGTAGCAAAACTTGGCGAACACATGTAACAGTTGAAAGTAGCATGCCTTGGCGAACACGTGTAACAGTTGAAAGTAGCATGCCTTGGCGAACACATGTAACAGTTGAAAGTAGCATGCCTTGGCGAACACATGTAACAGTTGAAAGTAGCATACCTAGGCGAACACATATAACAGTTGAAAGTAGCATACCTTGGCGAACACATGTAACAGTTGAAAGTAGCAAACCTTGGCGAACACATGTAACAGTTGAAAGTAGCAAACCTTGGCGAACACATGTAACAGTTGAAAGTAGCATACCTTGGCGAACACATGTATCAGTTGAAAGTAGCATACCTTGGCGAACACATGTAACAGTTGAAAGTAGCATGCCTTGGTGAACACATGTATCAGTTGAAAGTAGCATACCTTGGCGAACACATGTAAAAGTTGAAAGTAGCATGCCTTGGCGAACACATGTAACAGTTGAAAGTAGCATACCTTGGCGAACACATGTAACAGTTGAAAGTAGCAAACCTTGGCGAACACATGTAACAGTTGAAAGTAGCAAACCTTGGCGAACACATGTAACAGTTAAAAGTAGCATACCTTGGCGAACACATGTAACAGTTGAAAGTAGCAAACCTTGGCGAACACATGTAACAGTTGAAAGTAGCATGCCTTGGCGAACACATGTAACAATTGAAAGAAGCATACCTTGGCGAACACATGTAACAGTTGAAAGAAGCATACCTTGGCGAACACATGTAACAGTTGAAAGTAGCATACCTTGGCGAACACATGTAACAATTGAAAGTAGCATACCTTGGCGAACACATGTAACAGTTGAAAGTAGCATACCTTGGCGAACACATGTAGCAGTTGAAAGTAGCAAACCTTGGCGAACAAATGTAACAGTTGAAAGTAGCATGCCTTGGTGAACACATGTAACAGTTGAAAGTAGCATACCATGGTGAACACATGTAACAATTGAAAGTAGCATACCTAGGCGAACACATGTAACAGTTGAAAGTAGCAAACCTTGGCGAACACATGTAACAGTTGAAAGTAGCATACCTTGGCGAACACATGTAACAGTTGAAAGTAGCATGCCTTGGTGAACACATGTAACAGTTGAAAGTAGCATACCTAGGCGAACACATGTAACAGTTGAAAGTAGCAAACCTTGGCGAACACATGTAACAGTTGAAAGTAGCAAACCTTGGCGAACACATGTAACAGTTGAAAGTAGCATACCTTGGCGAACACATGTAACAGTTGAAAGTAGCATGCCTTGGTGAACACATGTAACAGTTGAAAGTAGCATACCTTGGCGAACACATGTAACAGTTGAAAGTAGCAAACCTTGGCGAACACATGTAACAGTTGAAAGTAGCAAACCTTGGCGAACACATGTAACAGTTGAAAGTAGCATACCTTGGCGAACACATGTAACAGTTGAAAGTAGCATGCCTTGGTGAACACATGTAACAGTTGAAAGTAGCATACCTTGGCGAACACATGTAACAGTTGAAAGTAGCAAACCTTGGCGAACACATGTAACAGTTGAAAGTAGCATACCTTGGCGAACACATGTAACAGTTGAAAGTAGCATACCTTGGCGAACACATGTAACAGTTGAAAGTAGCAAACCTTGGCGAACACATGTAACAGTTGAAAGTAGCATACCTTGGCGAACACATGTAACAGTTGAAAGAAGCATACCTAGGCGAACACATGTAACAGTTGAAAGTAGCATGCCTTGGTGAACACATGTAACAGTTGAAAGTAGCATACCATGGTGAACACATGTAACAATTGAAAGTAGCATACCTAGGCGAACACATGTAACAGTTGAAAGTAGCAAACCTTGGCGAACACATGTAACAGTTGAAAGTAGCATACCTTGGCGAACACATGTAACAGTTGAAAGTAGCATGCCTTGGTGAACACATGTAACAGTTGAAAGTAGCATACCTAGGCGAACACATGTAACAGTTGAAAGTAGCAAACCTTGGCGAACACATGTAACAGTTGAAAGTAGCAAACCTTGGTGAACACATGTAACAGTTGAAAGTAGCAAACCTTGGTGAACACATGTAACAGTTGAAAGTAGCATACCTAGGCGAACACATGTAACAGTTGAAAGTAGCAAACCTTGGCGAACACATGTGACAGTTGAAAGTAGCATACCTAGGCGAACACATGTCACAGTTGAAAGTAGCATACCTTGGCGAACACATGTAACAGTTGAAAGTAGCATACCTTGGTGAACACATGTAGCAGTTGAAAGTAGCAAACCTTGGCGAACACATGTAACAGTTGAAAGTAGCATACCTTGGCGAACACATGTAACAGTTGAAAGTAGCATGCCTTGGTGAACACATGTAACAGTTGAAAGTAGCATACCTTGGCGAACACATGTAACAGTTGAAAGTAGCAAACCTTGGCGAACACATGTAACAGTTGAAAGTAGCATACCTTGGCGAACACATGTAACAGTTGAAAGTAGCATACCTAGGCGAACACATGTAACAGTTGAAAGTAGCATGCCTTGGTGAACACATGTAACAGTTGAAAGTAGCATACCATGGTGAACACATGTAACAATTGAAAGTAGCATACCTTGGCGAACACATGTAACAGTTGAAAGTAGCAAACCTTGGCGAACACATGTAACAGTTGAAAGTAGCATACCTTGGCGAACACATGTAACAGTTGAAAGTAGCATGCCTTGGTGAACACATGTAACAGTTGAAAGTAGCATACCTAGGCGAACACATGTAACAGTTGAAAGTAGCAAACCTTGGCGAACACATGTAACAGTTGAAAGTAGCAAAACTTGGCGAACACATGTAACAGTTGAAAGTAGCATGCCTTGGCGAACACGTGTAACAGTTGAAAGTAGCATGCCTTGGCGAACACATGTAACAGTTGAAAGTAGCATGCCTTGGCGAACACATGTAACAGTTGAAAGTAGCATACCTAGGCGAACACATATAACAGTTGAAAGTAGCATACCTTGGCGAACACATGTAACAGTTGAAAGTAGCAAACCTTGGCGAACACATGTAACAGTTGAAAGTAGCAAACCTTGGCGAACACATGTAACAGTTGAAAGTAGCATACCTTGGCGAACACATGTATCAGTTGAAAGTAGCATACCTTGGCGAACACATGTAACAGTTGAAAGTAGCATGCCTTGGTGAACACATGTAACAGTTGAAAGTAGCATACCTTGGCGAACACATGTAACAGTTGAAAGTAGCAAACCTTGGCGAACACATGTAACAGTTGAAAGTAGCAAACCTTGGCGAACACATGTAACAGTTGAAAGTAGCAAACCTTGGCGAACACATGTAACAGTTGAAAGTAGCAAACCTTGGCGAACACATGTAACAGTTGAAAGTAGCATGCCTTGGTGAACACATGTAACAATTGAAAGTAGCATACCTTGGCGAACACATGTAACAGTTGAAAGTAGCAAACCTTGGCGAACACATGTAACAGTTGAAAGTAGCATGCCTTGGCGAACACATGCAACAGTTGAAAGTAGCAAACCTTGGCGAACACATGTAACAGTTGAAAGTAGCATACCTAGGCGAACACATGTAACAGTTGAAAGTAGCAAACCTTGGCGAACACATGTAACAGTTGAAAGTAGCATACCTAGGCGAACACATGTAACAGTTGAAATTAGCAAACCTAGGCGAACACATGTAACAGTTGAAAGTAGCAAACCTTGGCGAACACATGTAACAGTTGAAAGTAGCAAACCTTGGCGAACACATGTAACAGTTGAAAGTAGCAAACCTTGGCGAACACATGTAACAGTTGAAAGTAGCAAACCTTGGCGAACACATGTAACAGTTGAAAGTAGCATGCCTTGGTGAACACATGTAACAATTGAAAGAAGCATACCTTGGCGAACACATGTAACAGTTGAAAGTAGCATACCTTGGCGAACACATGTAACAGTTGAAAGTAGCATACCTTGGCGAACACATGTAACAATTGAAAGTAGCATACCTTGGCGAACACATGTAACAGTTGAAAGTAGCATACCTTGGCGAACACATGTAGCAGTTGAAAGTAGCAAACCTTGGCGAACAAATGTAACAGTTGAAAGTAGCATGCCTTGGTGAACACATGTAACAGTTGAAAGTAGCATACCTTGGTGAACACATGTAACAATTGAAAGTAGCATACCTAGGCGAACACATGTAACAGTTGAAAGTAGCAAACCTTGGCGAACACATGTAACAGTTGAAAGTAGCATACCTTGGCGAACACATGTAACAGTTGAAAGTAGCATGCCTTGGTGAACACATGTAACAGTTGAAAGTAGCATACCTAGGCGAACACATGTAACAGTTGAAAGTAGCAAACCTTGGCGAACACATGTAACAGTTGAAAGTAGCAAACCTTGGCGAACACATGTAACAGTTGAAAGTAGCATACCTTGGCGAACACATGTAACAGTTGAAAGTAGCATGCCTTGGTGAACACATGTAACAGTTGAAAGTAGCATACCTTGGCGAACACATGTAACAGTTGAAAGTAGCAAACCTTGGCGAACACATGTAACAGTTGAAAGTAGCAAACCTTGGCGAACACATGTAACAGTTGAAAGTAGCATACCTTGGCGAACACATGTAACAGTTGAAAGTAGCATGCCTTGGTGAACACATGTAACAGTTGAAAGTAGCATACCTAGGCGAACACATGTAACAGTTGAAAGTAGCATACCTAGGCGAACACATGTAACAGTTGAAAGTAGCATGCCTTGGTGAACACATGTAACAGTTGAAAGTAGCATACCATGGTGAACACATGTAACAATTGAAAGTAGCATACCTAGGCGAACACATGTAACAGTTGAAAGTAGCAAACCTTGGCGAACACATGTAACAGTTGAAAGTAGCATACCTTGGCGAACACATGTAACAGTTGAAAGTAGCATGCCTTGGTGAACACATGTAACAGTTGAAAGTAGCATACCTAGGCGAACACATGTAACAGTTGAAAGTAGCAAACCTTGGCGAACACATGTAACAGTTGAAAGTAGCAAACCTTGGTGAACACATGTAACAGTTGAAAGTAGCAAACCTTGGTGAACACATGTAACAGTTGAAAGTAGCATACCTAGGCGAACACATGTAACAGTTGAAAGTAGCAAACCTTGGCGAACACATGTGACAGTTGAAAGTAGCATACCTAGGCGAACACATGTCACAGTTGAAAGTAGCATACCTTGGCGAACACATGTAACAGTTGAAAGTAGCATACCTTGGTGAACACATGTAGCAGTTGAAAGTAGCAAACCTTGGCGAACACATGTAACAGTTGAAAGTAGCATACCTTGGCGAACACATGTAACAGTTGAAAGTAGCATGCCTTGGTGAACACATGTAACAGTTGAAAGTAGCATACCTTGGCGAACACATGTAACAGTTGAAAGTAGCAAACCTTGGCGAACACATGTAACAGTTGAAAGTAGCATACCTTGGCGAACACATGTAACAGTTGAAAGTAGCATACCTAGGCGAACACATGTAACAGTTGAAAGTAGCATGCCTTGGTGAACACATGTAACAGTTGAAAGTAGCATACCATGGTGAACACATGTAACAATTGAAAGTAGCATACCTTGGCGAACACATGTAACAGTTGAAAGTAGCAAACCTTGGCGAACACATGTAACAGTTGAAAGTAGCATACCTTGGCGAACACATGTAACAGTTGAAAGTAGCATGCCGTGGTGAACACATGTAACAGTTGAAAGTAGCATACCTAGGCGAACACATGTAACAGTTGAAAGTAGCAAACCTTGGCGAACACATGTAACAGTTGAAAGTAGCAAACCTAGGCGAACACATGTAACAGTTGAAAGTAGCAAACCTTGGCGAACACATGTAACAGTTGAAAGTAGCATACCTAGGCGAACACATGTCACAGTTGAAAGTAGCATACCTTGGCGAACACATGTAACAGTTGAAAGTAGCAAACCTTGGCGAACACATGTAACAGTTGAAAGTAGCATACCTAGGCGAACACATGTAACAGTTGAAAGTAGCAAACCTTGATGAACACATGTAACAGTTGAAAGTAGCATACCATGGTGAACACATGTAACAGTTGAAAGTAGCATACCTTTGGGAACACATGTAACAGTTGAAAGTAGCATACCTTGGTGAACACATGTAACAGTTGAAAGTAGCATACCTTGGCGAACACATGTAACAGTTGAAAGTAGCATACCTAGGCGAACACATGTCACAGTTGAAAGTAGCATACCTTGGGGAACACATGTAACAGTTGAAAGTAGCATACCATGGTGAACACATGTAACAGTTGAAAGTAGCATGCCTTGGCGAACACATGTAACAGTTGAAAGTAGCATACCTTTGGGAACACATGTCACAGTTGAAAGTAGCATACCATGGTGAACACATGTAGCAGTTGAAAGTAGCATACCTTTGGGAACACATGTAACAATTGAAAGTAGCATACCTAGGCGAACACATGTAACAGTTGAAAGTAGCATACCTTGGCGAACACATGTAGCAGTTGAAAGTAGCATACCTTGGTGAACACATGTAACAGTTGAAAGTAGCATCCCTTGGTGAACACATGTAACAGTTGAAAGTAGCATACCATGGTGAACACATGTAACAGTTGAAAGTAGCATACCTAGGCGAACACATGTAACAGTTGAAAGAAGCATACCTTTGGGAACACATGTCACAGTTGAAAGTAGCATGCCTTGGTGAACACATGTAACAGTTGAAAGTAGCATACCTTTGGGAACACATGTCACAGTTGAAAGTAGCATACCTTGGTGAACACATGTAACAATTGAAAGTAGCATACCTTGGGGAACACATGTAACAGTTGAAAGTAGCATACCTTGGTGAACACATGTAGCAGTTGAAAGTAGCATACCTTGGTGAACACATGTAACAGTTGAAAGTAGCATACCTTGGTGAACACATGTAATAGTTGAAAGTAGCATACCTTGGTGAACACATGTCACAGTTGAAAGTAGCATACCTAGGCGAACACATGTAACAGTTGAAAGTAGCATACCTTTGGGAACACATGTAACAGTTGAAAGTAGCATACCATGGTGAACACATGTAACAGTTGAAAGTAGCATGCCTTGGCGAACACATGTAACAGTTGAAAGTAGCATACCTTTGGGAACACATGTCACAGTTGAAAGTAGCATACCTTGGTGAACACATGTAACAGTTGAAAGTAGCATACCTTTGGGAACACATGTAACAGTTGAAAGTAGCATACCTAGGCGAACACATGTAACAGTTGAAAGTAGCATACCTTTGGGAACACATGTAGCAGTTGAAAGTAGCATACCTTGGTGAACACATGTCACAGTTGAAAGTAGCATACCTAGGCGAACACATGTAACAGTTAAAAGTAGCATACCTTTGGGAACACATGTCACAGTTGAAAGTAGCATGCCTTGGTGAACACATGTAACAGTTGAAAGTAGCATACCTTTGGGAACACATGTCACAGTTGAAAGTAGCATACCTTGGTGAACACATGTAGCAGTTGAAAGTAGCATACCTAGGCGAACACATGTAACAGTTGAAAGTAGCATACCTAGGCGAACACATGTAACAGTTGAAAGTAGCATACCTTGGTGAACACATGTAACAGTTGAAAGTAGCATACCATGGTGAACACATGTAACAGTTGAAAGTAGCATGCCTTGGCGAACACATGTAACAGTTGAAAGTAGCATACCTTTGGGAACACATGTCACAGTTGAAAGTAGCATACCTTGGGGAACACATGTAACAGTTGAAAGTAGCATACCTTTGGGAACACATGTAACAGTTGAAAGTAGCATACCTAGGCGAACACATGTAACAGTTGAAAGTAGCATATCTTGGCGAACACATGTAGCAGTTGAAAGTAGCATACCTTGGTGAACACATGTAACAGTTGAAAGTAGCATCCCTTGGTGAACACATGTAACAGTTGAAAGTAGCATACCTTGGTGAACACATGTAACAGTTGAAAGTAGCATACCTTGGTGAACACATGTTACAGTTGAAAGTAGCATACCTAGGCGAACACATGTAACAGTTGAAAGTAGCATACCTTTGGGAACACATGTCACAGTTGAAAGTAGCATGCCTTGGTGAACACATGTAACAGTTGAAAGTAGCATACCTTTGGGAACACATGTCACAGTTGAAAGTAGCAAACCTTGGCGAACACATGTAACAATTGAAAGTAGCATACCTTGGCGAACACATGTCACAGTTGAAAGTAGCATACCTTGGTGAACACATGTAACAGTTGAAAGTAGCAAACCTTGGTGAACACATGTAACAGTTGAAAGTAGCATACCTTGGTGAACACATGTAACAGTTGAAAGTAGCATACCATGGTGAACACATGTAACAGTTGAAAGTAGCATACCATGGTGAGCACATGTAACAGTTGAAAGTAGCAAACCTTGGCGAACACATGTAACAGTTGAAAGTAGCATACCTTGGTGAACACATGTAACAGTTGAAAGTAGCATACCTTGGCGAACACATGTAACAGTTGAAAGTAGCATACCTTGGTGAACACATGTAACAGTTGAAAGTAGCATACCTTGGTGAACACATGTAACAGTTGAAAGTAGCATACCATGGCGAACACATGTAACAGTTGAAAGTAGCATACCTTGGCGAACACATGTAACAGTTGAAAGTAGCATACCTTGGTGAACACATGTAACAGTTGAAAGTAGCAAACCTTGGCGAACACATGTAACAGTTGAAAGTAGCATACCTTGGTGAACACATGTAACAGTTGAAAGTAGCATACCTTGGTGAACACATGTAACAGTTGAAAGTAGCATACCTTGGTGAACACATGTAACAGTTGAAAGTAGCATACCTTGGCGAACACATGTAACAGTTGAAAGATGCTAAGTTAACGATGCTTCATCAATTTTGCATGATATTTTATTTGATTCCAAAATGTACCATATAAAAAGGTGCTAGTTAAGGTTATATCGTCTTACTCGACTTTCATATCAACCCAGAAACCCAACCCAAGGTCCATTGTCCGTTTTCGATAATGACCACGATTTGAATAGTTGAGGTTTCGTTATACTGAACTGATTGACCTTAAAGGAGAATATTTGTAAAGATTTATATTCTGTTATAGTAAAATATACTTTAAAAAACATATTCCCCCGAAAATAATATGGAAAGCCGTGTTTAATTACTAATTACGCGATTTAACAACCGCGCCTACTGTTGCCTGTGCGCGTATGCATATTTGCCGGTGGCCTTCGGCAGGTTTAGGCTGTGACGTCAGAGATGCTCTACGGTCCCTCTTGGTCCTTAGCGCAATGAAAGGGAAAGCATATTAGAGTAGATGAAGAATCGGTTGAATACGTAGAAGTCGGGTAGTTTCGGACTTGATATGGTATATTGTGCAGCGTTGGTGTGCAGTAATTCATCAGAGTCTGGACAGAAGTTTACATATTTTTAATTTTCAAGTGAAAAGACGGATGCAGCGCGGCGAAAGGTTTGGATAGTGTCAAAGAGGAAAGAAGGACCGAAAACCATCGGAATCTGTCTCTTTATGTTCAAAGAATTTAATCCGTTATATTAAGACAGTTTTATAAGTAAGTGATAGTTAGTCTTAGAGTACTCGTAATTAACAGTCCTTTATAAGGATATAACTTATAATACCTTCTTATGGTATGTGTTATCCTCGGTTACCCAGAGTTTTATATATGCTCCAGCGGAGAGTAACGGAGCATATATAAAACCCTGGGTACCACCGAGGATGGGGATGTGTAGGCCGTGCTCTGACTGTGAAACTTGGTACACAGTTGTATAATTATTTGTCATTGGCTAATAACTGTATTAGATTAATTTCAATTTAATATGGCCAACGTGGCAGCTCAAATGGCATTGTCAGGCATAAAAAAGATGTCTTGGTTATAAATCATTTGAAAACTATATAGTGATTATCAACGCTAAAATGATATTACACCCTACCACCCCCACTTACTAAATTCTAAATCTTGCCCGAACTTTTGAACCCTTCCTACGTCTATGTTGGATCCCGTTTTTTAATATATTAACTAACAATGCATTTCCACTGATTGTATATGTTCACAATATCACAACAAATGGGTATTGCAAAAATTATAAGTTTCAGTGTTCAATCCTTGTGGGTGCTTGGTTTGTGTACTTGTGACAGGAGAACACGTAACTGTCTAGCAACTCAAGTTCAAATAATTACTGTCTGCAAGACAGAACTTGTAGAAAGCACACGTAGAAAGTGACTCAAAGAGAACGCATAGTAAATTTACTTTTACTAACATAATAATAAATAAATTTTAATAGTATATTTATAATGCGCACATATCCATGCACAATGCATGCTCAAGGCGTTACACAATTATTACCCTGAAGGAATCATACTTTCGGTGCTGCCTATGAAGCGCTCCGCGCGACCGATTAGGTCCATACGTTCCCATGTCCATGCTTCTTCATCCATGCTACCATAAGCAATATTGCATATGAGCACTGCAAAGTTCGCCGTATAAACAGGGCTTTACACGGCGTTATTACAGGCTTCTAATATCGCGAGTTCCTTATTGTCGTGTTAGTCCGGTTTTCGTAACTACCAAATCTCTCACATAGCTATGTGTAAATCTTACTGTCTATCTTACTTGATTAGGTTTAAACAGTGGTTTGTACGTTTGATCTAAATAATAATAATATTTAATATCAATACCTTTTTAAAGCAAACATAATTTGAATAATCGAGAATCAAGATGGTTAATTTTGTCCTGTGCAACTGGTTACTTCAGCGGTACAGTATATATACGAATAAAGCAGTATAATGTGTAGTAACATATTTTAATTAACTACATATAAGTTGTTGACACCCATGTTATCTACATGTAGACAATAACTATTTAATTTACTGCATAATCCACTACTTATTGTGAAATTGTAACGTGAGAGTTTGCCAGTCCCTACGTACGAATCTGTATTTCCAACTCTGTCACTGTTTACTTCTGAAAGCTCATCCTCACTTGATTCCTGGTGTTCAACTCAATGTTGATTCACAATAGGTTCATACTGATAAGGAAAGATGTTAGTTATGTCAGATAGTTGAAAATCAACGCTGCCATCGCTATCCGAGAAAGCCATAACAACACTAAGAACGTAGAAAATACACTGCTTCAGCGCGCGGGAGAGCATCTTTGACATCATATCACGTGACTGCTGCCAGCCTGATTAACTCTCGGGGATTTCCGGAAAACGACTCTCACCGAAAACGTTTTTTCAACGTTTCTACATAAAATGTCGCATTTTAATAAATTTTTTGACACACTTTGTCTTAAACAATACTGTTACACATGTTAAAACAAAGTTTTTCTCTAATAGTTTGTTGTTTCTGGTTAAAATTGATAATGTTCAATGAGATAACACACATTATAACTTTGGACATAGATGTGACATCACCAACATGATTACGCCTCTTTAAACACAAATAGTCATGCCACAACGTATATCCACCTACCTATTAAAAGCAACAGGAGAACCACAGCATACGACATATTCCCTATAACCGTTGAATCGCTATACGTGTAGGTTGTATACTTGCATATCTATACTTGTAACTTGCAGCTGGTGAACCCGACAAAACTATAATGTCAAATTTGGTTTGAAATGTCAAAGTCCCACACAGAGAATGTCACAATATCGAGAGCGTAATCAATGTTACGTGATAATGGCAGTAATCGTCCCGGTGCAGGCTATAATAGGGATAATGTTCTTATGAACATTATACTTCGCTTTTATCCACGTTTCAGCGAGTAGTGTTCTTTTAAATCTGTGTTATTCTTCTGTTTGTCTCGTCATCCTGCTCCATAATTTGTTCTACGTTTAAACGTATTTTATTAGAAAGCCTCCTCACACAACAGCGGCTCGTAGTGAATGGTATGTATGAGTGTATTGAGGGCACACCCTATAATTGAAGACATCGTCATCATCGTGTGAGCTGGAAGAGGCCAGACCTACCTGAAACTAAACCATTATACTTACCACAGCTTATGTCACTGAAGGTCAGCCCAAGACGACGCGGTGACTTTTGACAACCAATTACCGACATATAAATCCGACATTGTGTGAGTATTTGATTTTATAAGGATAACCCATGATACCTCGGATATGGTAAGGTTGTGGACCCTGATAGGAAGGAAAAACCCGAGAATCCGAAGCATCCGAGGGTTTTTCCTGACTATCAGGGTCTACAACCTTACCATATCCGAGGTAGAATGGGTTATCTATATTATCAACCGTTTTTAAGTGTAAAAGATCCTTTTTACTTGTTATCGCGTTATATTGAGGATCTTGAGGACCCCTCGGTAATGTCAGCCTGTTAACAGCCGCGCTATATGAGTTTCTTTTGTACAGTCAAATCTCGTCTGTCCCCTTAGCACAGTAGTCTGAGGCGTTGACTCAGTAACTACAAGCGATGGTGGATACGGGTTCGAGACGCACTTTCTGCAAAACATTTGCTGTACATATTCTGTCGAAAACTTATGAAAGTTTTCAAAATTAAGTCTAAGTTAGTTTCTTCAGATCTTTACTTTCAAGCCGTCACCTTAACAGATATATCAGGGTTTACAATCATTATAATTCCTTCTAACTGGGTTTACAACTGTCTGTGTAAACCCTCCTGGAGGGAATTACAAGGTTGTAAGTCCCTCGTACCGGGTGATACCGGTAGAAAGGTCGTTTCAAGTATCACGTTATATGGCTGGTAGGTTGATAATATCATATAATTTGGTGTGAGCTGGTTCTATTACAACTCCTGCAATGGCCTTGAAAACAAAATTATAACAGCAATTGAATATTATCACATGCGAGAGAAGAAAGCACATTCCAAAATCAGGAGACAAAACAGTACAAAATAGAAAACAAAGTAGAACTATTTTGCTCAAAAATGTGACCTGCTCACACCCACTTCCTCAAAAATACACATCATACCACCACCAATCCTCCCCTCTCACTTCCTCTAATACCCAGATGAAGAAACATACTTCTCCATCCAAGAAATATACACTTGGAAATTAATTAAGCAACACCCATTTATTGTAGGATCAAAATCGTTCCGATTTGAAAGAAGACAATATGTCATGAAGACGGTTAGTGATTTTGGGTTGAACAATCATTGAAACGAAAGGTCACTCAAATAACGGTTCACTGTCCTTTGAATAACGGCTGTTACAATAGTCAAAATCAATGGTGTATCATGAAATGAAATGAAAGTCAATAATGTTTGTTGTAATGTGATTAATGTCATTCTTTCCAGTGAAGTGGTTACACTTTACAAACTGACTTTTTAACGAAAGTTACTCGTTAAAGCTGTATGCACCTTCAAAGTCACAAGATCATGAAACTGTCAATTTCCAAAAACTTGTCTAAATAAATAAATACGGTCACTACTTACGGTTTTGGCTTATCTAAATCGAGTAGAAGTGTTTAATTAATAGGTTGAACTAAAAAAAAAATCAAAGTTATTCACAGGTCATATAGTTGAAGACATGTTCTTAATTATCTTTTTCTTCTCTTGGAGAATTTACGAGCGGTTTCCAGCGGAGCTGATTTCCCACTCGGAAGTATCGTTAAAAAGGGGACTGGACGTTTAATGTCTGTTTTGCTTCTTATCATGCATAATGAAAAATATTTTGATGTGTGAATGTCAACTTGGTATAAAAAGTGTTGTTTACAATAAATCAGTTCTAATGCAATGTTTCTTCCAGGACAATAGTTATTGTATGTCAAAATTCAGTACCTTCACATTTTCCCTCACATTTTCTTACATTGTGCATATGGTGGATGATCTTTAGTGAATGAGTCTCTAAATAACCTATTTTTATGCCCGATTCAATTTATCCTAACAATGCAAGAGCACCGTATTTCAGTTTACAAAATAAGGTGCTGCTGAATTAATTTTCAAGTGTATATGTTATTCTACAAAATTCATCTGTTTTCTATCTCAACTGGCTACGGGAAGAAGTTGTCGAAAGGTTTTGTTAATAACATCTACACGGGGGCTGAGCAGTGAGGACCGGACAAAGAAGAGGTCGTCGAAAGGTTTTGTTAATAACATCTACACGGGGGCTGAGCAGTGAGGACCGGACGGAGAAGAGGTCGTCGAAAGGTTTTGTTAATAACATCTTCACGGGGGCTGAGCAGTGAGGACCGAGAAGAGGTTGTCGAAAGGTTTCGTTAATAACATCTACATGGGGGCTGAGCAGTAAGGACCGGACGGAGAAGAATTTGTCGAAAGGTTTCGTTAATAACATCTACAGGGGGTTTGAACAGTGAAGACCAGACGGAGAATAGGACGTCGAAAGTTTTCGTTTATAACATCCACACGGGGGCTGAGCAGTGAGACCGGGACGGAGAAGAGGTCGTCGAAAGGTTTCGTTAATAACATCTACATGGGGGCTGAGCAGTGAGGACCGGACGGAGAAGAAGTTGTCGAAAGGTTTCGTTAATAACATCTACACGGGGGCTTAGCAGTAAGACCCGGACGGAGAAGATTCGTCGAAAGGTTTCGTTAATAACATCTACACTGGGGCTGAGCAGTGAGACCCGGACGGAGAAGAGGTCGTCGAAAGGTTTCGTTAATAACATCTACAAGGGGGCTGAGCAGTGAGGACCGGACGGAGAAGAGGTCGTCAAAAGATTTTGTTAATAACATCTACACGTGGGCTGAGCAGTGAGGCCTGGACGGAGAAGAGGTCCTCGAAAGTTTTCGTTAATAACATTTACACGCGGGCTGAGGAGTGAGGACCGGACGGAGAAGAGGTCGTCGAAAGGTTTCCTTAATAACATCTACACGGGGGCTGAGCAGTGAGGATCGGACGGAGAATAGGTCGTCGAAAGGTTTCGTTAATAACATCTACACGGGGGCTGAGCAGTGAGGACGGAGAAGAGGTCGTCGAAAGGTTTCGTTAATAACATCTACGTACATGGGGGCTGAGCAGTGAGGACAGTACGGAGAAGAAGTCGTCGAAAGGTTTCCTTAATAACATCTACGTACATGGGGGCTGAGCAGTGAGGACAGTACGGAGAAGAAGTCGTCGAAAGGTTTCCTTAATAACATCTACACGGGGGGTGAGCAGTGAGACCGGACGGAGAAGAGGTCGTCGAAAGGTTTTTTGTAATAACATCTACACGGGGGCTGGACAGTGAGGAGGGAGAAGAGCTCGACGAAAGGTTTCGTTAATAACATCTACACGGGGGCTGAGCAGTGAGGAGGGAGAATAGGTCGTCGAAAGGTTTCGTTAATAACATCTACACGGGGGCTGAGCAGTGAGGACGGAGAAGAGGTCGTCGAAAGTTTTCGTTAATAACATTTATACGCGGGCTGAGCAGTGAGGACCGGACGGAGAAGAGGTCGTCGAAAGGTTTCCTTAATAACATCTACACGGGGGGTGAGCAGTGAGACCGGACGGAGAAGAGGTCGTCGAAAGGTTTTTTGTAATAACATCTACACGGGGGCTGAGCAGTGAGGATCGGACGGAGAATAGGTCGTCGAAAGGTTTCGTTAATAACATCTACACGGGGGCTGAGCAGTGAGGACGGAGAAGAGGTCGTCGAAAGGTTTCGTTAATAACATCTACATGGGGGCTGAGCAGTGAGGACAGTACGGAGAAGAAGTCGTCGAAAGGTTTCGTTAATAACATCTACACGGGAGCTGAGCAGTGAGGACCGGACGGAGAAGAGGTCATCAAAAGGTTTCGTTAATAACATTTACACGAGGGCTGAGCATTGAGGACCGGACGGAGAAGAGGTCGTCGAAAGGTTTCGTTAATAACATCTACACGGGGGCTGAGCAGTGAGGACCGGACGGAGAAGAGGTCGACGAAAGGTTTTGTTAATAACATCTACACCGGGGCTGAGCAGTGAGGACCGGAGGGAGAAGAGGTTGTGGAACGGTTTTGTTAATAACATCTACACGGGGGCTGAGCAGTGAGGCCCTGATGGCGAAGAGATCGTTGAAAGGTTTCGTTAATAACATCTACACGGGGGCTGAGCAGTGTGGACCGGACAGAGAAGAGTTCGTCGAAAGGTTTCGTTAATAACATCTTCACGGGGGCTGAGCAGTTAGGACCGGATGGAGAAGAGGTCGTCGAAAGGTTTTGTTAATAACATCTCCTGGGGGGATGAGCATTGAGGACAGGGCGGAGAAGAGTTCGTCGAAAGGTTTCGTTAATAACATCTACACGGGGGCTGAGCAGTGAGGACGGAGAAGAGGTCGTCGAAAGGTTTCGTTAATAACGTCTACACGGGGGCTGAGCACTGAGGACCGGATGGAGAAGAGTTCGTCGAAAGGTTTTGTTAATAACATCTACACGGGGGCTGAGCAGTTAGGACCGGATGGAGAAGAGGTCGTCGAAAGGTTTTGTTAATAACATCTACACGGGGGCTGAACAGAGAGGACCAAAGGAACAAACCTCGATCCCGTGCTAGGTACCAACCCACATCAGTTCAGCTTTTGGGGTGTAGTGGTACTGGAGGAAAAGTCGATATGTGAAAAGATCAGGGACGACGTTCGATGCCAAACTGACAGCGGACGATGAGAGAAACATATTCAAATGGTCTGTTAATTTCTCATAAACCAATTTAAAGAAACCTCTATTACAAACCGGGGGTCCCAAAACTCATTGCTGAATTAACTGTGAGTTTGGAGGTTGATTCCCTGCCCCAAGTTGAGTTGAAAGACGTATGGTGTCACCCTGGGTAAGTGACATTGATGGAAATGAAATTGGGGGACCTGAGATACTCTGTAACACTATATATATTTCGCGTTCTTAATAAGTTTTGTCTTTAATAAGAGTCCGTCTCCAGTGTGTTTCTGTGTCAGCATTATATATCGCTTAGAGCATCAGATGGTGGGCTGGTGTAATACCGTGTTCGTAACCATTACCTGTAATCGATGGTTTAAACGTCGAAGAGGACAGCTTAAAAAGTTAAAACCACACTGCCATTCTTTACGGAATTACGCTCAGTCATAGAGTAGAAACCACACTGCCATTCTTTACGGAATTACGTTCAGTCATAGAGTAGAAACCACACTACCATTCTGTACGGAATTACGTTCAGTCATAGAGTAGAAACCACACTGCCATTCTTTACGGAATTACGTTCAGTCATAGAGTAGAAACCACACTGCCATTCTGTGCGGAATTACCTGGTACAGAAAGAAATATAAATTATGTTGGGAAAGTACATACGATAATGGCATGATGATTTCTGTCATTGTCAGAGTTTGTTGTTGATACTATGAACTAAATATTTCATTGTGTACACAAGTCACATCTGTCTGTATTCTCGTGTACACAAGTCACCCTTGTGTTCATTCTCGTGTGGGCGGCCTTGTATCAACATGTCCAGTGTTTTCATTATTGATGGTAAGTTAGTTATTTTGTTATTATAAACTTGTATGTGATATTGACATGGAGAATATTGCTCTTAAACAGATTGTAAGAAATAGTTTCGAGTTAAGATGATATAATTAATGCCCCTCTGAAATAGGGGCGGGATTGCGCAGTGGTAAGCATGTTCTGATGAAGAGGTCCGATGTTCGAATCCCGCCAGGTGCACCACAACTTTGTCTGCTGTAGATGTGAGGTGAGGTGAGGTGAGTTTGGATTTAACGCCGCTTTCAAGAGTATTTCACTTATATCTCGGCTGCTAGTATTGAGGCAGGGAGAAAGCCCACAACGCCATGTGGCTATGCTTTGCAGCGGCTGGAACTAGCGAACCATGGGTGGTACTACGCTGACATTCAGTGTAGCATTGCACCAAAACCTTACTGCGTATAGAACAGTTCTCTACTGCAGGCAAAGTTGCAATGCCCCTGGCGGGATTCGAACCCCGGATCAACCTTGATCAGGAGACGAACGCGCTAACCACTGCGCTATCCCTCCCCCGTCTACTGTAGAGCCCTTTTCTATACGCAGTAAGATTTGTGCGTAGTACCACCCATGGTTCACTAGTTTCACAAGGGCTGCGTTCGTTTTGACTCACTCGAGTGTCATTTTGCGCATGCTCATTTGCAACATGGCTCGTATTGGTCAACTGAGTGTCACACTTGGTTGCCTGGCTTCAAACAATATGGTCGACAGAAGTAAATACAATAGAATCAACTTCTGATACAATTAAATTATACTTACCCTATATTTATTTATTCGTTCAGTTGTCTAATATTAGGGTGTTTTCAAAGGAACTAGCAAATCCAAACGTAACAGGTACGATCTACAGTCGTCTACCATTTCACTGTTCTATCCGCCAATGAAGGCACCAGAACCATACATCAGTGAAACTGTAACATTGTACGGGTTTCGAATGCACATGTTATGTTTATAACCCATATTTTTTTACCCAAATTAAAAAAAACCACATCGGCTTATTGCGAATGTGTTCATATATGTAAGTCGAGGTAAGTAAGTAAGGAGGGAAAAAAGGCGAATTTCGCTGGCCAGGTTGTTGAAAACACTGCGTCAAATGATGTAGTTCCGTTACTCTCACGACCTCCCTCCTCGATTTAGCAGGAGGGGCCTTGGGTGACTCGAGTGTGAATACGAGAGTGACACTAGGGCCGTTCGATTAGAATCTCATTAAAATCAGATCATTGATTAGTTCCCTTGGCTTATTTGCTAATTTGAGCTGTCACTTATCTAAGGAACGAATCAAAGATTTGATTTGATTGAGATTGGTTCGATTAGGGATATCATCGCACGTGTCACACACTATGTGCAAAAGGAACGCAACCTAGGTGTCACCATATAGCCACATGGATAAACCCACCTCACCTCATTTCACCTCACCTCACCTCACCTCACCTCACCTCACCTCACCTCACCTCACCTCACCTCACCTCACCTCACCTCACCTCACCTCACCTCACCTCACCTCACCTCACCTCACCCAACCCCATCCCACCCCAACTCCGGTTGCTTCACAATATTATAAGGTATGGTATTCTAGAGTGTCCTTGTCCACATAATAGTTAATGCTATAGTCTTTAATGTTTCCATCGTCTCACTAGCACCATTAATCAAACCTCTGGGTGATGACTTTTCACAACTTATGTTCACGTTTGACCATCGATCACAATACATTTTGAAGTAAAAAAAATGTTGGCAATGTATACTTTTGGAATAGCATATACTGACAACACTGATAATATTTGAATCGGATCACTGTCCGAACTTCGGTCAGTTTGCCCTACCTTATCAATTAACAATAAGCAAATATCTTCATAAGCTTGTCAGGTTGCCAAAAGTTGGGTATATCTTCTTCTTTTATTTCCCACTTTTCAAATTGGTTTTGTAATTGACAAGTTTTCAGCAACAGTGTGGTCTAAAATACTAAAAAATCATGGGAGGCAAAGCCTTCTGGAAAAAATATAGCACAGAAAATGTGCCATTATAGAAATAACAAAAAAATAGTCTAAATACTATGCACAGTCAAGACACCTTACTGTGAGCCAGCTTCAGCATCAGTCCATCAGTCCATCAGTCCATCAGTCCATCAGTCCATCAGTTCATCAGTCCATCAACATCAGTCCATCAATCAATCAACATCAGTCCATCAGTCCATCAACATCAGTCCATCAGTCCATCAACATCAGTCCATCAACATCAGTCCATCAACATCAGTCCATCAACATCAGTCCATCAACATCAGTGCATCAACATCAGTCCATCAACATCAGTCAATCAACATCAGTCCATCAGTGCATCAACTTCAGTCCATCAGTCAATCAACATCAGTTCATCAACTTCAGTCCATCAACATCAGTCCATCAGTCCTTCAACATCAGTCCATCAGTCCATCAACATCAGTCCCTCAGTCCATCAACTTCAGAGCATCAGTCAATCAACTTCAGTCCATCAACATCAACCCATCAGTCCATCAGTCCATCAACATCAGTCCATCAACTTAAGTCCATCAGTCCATCAACTTCAGTTCATCAGTCCATCAACATCAGTCCATTAACATCAGTCCATCAGTCCATCAACATGAGTCCATCAGTCCATCAAAATCAGTCCATCAACATCAGTCCATCAACATCAGTCAATCATTCCTTCAACATTAGTCCATCAACATCAGTCCATCAGTCCATCAACATCAGTCCATCAACTTCAGTCCATCAGTCCATCAGCATCAGTCCATCAGTCCATCAACATCAGTCCATCAGTCCATCAACTTCAGTCCATCAGTCCATCAACATCTGTCCATCAGTCCATCAACATCAGTCCACCAACATCAGCCCATCAGTCCATCAACATTAGTCCATCAACATCAGTCCATCAGTCAATCAACATCAGTCCATCAGTCCATCAACATCAGTTCATTAGTCCATCAACATCAGTCCATCAGTCCATCAACATCAGTCCATCAACATCAGTCCATCAACTTCAGTCCATCAGTCAATCAACATCAGTCCATCAGTCCATCAACATCAGTTCATCAGTCCATCAACATCAGTCAATCAACATCAGTCCATCAGTCCATCAACATCAGTCCATCAGTCCTTCAACATCAGTCCATCAACATCAGTCCATCAGTCAATCAACATCAGTCCATCAGTCCATCAACATCAGTTCATCAGTCCATCAACATCAGTCAATCAACATCAGTCCATCAGTCCATCAACATCAGTCCATCAGTCCTTCAACATCAGTCCATCAACATCAGTCCATTAGTCGATCAACATCAGTCCATCAACATCAGTCCATCAACATCAGTCCATCAGTCAATCAACATCAGTCCATCAGTCCATCAACATCAGTTTATTAGTCCATCAACATCAGTCCATCAGTCCATCAACATCAGTCCATCAACATCAGTCCATCAACTTCAGTCCATCAGTCAATCAACATCAGTCCATCAGTCCATCAACATCAGTTCATCAGTCCATAAACATCAGTCAATCAACATCAGTCCATCAGTCCATCAACAACAGTCCATCAGTCCGTCAACATCAGTCCATTAACATCAGTCCATCAGTCCATCAACATCAGTCCATCAGTCCATCAACTTCAGTCCATCAGTCCATCAATATCAGTCCATCAGTCCATCAGTCCATCAACATCAGTCCATCAACATCAGTCCATCAACTTCAGTCCATCAGTCAATCAACATCAGTCCATCAGTCCATCAACATCAGTTCATCAGTCCATCAACATCAGTCAATCAACATCAGTCCATCAGTCCATCAACATCAGTCACTCAGTCGATCAACATCAGTCCATCAACATCAGTCCATCAGTCCATCAACATCAGTCCATCAACATCAGTCCATCAGTCCATCAGACCATCAACTTCAGTCCATCAGTCCATCAACATCAGTTCATCAGTCCATCAACATCAGTCCATCAACTTCAGTCCATCAGTCCATCAACATCAGTTCATCAGTCCATCAACATCAGTCAATCAACATCAGTCCATCAGTCCATCAACATCAGTTCAGCAGTCCATCAACATCAGTCCATCAACATCAGTCCATCAGTCCATCAACTTCAGTCCGTCAGTCAATCAACATCAGTCCATCAGTCCATCAATATCAGTCCATCAGTCAATCAACATCAGTCCATCAGTCCATCAACATCAGTCCATCAGTCAATCAACATCAGTCCATCAGTCCATCAACATCAATCCATCAACATCAGTCCATCAATATCAGTCCATCAGTCCATCAATATCAGTCCATCAGTCCATCAACATCAGTCCATCAGTCAATCAATACCAGTCCATCAGTCCATCAACATCAGTTCATCAGTCCATCAACATCAGTCAATCAACATCAGTCCATCAGTCCATCAACATCAGTCCATCAGTCCGTCAACATCAGTCCATCAACATCAGTCCATCAGTCCATCAACATCAGTCCATCAGTCCATCAACTTCAGTCCATCAGTCCATCAACATCAGTCCATCAGTCCATCAGTCCATCAACATCAGTCCATCAACATCAGTCCATCAACTTCAGTCCATCAGTCAATCAACATCAGTCCATCAGTCCATCAACATCAGTTCATCAGTCCATCAACATCAGTCAATCAACATCAGTCCATCAGTCCATCAACATCAGTCCATCAGTCGATCAACATCAGTCCATCAACTTCAGTCCATCAGTCCATCAAAAAGCAGTCCATCAACATCAGTCCATCAGTCCATCAACTTCAGTCCATCAGTCCATCAACATCAGTTCATCAGTCCATCAACATCAGTCCATCAACTTCAGTCCATCAGTCCATCAACATCAGTTCATCAGTCCATCAACATCAGTCAATCAACATCAGTCCATCAGTCCATCAACATCAGTTCATCAGTCCATCAACATCAGTCCATCAACATCAGTCCATCAGTCCATCAACTTCAGTCCGTCAGTCAATCAACATCAGTCCATCAGTCCATCAACATCAGTCCATCAGTCAATCAACATCAGTCAATCAACATCAGTCCATCAGTCCATCAATATCAGTCCATCAGTCCATCAACATCAGTCCATCAGTCCATCAACATCAATCCATCAACTTCAGTCCCAAAACTATTTAGTTCTCTACATTGACAACAGTATATGGTTATTCCTGGTCATGTTGGGAACATTATGGGATATATTACAACCTCATGTTTGCAGTTTATAATAGCTTCTATTTGATGTTTCTCTTTCATTACTGGTCATTCTCACATGGATCTGTAGACACCGTACGGAACTTCCGCTCAAGACACTCGTACAGTTTAGTCACGTGATGCTATGGCGTGGAGATGAGATATAAATGGTTTTGTCAAGGTATGTATTTATTCCATTCAACATAGTATGCTGAGTTAGTAAATGACCTCCATCCCGAGATCGCCGTACTTTTCCACATTACGTCATCATATTGTTACGACGATGTTATGTGATTGAAAGTGATGCATTATTTTGCAAATTGAAGGGATTAGGATATCACCTGGGCTAACTGCCATTTTAAAATTTCGAAGTAAATTAAATCAAATATTTCGATTTTGTTTTCTTTAGATCAGGATGTTATTTAAAAGATTGCTATTAACACTATGTCTATAGAAATGCAAAAGAAAAATTAATTTCCAAGAATTTGAAAAAAGCTTTGTTTACCCCGTTAACCCCTTCAATTGTATTCCTCGGGACAAGGTAGATTTTAGAGCAACAAGATCACGGAGATCGCCATCGATGTCACACACCGGAGATCACCGACAGTTCACACACCGGAGATCACCGACAGTTCACACAAGGACTATCTCAGTAGTGTGATATGATATGTAAGTAGACATTGATCATGAGTTCATTCCTGGCGAGAAAGCTTGACAGATGCGTCTCATCTTAGTTAATGTGTTATTTGACCAGGGTCTAAAGTTAAAGTCTAAAAGTGACACAAAACATATATCAAAGCAAATATTTATTCTCGATCCATCCACGGCATCAGAAGACACAGGTCGTCTAGTGGCGGCTTATTCTGGATCTCTGGTCCTTGTTCCTTGTTCCTTGGTCCTTGGTCGTGGTTAGGTTTGGGGTTGGTTAGGGTTAGGGTTGGGGTTAGGGTTAAGGGTGTGTTAGCATTAGTTGCAGCAGGGGTGTGTTTGATACGCGCGTTGCCATTGGGGGTTACCTGAAACATATAAGGAAAATCTTACATGTACATCGTTACATTTGGAATAACATTACCTTCAATAGAACAGATTCTTGTACTGTTTCGGGCCTAGTCCCTTGCAGGATTCGAACCCACACCCTCCGGTAACTAATTATGGCATGCATTCGGAGCTGTGTCAAATTAACATCTAACTGAGGGGTACTGAATGTAAACATTGTTTAATGTTTATTCGTTAACCTCGATTGTATGGGGTTAGTTGTGGGCGTCTAAGGGAGATCACCGTCCTGGTGTTGGTTTTAGTTATGGTTTAAACATTTAATGAAACATAAAATGAAATCTGGATTGGCAAACCAGCCATAAGGATTATTTGAACGCCGCTCTTTATCATTATCAATACACTTGAATGTTATAGAGGTCTATATCATTATCTATAAGCACGTAATCTCACCAGCGCCCACCATACCTTGTCTACGATTGTTTCCGAACGGGCACCTGCAGTCAGGATTTAGACGCCCTCTTCTTCTGTTATTACGTCCTCCATACCGATTGCGATACCCATACCCAGTGAATTTGAAACCAAGAGAGGGACTGCGCTTGATGAGATTGTGGAGGAGGAGGTTATCTCCCTTTGCTTCCGTCTCGGTCATGAACATCGTCACTGTGGATAGATAGGTATGTAAGTAATGAACAAAACAGGCCAAACAACCCACTCATTCTTAACCAAGCGGGAAAATATATGCTGGGTATTCAAGTTTTCATATTGGTGTTGGGAATTACAGTTTTTCTAAATATAACTTGCATTATCATTGATTGGCGGACTTACTTTACGCCCATTCGTTAACTGGTTAGCTCTCCTGTTTAACTTCTCATGTTTAACTTCTCCTGTTTAACTTCTCCTGTTTAACTTCTCCTGTTTAAGCTAACTTACTTAGATGAACAATTTCAAGCATACCCATATGACACCGCAAGTCAGTGAAGCAAATAAGTTAGAAAATCATATTTAATATATGTAGCATCTTACAATTCTAAGTTTGCAAGGCGAAGCAGCATGCAAGAGTCGCCGGCTGACCTGACGTTACGTCAAGGCTTCATGACGTCATTAGCCATGACGTCTTTTAGTGACATAATTGCTTTTCCAACCGTTCTTCGCCTCCGCTACCACGCTGAAACTTCCGGAATAAGGAGTGAATGAGAACAGGGAACAAGAAAAATGAATGTGCAGCTTAAGTCAGTCCTTTTTAATGAAATATAAATAAGCCATGTTTATACACAATCTTTGGCATGAAAAGATTTCTTTTGAATATAATATCCGACCTGTATCGGCCCCGCGACCAGGGTAGATTTCTACTCCCGAGTTCAATATGGTAATTTTACAAGTAGATCATTTGTGGACTAGCAAGTGTGTGTTATTTAATAATCAGAAAGGATGTCACTGACTTGCCTTTGAAACATATCACTTGTTGATATTACTGCATATTTGTTACAAAATGCAAACGACGCCGTGATGGAGGCAAATTAGAGGCAGTGTCGACAGCATAAAAGGTTTTATTGAATACCTTTCACGTGAGTAATTGTATATATATCATTTTGGTTTGAGTCGAGAGTCAAGCTGTGGTCGTTCATCTCTGTTGCGCAACATATTTGCGCTAAACTTGGCCTGTGAGCGAGGAAATTATAGCAGTAACTGACTAACATCTCTGTTGCACAACATATTTGCGCTAAACTTGGCCTGTGAGCGAGGAAATTATGGCAGTAACTGACTAACATCTCACTTATTCCGAGTGAAATAACATTAAAAAATGAACAGTTTGTTAAATTATCTAAAATACCATAACCTTGTGTGGCCCCTTCTCCAGTGTATGAATGAAGAGCCTAGTACTACGGTGTTCAGTCTGAGGATTTTAGCACTTGATTCTTGTCAAATGAAGCACAATAACAAAATGTTCAAAGACCGTGCAAGTTCATGCAGATAATATAACTTGAACATTCTTATAAATTATTTATATTGTATATTACCTTAATTGTATATTATGTGCTACGCTTCAAACTACTTTATTTATCATTTATAATATACCTTTCTAAACATTACGGTTGTTGTGAATTTGTGGTAGAAAACAAATCAAAGTCATGTTAATTTGATAAGTCTATTCTTTCTTGTGGAATCAAATGATTTGAGTATGTTAGTGTCACCCATAATGAGTATTACATCAAATTCATTCGTTTTCTTACGTCGAGATCTTAACGTTTATTGTGATGTCATTGTCGTTGATAAACTAACTAGTCGTATTCATAACTGATTTTGAAAAGTGTCCGTGTATCAGATACAGTCCTGATATCGATACTGAACATGAATGGTTGCTACGGGCAGCGAGGTCTAAGTGGGGTATAATTTGGATTATCTTTAAAGCATCGTATCAACGCGAGAACTAAACCGATCACATTGTATTTTGCATTCATAAGAAGACAGTCTATAGAATGGCAGCTCTTTGAAGTGTTCAGGAGTCAATCAAAACTACAGTTTTTAATTTCCTATGTGAAATATTCAGTAAGTAATCAACTGACAGGTCAGACATACACCAAATACCTCCTCGTCTTCTCATGCAATGTATTTCTGGTGAAATTGTTCGCGTGTAATCCAAATGTAAAGGTTATTCGAAAATTAATGAAATTTCAAAAGTTGACCCTTTCTGTCAATTTCATTATGCCAACATTTACGAATAGATACATGATAAATGGCTGTCATTGTATGTGGTGTTCAAGACAGTTCACTTGTATCACTTGGACCCACATGACACTACTTGTTCATATTGTAAAGCGCAGCTTGAAGATGAACTACAGGTCATCCTGGTATGTCCAGCATATACAAACTTGTACAAATATATGCCATCATATTGCCATCACCATCCCTGTATTTACAAACTGATTTACGTTTTAACTATGATGTATTATGCTAGACTATTCCAACTTTGTTTTTTCTTAGATAGGATCTTTAAACAAAGAACCAAATTGAATGCATTGTATTAAACTTAAACGTATATTGTCAGTGGCGCAGCAACTTTCTTGTCATATATTTTACACATGTTGTGCTGTTGGCCTCATTGCCATTTATACGGAATAAATAAATGATTGATTGATATATTGAAATAGTTATGAGGTGTCAAACGTGTAGAAGTATATAAGCAAATTTGAATAATACACTGAAGACATATATCTTAAATACTACACTGAAGACGTATATCTTAAATAATACACTGACGACGTATATCTTAAATACTACACTGAAGACGAATATCTTAAATACTACACTGAAGACGTATATTTTAAATACTACACTGAAGACGTATATCTTAAATACTACACTGAAGACGTATATCTTAAATACTACACTGAAGACATATATCTTAAATACTACACTGAAGACGTATATCTTAAATACTACACTGAAGACGTATATCTTAAATACTACACTGAAGACATATATCTTAAATACTACACTGAAGACATATATCTTAAATACTACACTGAAGACGTATATCTTAAATAATACACTGAAGACGTATATCTTAAATACTACACTGAAGACGTATATCTTAAATACTACACTGAAGACATATATCTTAAATACTACACTGAAGACGTATATCTTAAATACTACACTGAAGACCTATATATTAAATATTACACTGAAGACGTATATCTTAAATACTACACTGAAGACATATATCTTAAATACTACACTGAAGACGTATATCTTAAATACTACACTGAAGACGTATATCTTAAATACTACACTGAAGACATATATCTTAAATACTACACTGAAGACATATATCTTAAATACTACACTGAAGACGTATATCTTAAATAATACACTGAAGACGTATATCTTAAATACTACACTGAAGACGTATATCTTAAATACTACACTGAAGACATATATCTTAAATACTACACTGAAGACGTATATCTTAAATACTACACTGAAGACCTATATATTAAATATTACACTGAAGACGTATATCTTAAATACTACACTGAAGACGTATATCTTAAATACTACACTGAAGACCTATATATTAAATATTACACTGAAGACGTGTATCTTAAATACTACACTGAAGACATGTATCGTAAATACTACAATGAAGACATATATCTTAAATACTACACTGAAGACGTGTATCTTAAATACTACACTGAAGACGTGTATCTTAAATACTACACTGAAGACGTATATCTTAAATACTACACTGAAGACGTATATCTTAAATACTACACTGAAGACGTATATCTTAAATACTACACTGAAGACCTATATATTAAATATTACACTGAAGACGTATATCTTAAATACTACACTGAAGACGTATATCTTAAATAATACACTGAAGACGTATATCTTAAATACTACACGGAAAAAGTATATCTTAAATACTACACTGAAGACGTATATCTTAAATACTACACTGAAGACGTATATCTTAAATACTACACTGAAGACCTATATATTAAATACTACACTGAAGACATATATCTTAAATACTACACTGAAGACGTATATCTTAAATACTACACTGAAGACGTATATCTTAAATACTACACTGAAGACCTATATATTAAATATTACACTGAAGACGTATATCTTAAATACTACACTGAAGACGTATATCTTAAATACTACACTGAAGACCTATATATTAAATATTACACTGAAGACGTGTATCTTAAATACTACACTGAAGACGTATATCTTAAATGCCACACTGAAGACGTATATCTTAAATAATACACTGAAGACGTATATCTTAAATACTACACTGAAGACGTATATCTTAAATACTACACTGAAGACGTATGTCTTAAATACTTCACTGAAGACGTATATCTTAAATAATACACTGAAGACGTATATCTTAAATACTACACGGAAAAAGTATATCTTAAATACTACACTGAAGATGTATATCTTAAATACTACACTGAAGACGTATATCTTAAATACTACACTGAAGACGTATATCTTAAATACTACACTGAAGACGTATATCTTAAATACTACACTGAAGACCTATATATTAAATACTACACTGAAGACGTATATCTTAAATACTACACTGAAGACGTATATCTTAAATACTACACTGAAGACGTATATCTTAAATAATTCAATGAAGATGAGTATCTTAAATACTACACTGAATACGTATATCTTAAATACTACACTAAAGACGTATATCTTAAATAATACACTGAAGACGAATATCTTAAATAATACACTGAAGACGAATATCATAAATACTACACTGAAGACGTATATCTTAAATACTACACTGAAGACGTGTATCTTAAATAATACACTGAAGACGTTTATCTTAAATACTACACTGAAGACATATATCTTAAATACTACACTGAAGACGTGTATCTTAAATAATACACTGAAGACGAATATCTTTAATATAACACTGAAGACGTATATCTTAAATACTACACTGAAGACGTGTATCTTAAATACTACACTGAAGACGTATATCTTAAATACTACACTGAAGACGTTTATCTTAAATACTACACTGAAGACGTATATCTTAAATACTACACTGAAGACGTGTATCTTAAATAATACACTGAAAACGAATATCTTAAATATAATACTGAAGACGTATATCTTAAATACTACACTGAAGACGTATATCTTAAATACTACACCGAAGACGTTTATCTTAAATACTACACTGAAGACGTTTATCTTAAATACTACACTGAAGACGTATATCTTAAATACTACACTGAAGACGTGTATCTTAAATAATACACTGAAAACGAATATCTTAAATATAATACTGAAGACGTATATCTTAAATACTACACTGAAGACGTATATCTTAAATACTACACCGAAGACGTTTATCTTAAATACTACACTGAAGACGTATATCTTAAATACTACACCGAAGACGTATATCTTAAATACTACACTGAAGACGTGTATCTTAAATAATACACTGAAGACGTATATCTTAAATACTACACTGAAGACGTATATCTTAAATACTACACCGAAGACGTATATCTTAAATACTACACTGAAGACGTGTATCTTAAATACTACACCGAAGACGTGTATCTTAAATAATACACCGAAGACGTATATCTTAAATACTACACTGAAGACGTGTATCTTAAATAATACACTGAAGACGTATATCTTAAATACTACACTGAAGACGTATATCTTAAATACTAGACTGAAGACGTATATCTTAAATACTACACTGAAGACGTGTATCTTAAATAATACACTGAAGACGTGTATCTTAAATAATACACTGAAGACGTATATCTTAAATACTGAACTGAAGACGTTTATCTTAAATACTACACTGAAGACGAATATCTTAAATATAACACTGAAGACGTATATCTTAAATACTACACTGAAAACGTGTATCTTAAATACTACACTGAAGACGTATATCTTAAATACTACACTGAAGACGTGTATCTTAAATACTACACTGAAGACGTATATCTTAAATACTACACTGAAGACGTTTATCTTAAATAATACACTGAAGACGTGTATCTTAAATACTACACTGAAGACGTTTATCTTAAATAATACACTGAAGACGTATATCTTAAATACTACACTGAAGACGTATATCTTAAATACTACACTGAAGACGTGTATCTTAAATACTACACTGAAGACGTATATCTTAAATAATACACCGAAGACGTATATCTTAAATACTACACTGACGACGTATGAATGTATGTATTACTTACCGACGAAGACTGCAAGTAAAGCCCAGATGAAAGTAGTCTTCATGTCGATGTTAAGAGAGCAAAGTTGTCTGCTCAACTGACGCTACAATGTGGACTATAGTGCTACATCAGGTCAGAGGAAAGATATGCCAAGATCATGTTTCTGCAATATCGTCCTGCGTCTATTACGTATTGCCCTACCGATAACCCGTGTATGTTGTTCCCAAGTAAGGGATACCTTGTTGTCTCTTCATGAACCAATTTCAGAATGAAACAAGAAAACATTGATCCAAAGGATCAAAACGCGCCGCAAACTTGTAAATTTAGAACTTTCTTTAAGCAGACTTTAAGTATGACAACTTTTTAAAAGGATAAACAATATATGTTGGTTGAAAAGAACACATCACATAAAGAAAATATATTGATAGCTTTATTTTAAAACAAATGTAATCATTTTCTGTTTGTCGTCATATTAGTTAAAGTAGGATACATCCATATCTATATATATATATATATGAGATTTCACTGGAACTGTTTAATATCTTCATTCAATAGTAATCGTTATATAATTAAACTGTTGTGTTGAGATTATAATTAGATAATGCTGTTCATTGTTGAGTTGACTAGTCCACTTCCAGTGGAGAATGTGAAAAGTAAATGTATTTGTTTTTAAAATCAGATGTAAAACTGTCATGTCAAACACTTAAATCAACATGTTAAACAGTAGTCTCTATAAGGTGATACAGTTATAGAAAAATGTGCAGGCACATTGTACAATGCAATAGAATAGACTCAGTGGGTAAAGTTTACTCATATACCCACCGTTTTCTACATGCTCAAATGAAAAAAAGGAATGAGAGTTTTTTGCGATAGGAAAACTAATAAAAATTCTTATTTATGCCAATGAGGGTTCATAACATAATAATAATAACTCTTTATTGTCCTCAATACAAAGTACATTGGAAATTCATTTTGTGCTATACACACCCGGCAGCTACTGTCAAGTCAAAAAAGTCAAAAGTGTTTATTGTATTTAAGGCCTCCGGCCCACATACAAAATCTACATATACAAATGATAGATATAATACAGATGTTATACAAATACAAACGATAGAGAACACCACTGAAACAACATGACAAGCACTTCTAAAATAGTTATTTTTGCTTCAGGACGAGTTTCCATCATTTAATAGTTCAGTTCTTAGTTTCATACTATGTTTAATAAACAGTGACAAGTTAAGAATTATATTGTCATTTTGAGAAGACATTAATGATATAGTGAGTGAGTAAGTTATTGTTTAACGCCGCTTCGGCAGTATTGCAGCCATTAGCGGCGAGATATTTAATTTATTAGCCTAATTTAAAAAAGAAAATTGCTATTGAAAAACAGAACACGGCACGAAGGCCGTAAAACATCAGCAAATTATCACAAGTTGAATAAAAGCTGATAATGAAAAGTTAAAATTTACAATTTGTCAATAAGGTGTATAGCCTTAAAAAAATCTGAAACACGATGCTCACCGAAATGAGTAAAAACTTGATTGATTGAAATAGAAGGATAAAAAGTTTCCCTGATATGTGCAGTGTCCCAACACTCACAGAGAATGTGTTTGATTGTGAGAGGGCACTGACAGGGTATACATACCGGGGGATCTTCCCCCTTTAAAAGATATGAGTGTGTAAGATGAGAGTGTCCAATACGACATCGTCGTAGGACACAAGCTTCCTGCCGGGTAAAAGAGGATAGAGATTTGTAACCTAAATGAGGTTGAATAGTGTGAAGTTTGTTATGATGTTGTTGGTCCCATTGGGACTTCCAACGTTGTTTAATGTAAGATTTAATAGCAGGTTTGGAATCCGTATATGGAACTTTGGTAGGAGAAATATGTTTGAGGTTTAATGCTGATTTAGCAGCTGAGTCAGCTTTGTTACAACCTCTTATACCCATATGGCTAGGAAGCCAGCAGAAGACGATGTCACATTGGAGACAAGAATTATGAAGTAATAAAATATCCCTGATAATTGGATGATCACTCTTACAGTTTTTAATTGCTTGTAGGCAAGAAAGTGAATCGGAAAAAATAATGTAATTATTAGGGGTTGAGTTTTTAATGTGATGGACGGCCTTAAGAATGGCCTTAGCTTCTGCAGTAAAGATGCTGCTGCCATCATGCAGCCTTGAAGCATATGTTGTTGAAGGAGTCACAGTTGCTGCTGCAACTGTGGATCCATCCTTAGAACCGTCAGTGTAAATTGGTTTATAGTCTGCGAAAAAATCACGTAGTTCAAAAAATGCCTGTTGAAATATTAATTGGTCTGTATTAGATTTTTTATGAGTAGATAAAGAGAGGTTGACACGGGGCCTGACCACCTGCCATGGCGGAGTGGCAAGCAAACCGTGCTCTGCTATTGTTGAGAGGTCGATATCAGAATCTTCAACATGTTGTTGAAGTCTGATACCGAGTGGTGGAATTGCTTTGGGTTTTGAGTTATACAACTGCTGGTATTCAGGATTGAATACGCAGTTGTATGCAGGATTTGAAGGGTTTTGTTTTAATTTGGTTATATATTGAAGTGCTAGCTTGATGCGCCGATCTTCAAGAGATGGTTCATCAGCTTCAACGTAAAGGCTTTCAACAGGTGAAGTTCTGAAGGCCCCAAGACAAAGTCTGAGACCCTGGTGGTGGATTGTATTTAGCATTTTGATATATGAGGGGCGGGCAGATCCATATATTATGGATCCATAATCCAGTTTGGAGCGGATGAGTGATCGATAGAGATGAAGAAGAGTTTCTTTATCTCCACCCCATTTATTATTTGAAACGACCTTTAAAAGGTCTAATGCCTTTAAGCATTTAGCTTTTAGGTGTTTAATATGAGGGATAAATGATAATTTGCTGTCAAAAGTAAGACCAAGAAACTTGGCCTCAGGAACTACTTTGATTGGAATTTTATCCAGAAAAAGTTCTGGATCTTTGTGCATTTTGCGCATATTGCAAAAATGCACACAAGATGTTTTAGCTTTGGAAAATTTGAAGCCGTTTTCCAACGACCATTTGTGTATTTTATTGAGGCAGAGCTGTAATTGGCGTTCAATTGATGGCATATTTTTGCCTCTGCAGGAAACTCCAAAATCGTCCACAAAAAGTGAACCATCTGTATGGTCATTTAAGACTTTAGCCAAACTGTTGATTTTAATGCTAAATAATGTGACAGATAAAATGCTACCTTATGGGACACCCATTTCTTGATCAAAGAAATCAGAAAGGGTAGAACCGACGCGCACTTTAAATTGGCGGTCATGTAAAAAATTAGATATAAAATGAGGCATAAGACCTCGCAAGCCAAATTCAAATAAATCTTTTAGGATGCCATGCTTCCATGTAGTGTCGTAAGCTTTTTCTAAATCGAAAAAGATAGACACAGCATGTTGTTTATTTATAAATGCATCACGAATAAATGATTCTAAACGAACAAGATGATCAGTGGTACTGCGTTGTTTGCGGAAACCTTATTGAATATTAGTAAGTAATTTATTAGTTTCCAAGTACCAAACTAGACGATCATTGATCATCCGTTCCATAGTTTTACATACACAACTTGTTAAGGCTATAGGACGGTAGTTGGAAGGGTCTGTATGATCCTTCCCAGGTTTTGGGATAGGCACAATAGTAGCATTGTGCCAACAAGATGGAAATTCACCTGTTTCCCATATATGATTAAATACATGAAGTAGAACCTCAAGGCAAGGTTCCGGTAAATGTTTTAAAAGTTGATAATGGATTTCATCAGGGCCGGTTGCTGTATCATGAGCTTTAGAAAGTGCAGTTTTGAGCTCTGACAAGGAGAAGTGTTCATTATAATCTTCTCCATTGTCAGATTTGAAATTAAGTGGTCGTTTTTCCTGTACCTTTTGGTACTTTTGGAAAGCAGGGACATAATTTGCAGATGAAGAATTTTTAGAGATTGTTTCAGCCAACTTATTGGCAATGTCAGATTTTGATGTAAGAAGGTCATCATTGACCTTAAGATGTTTTATTGTAGATTTGGAACCTTTGCCTTTAATTCTACTTATCATATTCCAGACTTTGCTTATAGGTGTTCTGGAATTTATCTTAAAGACATAGCCTCTCCAAGATTCGCGTTTTTGTTGGTTGACTGTGCGTCGAGCTTTAGCTCGAGCCTTGCGACAATTATCTAAGTTAATTCTTGTAGGTCGTTTACTGAGCTTGCGTTCAGCTTTTTTACGTGCCTTAATGGCAGTATCGCAGGTTTCATTAAACCATGGCTTGTGAATGCGTGGATTTGCCGAGGTTTTAGGGATAGTTTCAGTTGCTATATCAATGAGACCTTTAGAAAAGGCCTCAACAGGATCAGTTGCATTAACTATTTCATCAAATATAATACGATCACGGCATAGGGCAGAAAATGTACCCCAATCCGCCTTGGAAAATTTCCAACGAGGATTGTGTTCCTCGGGAACAGGTGATGAGGGTTCTAATACAATGGGGAAGTGGTCACTTCCACATGTATCCTCATGGACTGACCATGAAAAGTCATGTAAAAGGGATGCATCAGTTACTGATAAATCTATAGCTGAATATGATCCTGTAGCAGGATGTAGATATGTGTTTGAACCATCATTGAATAGACATAAATCATTTTGGGTGAGGAAACTTTCAAGTATTTTGCCCCTTGAGTCTAGGGTATTACTACCCCAGAGGGGATTGTGACCGTTGAAGTCACCCATGATAATAAAAGGTTTAGGTAATTGGGTAACAAGTTGATCAAGATCTTTTATAGTAAGATCTTGAGATGGTGGAATATATAAAGAACAAAGGGTTAAAGTTTTAAATAATGATAAGCTGACAGCTACAGCTTGTAATTGTGTTTTTAATGGAATTTCTCTGTGGATAATTCCATCACGTACTAAAATTGATGCACCCCCCTTAGCCCTATCAGCAGTAGGGGAGAAAGAATTATAAAAAGTGAATGGTCTCATTGCAACTTTATCAGATTCTTTAAGATGAGTTTCTTGAAGGCAAATAGCTTGAGGATTGTACTTTTGGGCTATCAAGCCCAATTCATTAAAATTGACCTTAAAGCCTCGACAATTCCACTGGAGAATCGCCATAAATGCGAGGATAAAATAATAAAATATTCAAAGCTTCATGTTGGAAGTTTAATTGGAGAGAGGCGTCCATCTGAGGACCGACCCTTCAGCCCCTTCAGCCCCTTCTTGGGCGAGTTATGAGGTGTTGTGTCTGAAGCGTCCATAAGGACTTCATCAGACCCAAGGTCAAGAGACCCAAACTTGTTGTGGATCTCAACCGCATTCCTTTGGCCTTTGGGTGTGCGGTCAGATGTTTTTGTTTTTGTTTTGTTTCCAGTTTTTGGGTTTGGTTTCTGGTTTGAGTTTTTGTTTGCTTTTAGGTTTTTGGTTTCAGAAGCTGACTTGATGGGATTAGAAAGTGATAGAAGAGGGAATGTCATGGTCCCTATGGTGGAGGATGTTGAAGAGCGGAATGTTTTTTGAGTCGGTGGATCACTGACCCACTCAATGTCTGTCTGAGTTGATACAGAGCGTTTAGTGACACTTGCTGAAGATACTATCGTGGAGTATGAGGGTTTAGGACCCCCAAGAACCAGGCGTTTGGCTTCGGGAAAGGAGATATTTTGAGTGAATTTAAGTTTAAGGATTTGAGATTCCTGTTGCCACCGTGGGCATTCCTTAGAGGAAGCCAAGTGTTCGCCAGCACAGTTGGCGCATTAAGGCAACTCCTTGCATTTGTCTGGATGGCTTTCATCCTCGAGTTTGCCACACTGAGGACAAACACGCTCATCCGCTTTGCAGGAGTTGCTTCCATGGCCAAACTTCTGGCACCGGTAGCAACGGAGTGGGTTAGGGATATACAGTTCTGTGGGGAGTTATTAATACCCTGCATATACTGTTTTTGGAGCTTGTGGAGTTGAGAAAGTTAGGAGATAGGTGTGGGTCTTGGTGATATTGTCATCTCGCTTGATATTGAACCGCTTTACTGCAGTCACTGCCTGGTTCCTGAGGTTGTCAAGGAGCTCTTGTTCAGATGAATCCTCTAGACATCGATTCTTGTCCCGGATGATGGCTTTGCTGCTGTTTAAAGATTTGTGTGGAGAAACCTCAACAGGTTTATCAATAATTTTCTTCAAGGTAAGAAGTGATGTTGCCTGCTATTTAGATTTAACTTCCACAAGCAGGAACCCATTCCTGATCTTCTTGACATCTTTCACATCACCAGCAAGACCCTGAATGGTATTGGCGGTGGCAAAAGGATTAAGCCGTAGAGGTTTATCATCAGTTGATGATATGACCAAAAACCGAGGAAAAGTGCTTGAATTTGTATTAGTTGAAGGTGAGTTTGAAGGATTTGAGAAAGATGATTTTGAATGTTTATTTGATTTTGATGTTGTTGCCTCTTCGTCAGAAGAGGGACAATCATCTGTTGAAAGATTGCGCCTGTGTTTGTATGAACGGGGCATGTTGGGTTGGTAAATATTCATCAACCTGGATCCCCACCCACCACGGAGCACCAACAAGGGCAATGCTGTATGTCAGCGGATCTCCTGCTGACTGCACCGGGGATACCAGGATGATATACTCCACTAAAACGTTGCCAATGTTTCACTGGATTGGCCCATTGGCCACCGCTATCTTGGAAGCTGAGTAAAGTTGATGAATGTGTGCAAGATTGCACTAAGAAAGAGTGCAGAGAGTAGGGATAGTACATCAGGAAGGAAAGCATTGTTGAAAGGTGGTGAAGGTATGCAAGAGAGCACCAAGAAAGTAAAGAAACTAATTGTAAAGAGTAAGAAGAAGGATAGCAAAGATGTGCGCAACCAAGTGCTTGGCATGACCAGCCGATTGACCAGACCGGACCAATCTGGCCACCTGTCTAGATGAAGTCGGGGCCGAAGCAGTGTATTGGTCAGTGGTAGCATTCTGCTACACACAAGCCTCAACCACCAGGCATCCTTCCTCCACCCGTACAGGTCGCAGTCCACGGCAAACAGACTGCCCCCTTTTAGTCGCCTCTTACGACAAGCAGGAGGAACTGAGGGCCTACTCTAACCCGGGCACCCCACGGGGGCATTAATGATATAAAAGCGAGAGCAGGTGGTTTTGACAAATAAAAATCAATAATGTATTTTCTTCTATAAACGGAGTAAAATGGACAAACAAGCATGAAATGAGTTTCGTTTTCAACTACTGATTTACATAATGGACACATTCTTCTACTCCTTTCAATGTACATTGTTCTGCCTTTATTTATCATTAAATCTAATAAACCAAGTCTAAATTTAATGAAACTGTTTCTTAAATCATTAGAATATAAAATAGATAAATATTTTTCTGGTTGAAGTAAACTTTTAAATGTCCTGTAACTATCATACCTTGAGCTATCATAGAGGATGGAATGCCAGTCTTGATAAAACATGTAAATAGCCAAACTGGTCGATAGCACCATCCATATCGATATCAAGCATTGTGAGTAACTGCTGACTACAATATAACATTTTGTCAGATAAATTATTTACAAAATATGTACTCAGGAAATCATTCCAAACAATTCTTTCTTTTTCATAACAATCATTAGCTAATTTAGTTTGAATGTACACATTTGGAAATTTACAATTCAACTCTAATGGAAAATGATCTGAGTCAATGCGGTCTCCAATGTTGAACATCTCAATAAACTGGAAGAACTCTGGTGAGCAAATGAAGTAATCATTCACGCTCGAACCCTGATGACTACAAAAAGTATATTCACCATATACTGTGCAGCGCCAGTTTAATCGTGTTCTGTCCTTCTCATGCTGAGTGTCAAGCAAGGCAGTAACATCTCCCATCTTTTAACGTCTTTTGGTATGACAAGACCGGGAATCGAACCCCGGTATTCCAGGTGACGAGCGGACACTCTACCAACTGAGCTACATCCACATCATAAAGATTAACATGTCTCAAATTTCGATACATTCCAACAAAAAGTATTAAAGTTATGAGTTGACAAAGACCAGAAGGACTTTGACTGACTGACTTTGACTGACTACTATATATCCCCGACTATTTCGTAGCTTGGTATAACTAATTCTTTATGAAATAACTGTAAACAAATATGAAATTGTACAGTTATACAACATACAAAGCAAAATGGATTATGCAGGCACTTCTAACCCTTGTACAACAAATTGGGTGAAATATGACCATAGGGCTCCAAACTTGTTTGAAGAAATAACATGTTATTGCTTGATATATTTTTTAATAGTTTGTATACCTCACTCAACAACTTTTTATTTGCAAACGTGTGTCAATTTATACGTATGATAATCATAGAGATGTAAGTTTATTCTGCTATTCTACTAAATGAGTGGTTATTACAATAATATGAAAATGACACTTATATGATAGTAATGCTTATAAAATAATACCGTTGAGTTGAGACTAGGTAGTTAGATAATATGCACATGCAAGTAATTATACACAAATTGCCTTTTAACTGTTCATTTAATTTAATTAACCTCCTATCATGCAGTTGGTGATATCTGAATTAACAATTAGTACCTGTCAAGGCCTGATTGTCTAACTAATAGTCATAAATTTACCTACCTAAAGCATGCAAAAGGATTTGTTAAGAACTTCGATTTCTAAATCTATATGCAATCATGCATTTCCTGATGAGCTACAGAGCCAATGACAATATTTTATTTTATTTTATAGTTTGTATACCTCACAGTATACAGTCATATAAAAATATGCAAGCACATTGTACGATGCAAAATCAAATTCTTATGAACATCAGATTTTAAACGTATCGAACATACAAAACAGAGTGGACTCTGTCTATCAGTCTAACATTGTGATGTTGTAGAATGTTTCTGTATCTAGTTTTCCAGTGAGGGTAGCTGCTTTGTCGTTGTATCTCTTCGCATCCAACTGGTCTTGAGGCGGGAAGTAAAGACCGACTGCAGTTACTTCCCCTTTCTCCATAAAACACACTCTCAGAGCAAAACATCGTTAAGCAGTACACTATTCACGCTTACTGCAATGCAGTGATCTTTGAGGCTCTAAACTCGCGATCCCAAAAAGCCCGAGCGTGTTACACCATTCCCATAAATATATCTAGGTCATCTCCGTGTCCCATGTAGAGACTCAAACTGTCTCCCTCGCCTCATTGTATAGAATTCTACTTTGACAGAAAATACAAACTAACAATATTAAATACATAGTACCTTGATTTAAAATTAAAACTTAATTATTGTTGTGTGATGCGAATAACATACATATAAAATTTAATGAAATTTGTCTCCAATATCAAGATTAAAATACAACTTTTAATCTAAATTACCCACAAATCTCATGAGCATTTTCACAGACCAATTACAAATAACCCACGCCGCATTGCGGCGTGGAATAATAATAATATAATAATATTAATGAGGATACTTATATCGCGCTGAATCAACAGCACAAAGGGCATATGCATTGAATAATAATAACATTTCAAAATCTCAAATCTGTTTAATCAGTATTACGGCAATGTGGCCAGAATACAAGAACAACAAAACAACAGATATAGAGATTATTAACCAAGTGTGTTTCCGTATCATTAATATCATATTTTTGGAATAAAAATTGTATTATGCGAGCCTTTGGCGAGCATAATACATTATTTTTTTATTCCAAATATATGATATTAATGATACGGAAACACACGAGGTTAATAATCTCTTTATCATATATGTCATTATAAAAATAAGCGTGTTTTTGTAGTAAAAGTGGAAAGAGAATTGACCTAGTTTTAGCGGAGTAATATCACAGACGGTACATCAAAGTGATGGTCACGACATCGGCTGTGAAGTGCCTAAAATAGTTCTTAATTAAAACAATTTAAAAACACATGTGCGCGATTCTTTAAAAAATAAACAGTTGGTCCCTGGTTTCTTGTTCATGGAGATATTTTCAATCAGTTCATAAGCATCTATCTAAAGCACTCATAAATAATTTGGTCACGTTCCTAGAACAAGGGAAGTAACTCTAGTTTCAACTTTTTGGAAGCTGCGTTGCCGGGTTGATTCGGATTGCTGCATAACAGTATCTTTCGCACTTAAACGGTAATTATTTGTGAGGTGGGGTTGTTTCCTTTGTTTATGACAATAAGTACCTATTAATGTACCTAATACCGTATGCTCAGTCCTCAAGAACTGCCAAAATGCTAGTGTGATCGACGAGGCGCGTCAGTAGGTCACACACTGACACATCAAGATTCATTTTGTACACAGGACACTGCAGCTACTTGCTGATGCTGTTGGTTAGCGCATTGCAGTTTTGAATGATTTTTTAAAACAAATCTACAATTATCTTGACTTTGTTAACACTATAAATGCACAGTGTACCATATCAGATGATTTCGTATTTTCGAATATCCATTCTTTCAAGCGGAAATACTCTGGTAAACTCCCGGTTACGCTTTTCAATGATACGTAAACAGTTTTAGGATTCGCACGAAAAGAGTGGAATATTCTGCAAAAGTAGTTCGTGTATTTGACCTTTGACCTGTTTTGCATATTTATCAGATTTGGATACCAAGTTTATCAGATTGCTTTATTGCATCGATAACACCCTCCATTATATGATAAAAGTTCTTCCAATTGTTCCTAAATGACAATGTGTACAAAGAATTTCATCATACTTTAAACGCGTGTAAAACGATGCGTAATTGACAAAATCATGTAGAAGTGTAATATATAATTCAGGCTGCAATAATGATTTATAGGATGAATATTCTTTTAAAAAAAGTTGATGTACAGATGTTACGAGTGTTTCGAATGTGACAAACTTATGTTCAGCAGCTGTTACAAGTTCGTTGATACAGAAATAAATAAAACAGGGCTTAGAACACATCCTTGCCTGACACCGGTTGATGATGACGTGAAGATGACGATGTAGTGCCGCCATTATACTCCACCTGTGCTTTATTAATTCGTATACATATTCTTCAGAATGATGAATATATTTTATCATCCATATGTGTTCAAAGGTGATATCGCCTGTGTGTCTATTACGTAATGCCCTACCGATAACCCATGTATTGTTCTCAAGTAAGGGATACCTTGTTGTCTCATCATCATGAACCAATTACAAAATTGTGTTATGCTGCAGAATGAAATGATAATATAATAATAATAATGATGATACTTATATCGCGCTGAATCCACAGCACAAAGGGCATATGCATTGAATAATAATAACATTTCAAAATCTCAAATCTGTTTAATCAGTATTTCGGCAATGTGGCCAGAATCCTACAACAACAAAACAACGGATAAGTTTCATCTTCAAATTGTTCCTAAATGACATGTGTATAAATAAGTTCATCAACAAATGTATTTCTCTAACAAGATTTACTTTAAACGAGTGAACAACGAATCGTAATTGACAAAATCACGTAGTGGTGTAATATATAATTCAGGCTGTAATAATGTTTTATAGGATGAATATTTTTTTCAGAAAAGTGGATGTACAGATGTTACGAGTGTTTCGAACTTGTGTTCAGCAGCTGTTACAAGCTCGTTGATACAGAAATAAATAAAACAGGGCTTAGAACACACCCTTGCCTGACACCGGTTGATGATGACGTGAAGATGACGATGTAGTGCCGCCATTATACTCCACCTGTGCTTATTTAATTGGTATACATATTCTTCAGAATGATGAATATATTTTATCATCCAAAACTGTGGAGGAGATATCGCCTGTGTGAGATCAATCGATATCTCCAAGAATATATTGTTTTGACAGCATCTCACCTATTAATAACAATTGTTTGGGACAGTCTATTTTATGTGCGGGGATAACAGTTCAATGACAACTCGTTAGCAATACCCACTGGTGCATACATTTGTTTTGATAAGACTGTAGGCAAAGTGCCCTGTAGGCAGAAGTAGACGTCGCCCTTTTATTGTGAATAAATACGTTAAAACCATGTTACCATCCATTAATAAGTTCGGTCTAATGTACTTTTTTGTCTTTTGACTGAATGTCATACTTTCAGTCTTACTTGGATTAAAACTAACTTGCCACTTTTTGGCTAAGTCTGCAATTTGGTCCAGATCGTTATTTATAGTCGCTGCTGCTGTGAAATGATCATCTATTATCACATAAATTGATGTGTCATCAGTAATAAACGAACGTTACTATCGATACCCTCTACGACGTCTTTCATATATATAATGAACAAAGGCGATCCCAAGACTGAACCCTGGCGTACGCCAGCTTCAACAAAGCTACCTTTGATCCCAATGGATATCGAAAATACAGACAGACAGACAGACAAGTATTTTATTTGAGTCTCACCTCAATTGTGGTACACATATTACATTACATTTAAAAAAAATACTATATACATAAAATACCTTGAGCCACTCCATTAGGAGTTATGAGAGACTTAAAACATCATATAAAATAACATACAATATATACAGTTTAAGAACGATCTGTGAATATCGAAAATACATTGCTTTTATCCTGCCGAGAACACCGTCCATTATATGACATATATACACTTGGAAATTAATTAAGAAACACCCTTGTTTGTTAATTGAAATGTGGTGCTCTGGGATTGTCAGTGTAAATTGAACGATTTCATCATCTCATGCAGACATAACAATTGGTTATTTAGCTACCCAATCACTGACAAAAATCCACCATATGCAAAATGTATGAAAATGTGAGGGAAAACGTGAAAAAGTTTGAAGTTGCATACTGCTTTAACGAGTGACTTTTGTTAAAAAGTCAGTTAGTAAAGTGTAATCTCTTCGCTTGAAAGATTGACACTAATCACATTACAGCATGAAATATTGACTTTCGTTAAATTTCGTAATCGTACTTTGATTTTGACAGCAAAATACCAATTTATTGTAAAAGTCGTTATCAAAAAGACAGTGAACAGTTATTTGATTCACCTTTCGTTTCAACACTTCTCACATTTCAATACTCTTACACCCAATTATAATAAGTGTCTTTTTGCAAAGATTTACAACTTTGAAATATACAATCAGCCTATTTCACAAGCTGACAGAACAGAGCAGATTTTATTGTAAAGAAACACACATACTAGTGATATAGAGAACATACAGATATATACAATGATATAAGAATATGACATTATTCAAAAAGAGGTAAACAGCATTTTATATCTTTTGATAGTTTTATCATTAAAGGTTCATAATCACATTTCATTAGATATATAAATTTAGGCACTGTTGGATGTACACAGAAATAACTTGGTAAATTTTCTTTGATTATCAAAATTAATGATGGACATTGTAATAGAAAAGGAAATTCGTCACATACAGCTTGATTTCAAAAGTTACATAAACGGTTTCCCTTTGTTACATTAAACCAGCCCCCTGTTTCCATAGGTAATTTATGATTTGCACCACCTACTCTCAACTTTGATCAGGTGCAAGGAAGCGAATCAATCACAATTCATCAATCAATTAGTTGTTGATTAATCTCCTCACAGCCGCGGTCCACTGAGCTCTGCACATCATGTCTGTCGGTTAGGTTAATAATATAGCAGGGACAAATGCCTACGGTGAATAATATTTAACTTTTGACATGATAATACAATGAATATATGGTAAAATGAATGAAGTGAAAATTAGTGCACAAAGTAATGGGTTGTAAGCATAAGTGCACAAAGTAATGTAATGAAAGGTTGAAAGCTGTAAAAATCAAAACCGTTGGTGCATAAAGTTGTTTGTTTAAGACTGTAGGCGTTTGTCCCTGTAGGCGTTAGTAGACTCCACCTGTCTGTCAACTCGGAGAACGTGGATGACAACAGCTGACTCATCAATTCATTGCACAGTCCTAGATCTCTTGGCAAATACTTTAGCTTATTACGGTAAACAAACAAACATACAATTGCTATTCGTAGGTTGGGGTATGAACGCTATTTTCAATGTGTGACTGTTCTCAGGAGCCATGCGCCTTCGATAATGTTCCAGATACTAACAAGGGTACGCGGAAGAGAATAAGTAGAATAAATGCACAAAGAAACGATACCAATTCTCTGAAACGTCCCTAGTTTTACTGTTCCAATAATTAACGACTTCATCACTGTCATATTGTTACTCGGTAGCTTCATAGACCAATCATGTCCAACTCCCTTCTTTCTAAGGGAACAACACATCGCATAAACGTATTATTAATCTTCTGGAGATACATTTAACCATGGACGGCCAGCTGTTTCAATCTTTCGGACCTCATCAGCATGATGTGTGTGGAACATTGTTGGGCTTACTTATCTTTGGGTGACGGAGATTAAGATCATTGATTTGCTGTTTATGAACACTTTTTTATCACTTTATTTCTTTTTGATATGGGTACAGCATTTTCATATATAGATGAAGTAAACACAGCAAGTCAAATATTAATATCTAATTGAATAGGTTGTGGCATGTTGACCAAAATGTGACAAAAGAGTCATATTTGCATTGTGTATATGCATTTGATTTATATAGTTGATAATTGTAGTGTAATTTTGGTTTCAAACCCGCTAGAGTAGGAAGTCTGTGTGCCAATTTTTTTGAATAAATGTATTCTTTCGTTAAAATATAGAGGAAATTTATGAACACTTACCCTAGCATGAAGATTGCTAGTTTGTCCAAACTGACATATAACAGACTGACACAATGGAAATTGTGTTATTTTCCAAATTTTATAATTATTCTCCAAATCACAAATTACAAACTTAACCTTAGAGACAAAAGAAGCATTTTTCATTAATAAAAACTGCCCATCACTGAATAGTTAATTCACACGAGAAATTGATTGATTACAACTCAAGTGTTTTACATGTAATCAACGACACACAATGACTCGTTAACCCTCAGAGACCTCATTGTCCTCGAGTGACACCCATTTGAAGACCTCGAGGCAATTCACGTACGTCATTGAAAGACAATGACTGATTTTGGTGTCAATACACTGACGTGTTAAGATTATGAGCATAACAACATTCAATTGTTTTTGTTCATACTTAGATATGCAATCTTCCATGCGTTAACCATACTTGAAGAGACCAATACACTGGTCGAACTGAGCTGAACGTATTGTATTAAAGAAGATTGGTCCAATCAAAACAATCCGATGTTTACTCTGTTCTATATATAACGTTACTTCACGTGAGAAGCAACACTATATATATATTACATATATTTTGTCGATTTTGTCAAAACGTTGAAACTGAAGTTCATTTTATTTCAGCATGCCACTTTTACAACGATCTCAGAAGAATTTTAATCAAGATGTTGCAACGGGGCCTTTATAACTTTTTATCAAACGGTTAACGGAAAATATCCCCAAACGCATAAAATGAATCTCGACAACCATAAGATATATGTCTTATAGGAGGCAACTACTATTATAAACCCGTATCATTGCTATTTTACCTACTTATGTTTGCGAATATATTGTTCACTTGTTTATCTCGTAAAGTGTCTCGTTAGCCAAAAATGGCTGGTTGTTTAATTTATATTTTATGTAAATTTATATTTAAACATGATTTTTACAATGAATATTTAACTTGTGACACTATAATAAAATATATATGTCTGCCTGCCTGTCTATATCTATCATAATTGTGTATCTGAACTGCTATATCGAATCACAAAGTGATTACATGGTAACTATATGGCATTAATGATCAATGTATAACAATCAAATAACAATCTAAATAATCAAAACGTTATGGTTCTTTTAATATGTCCCTGTCACCACGCTAAATGTTGCTATCACAGTTGAATTATGTACTATTTTTACCTTTTTCTGACTGGCAAATAATGGCCCCGTGCAATCTAAACTAATGTCCAAATGAAAGTACCCAGTGTATTTTATTAAACATAAAATAACAATCAATGCAGATATATGTGCAAATATTTTTTTTCTGAATAAAATATTCAATTCCTCAGCATATGCAGACAATTTCATTTGGTACGAAGTCAAAATTACTGTATGACTGTCAATAAAAGACAAGTGGAATAAATAAAAACTGAATTTCAGCACAATTCAACAAGGCAATTATTTTGCAAAATGACAATAAATGTTTATTTAATAACGGGTATGACGACTATGAGCGTTAATACAGGCAAACACACGTCGACGCATTGAAGAAGTAAGGTGTAAATAATCCTAGTCGGTTCTGCTGCCGTTCTTGAATCACTGTGTATCATCGTACACCGGGTGTAGAGAGGTGTACAGCGATGATAAACTCACGGGCAAAAGAAACGTCACCACATTTTGAAAACAGTATAAAATGAAATATTGATGTCGGAGAAAATAGATTGTGTATGTAATCGGTAGCAACATGTTTTCTTAAGAAATATTCACAATTTCATACATCAGAGTATGCAATTTTTATTTTTACATCTGGTCAAATTGACATGGGGTGCTAAAATCGTTTTTTAAAGATGTTTTTGGCCCACAATATTTAATATTTAAGTTTAAAACATTGAAAAAGTAGAAATTTAATTAACTTAAGATATCCTCGACATAAATAACCTTCTTTGATTTAAATTTGTTGACGCGTCTTTACTGTAGGACGTCTCAAAACAAGCCAAAACTGGCTTTTTGAGGCTTCTATCTCGTCTAGTTAAGGAGATTCCAAAACGACTATTTCTTAAAACTTGTGTTTCTCAGAGTTATGAATAGATAATGTTTTGAAAATTCATATTTAGAATTGTTGGGTTCTGAAGACATGGTGTAACGCTGTTTCAGTCGCATTTATCGCCCGATGATTGAAATATCTTGTATTTTGTATGGGGACGTTTCTTTTGCCCGTGAGTTTATGTTTGTAGAGAGGAGTAAAATGGCTACGTTTTCAATTTTATTTGGAAATAACATTAGGGACGGATTATTATCAAAAACAAGTCTGCCTTGCAAGTTGGTGATTACATTAACCTATATCATTGTATTTTCGCGTTACTCAGCTTGGAGGTTGTATCTTGTGTGGTATGTGTTCACATATTTTAATTATTTAATATATATATGTATATATATAAGCAAATTACAAAAACCAAACTGGTTTTGTGTATTTTAGCCTGGTTAGGGAATGGCAGAGTGCTCAACATTTGAAAAAATGGAGCTAGATATAATGGAGAAAATAACGTCAGGTTTTTCTACAAAGTCATTGTTTATCACTACAGCATTGTTTCATGCCGAGTGATAGCTTGTGTAGTAGGCTGGCTAAACTTTACTTTAATAAAGCAGGCTTCATGTCTGAGCCCCAGACTCAGAAGAAAAGACCAGACGTGTCCCACTCGACGATTTATTACAAACTTTCCTAAAAGCTGGACACTGTCTAGGACCATGTTGATTTCCATATTTTCCATATTGAAAAGAGACTGATTTTTGATCTGTATGTTCTTTAGACTTCTTTTTGTCAAAGTTCTTCTTAGGTTTCATCTTTTTTTTTCTAACACCATGAACCTCAGGTTCTTCACACAAATTTTTAACTGCTGTTTTGACTCTTCATCTGCCCTACAAATGGAAATAGCTTGTTCTAGTGTCAAATTTTGATCTCTCAACAACCTTTCACGAATAATGTTTGAATTTGTTCCACACACTATTCCGTCTCTTATCAGCTCATTTTCTAAAGTTCCATAGTTACAACCTCTAGCTATCAGTTTCAAAGCTGCTACAAAATGCTCAATATTCTCATCTTTCCCTTGAACAGAAGTGTTGAATCTATGTCTTTCTACAATGATATTCTGTCGTGGAGTGCAATAATTTTCAAATTTGTCAAACAAAATTTCAATCTTGTTTCGCTCACTTGCTTCAAAAGTAAACGAATTGAACACATCCCTTCCTTCTGACCCAATGATATATAAGAAAGCCTCACAAACGTCTTCCTCATTGTTCCCTTTTAGACTCAAATTCATATAAAGTTACATTGTATGTTTCCATCTCCTCTAGCGTTCAGCTAGCCTTCCATCTCCTAATTCAAATTCTAACTCGGGAGGAGGGCGTAAATGCTCCATGACTAAATCTACTGCAGTACTGTACTGTTCAGAACAACTTGTGTTTGAGTCCAAAATATATGAAAATTCAGAATTTGCGTTTGTGTCCTAAATGTCACCTCACAAATCACATGAAGTGTGTTTCCCACATACAGTTTAACACTATGAACTCTTCTGTCACATGTTAATTCTTGCTGTAGACTACCCTGCTATCAAATGCCCGGTCACTTAAACTCCGCGCACGTGAGCTTCACTGGGCTTGAGGAGTTCTCTCGCTTCGGAACCACATGCTGTGTCGTTTCTTCGCTTTCCTCTTCTTTCACTCCTGACACCATGTAGTAGGTTGGCTAAACTTTACTTTAATAAAGTTTAGCCAGCCTACTACAGCTTGTGTTGGTTTGGGGCCACTTTTGTTACTTGTGCGCTTGGGCTTGCTGGTTGATTGGGAGCTGCTTGCTGTGTTCTGGTGATTGTTTTCTGTGTTTCTGGGCGTGCTGCGTTTTGGGGCTGGTTTTTTGTTTTGGCTGTTTTTGAGCAAAAATTTGTTGTTGTGTCTGCAGGTGTTTACCAATTCGTTTCGTTTGTTTAGGGTTGCCATATGGGGTTTGCTGATGATGATGAACTTTTCGAATATGCAAAGGCTGCATCTTTTGCTTGTATTTGAGTATGGTTTGGAATGGCCGATGATTGACCATTCCACATTGAATTCAGAGTTTTGTTCTTTTAGTTGCCAAATATATTTGCTTAATTCTGTGGCGTGTTTTTTGCTGGGGTTGTTGAAAGAGGTTTTGTGGTTGTTGAATGAGGTTGTTTCAGCGCCATCGAAGCTGCCCATGGTAACATCGAATGATGTTTTTGACGATTGTTTACACCATGGTTTGGTGTTGTTGAAGAGTAGAGATTTCTTAGTATGTAAGATTATGTTTCTCTCTTCTTGTGTGATTTTGTCAAATTGGGAGGCAAAGTCAAGGGCTTTATTTAGAGTTTTTTCAGTTATGGATTGGTAAAACTCTACCACATCGAAGCAGATGAAACTTGTTGATTTTTTTTTGGGTATATTGCTGAACCATTCCAGTACCGAGACGGTGTTTTGGTGTTGTTGCTTTTGATAATTTTGGTATTGATGCGGTCAAGTATTTATTTGCTGACATGACCTATTTCTGATTTGGCAGGGTTAATGAGGCGGCAGGATGGGTTGTTTTCAAAGTTGGGTTTGTGGTCTTTAAGAGTGATGAATGCTTCTCGCTTTGCCATGGTTTCTATTCTGTCACTTAGTTCAAGGTCATTGGCAATTGCATTTGCTTCCTCATTAATATTCTGTTCTATGCTGCTATCTGCTATTTTGTAGTTTTTAGTGACATTGTTAACCAGGAGTTTGTCGTACTCATCGGGTTTCATTTTGTAAAAGTTGGTGGTTTTGTCAGCCTTTACATATACGGTGTTGCTTTCCTTTATGCTTTCAATATCAGCTTTCAATTTTCTTTGAAAGTCGCAAGAAACGTTTTTGAATTCAATGTTTTGCGTGAGTTTGAGGAGGTTGTCTTCGAACTCTTTCAGTTCTGGGATAGCAGGAGGTGATTGTCTACTTTTGATGCCGAACGTGTTTATAGATTTTGATGTTGCATTTGGGTTGAGGTAGAAAAATGCTGTCCACCTCATTCGTTTGAGAAACAGTTCAGTTTTTTCTATCAACCTTTTGGTGTAGTTTGCGCGTGTGGCATTGGGGATGTTTTTATCTAGCTCAATTTTTAATAGAATCACCAACTTGCAAGGCAGACTTGTTTTTGATAATAATCCGTCCCTAATGTTATTTCCAAATAAAATTGAAAACGTAGCCATTTTACTCCCCTCTACAAACATATCATCGCTGTACACCTCTCTACACCCGGTGTACGATGATACACAGTGATTCAAGAATATCATCGCTGTACAACTCTCTACACCCGTTGTACGATGATACACAGTGATTCAAGAATATCATCGCTGTACACCTCTCTACGCCCGGTATACGATGATACACAGTGATTCAAGAATATCATCGCTGTACACCTCTCTACACCCGGTGTACGATGATACACAGTGATTCAAGAATATCATCGCTGTACACCTCTCTACACCCGGTGTACGATGATACACAGTGATTCAAGAATATCATCGCTGTACAACTCTCTACACCCGGTGTACGATGATACACAGTGATTCAAGAATATCATCGCTGTACACCTCTCTACGCCCGGTGTACGATGATACACAGTGATTCAAGAATATCATCGTTGTACACCTCTCTACGCCCGGTGTACGATGATACACAGTGATTCAAGAATATCATCGCTGTACACCTCTCTACACCCGGTGTACGATGATACACAGTGATTCAAGAATATCATCGCTGTACACCTCTCTACACCCGGTGTACGATGATACACAGTGATTCAAGAATGTCATCGCTGTACACCTCTCTACACCCGGTGTACGATGATACACAGTGATTCAAGAATATCATCGCTGTACACCTCTCTACACCCGGTGTACGATGATACACAGTGATTCAAGAATATCATCGCTGTACACCTCTCTACACCCGGTGTACGATGATACACAGTGATTCAAGAATATCATCGCTGTACACCTCTCTACACCCGGTGTACGATGATACACAGTGATTCAAGAATATCATCGCTGTACACCTCTCTACACCCGGTGTACGATGATACACAGTGATTCAAGAATATCATCGCTGTACACCTCTCTACACCCGGTGTACGATGATACACAGTGATTCAAGAATATCATCGCTGTACACCTCTCTACACCCGGTGTACGATGATACACAGTGATTCAAGAATATCATCGCTGTACACCTCTCTACACCCGGTGTACGATGATACACAGTGATTCAAGAATATCATCGCTGTACACCTCTCTACACCCGGTGTACGATGATACACAGTGATTCAAGAATATCATCGCTGTACACCTCTCTACACCCGGTGTACGATGATACACAGTGATTCAAGAATATCATCGCTGTACACCTCTCTACACCCGGTGTACGATGATACACAGTGATTCAAGAATATCATCGCTGTACACCTCTCTACACCCGGTGTACGATGATACACAGTGATTCAAGAATGGCAGCAGAACCGACTAGGATTACTTACACCTTACTTCTTCAATGCGTCGACGTGTGTTTGCCTGTATTAACGCTCATAGTCGTCATACCCGTTATTAAATAAACATTTCTTGTCATTTTGCAAAAGAATTGCCTTGTTGAATTGTGCTGAAATTCAGTTTTTATTTATTCCACTTGTCTTTTTTTGACAGTCATAAGGTAATTTTGACTTCGTACCAAATGAAATTGTCTGCATATGCTGAGGAATTGAATATTCTATTCAGAAAAAAAATATTTGCACATATATCTGCATTGATTGTTATTTTATGTTTAATAAAATACACTGGGTACTTTCATTTGGACATTAGTTTAGATTGCACGGGGCCATTATTTGCCAGTCAGAAAAAGGTAAAAATATTACATAATTCAATTGTGATAGCAACATTCAACGTGGTGACAGGAACATATTAAAAGAACCATAACGTTTTGATTATTTAGATTGTTATTTGATTGTTATACATTGATCATTAATGCCATATAGTTACCATGTAATCACTTTGTGATTCGATATAGCATATCATATACACAATTATGATAGATATAGACAGGTAGACAGACAGATATATTTTATTATAGTGTAAAAAGCATGTTTAAATATAAATTTAGACAAAATATAAATTAAACAACCAGCCAGTTTTTGGCTAACGAGACACGTTACGAGATAAACCAGTGAACAATGCAAATATAGGTAAAATAGCAATGATACGGGTTTATAATAGAAGTTGCCTTCTATAAGACATATATCTTATGGTTGTACAGATTCATTTTATGCGTTTGGGGATATTTTCCGTTAACCGTTTGATAAAAAGATCTAAAGGCCCCGTTGCAACATCTTGATTAAAATTTCTTCTGAGATCGTTGTAAAAGTGGCATTCTGAAATAAAATGAACTTCAGTTTCAACGTTTTGACAAAATCTACAAAATATATGTAATATATATATAGTGTTGCTTCTCACGTGAAGTAACGTTATATATAGAACAGAGTAAACATCGGATTGTTTTGACTGAACCAATCCTTTTTAATACAATACGTTCAGCTCAGTTCGACCAGTGTATTGGTCTCTTCAAGTATGATTAACACATGGAAGATTGCATATCTACGTATGAACAAAAACAATTGAATGTTGTTATGCTAATTAACTATTCAGTAATGGGCAGTTTTTATTAATGAAAAATGCTTCTTTTGTCTCTAAGGTTAAGTTTGTAATTTGTGATTTGGAGAATAATTATAAAATTTGGAAAATAACACAATTTCCATTGTTGCAGTTTGCTATATGTCAGTTTGGACAAACTAGCAATCTTCAAGCTAGGGGAAGTGTTCAGAAATTTCCTCTATATTTTAACGAAATAATACATTTATTCCAAAAAATTGGCAAACAGACTTCCTACTCTAGCGGGTTTGAAACCAAAATTACACTACAATTATCAACTATATAACTCAAATGCATATACACAATGCAAAGATGACTCTTTTGTCACATTTTGGTCAACATGCCACAACCTATTCAATTAGATATTAATATTTGACTTACTGTGTTTACTTCATCTATATATGAAAATGCTGTACCCATATCAAAAAGAAATAAAGTGATAAAAAAGTGTTCATAAACAGCAAATCAATGATCTTAATCTCCGTCACCCAAAGATGAGTAAGCCGAACAATGTTCCACACACACCAATACGTGTCTGTCTGTCTGTCTGTCTGTATTTTCAATATCCATTGGGATCAAAGGTAGCTTTGTTGAAGCTGGCGTACGCCAGGGTTCAGTCTTGGGGTCGCCTTTGTTCATTATCTATATGAATGACATCTTAGAGGGTATCGATAGTAACATTCGTTTATTTACTGATGACACATCAATTTATGTTATAATAGATGATCATTTCACAGCAGCAGCGACTATAAATAGCGATCTGGCCTAAGTTGCAGACTTGGCCAAAAAGTGGCAAGTTAGTTTTAATCCAAGTAAGACTGTAAGTATGACATTCAGTCAAAAGACAAAAAAACATTAGACCGAACTTATTAATGGATGGTAACATGGTTTAAACATATTTATTCACAATAAAAGGGCGGCGTCTACTTCTGCCTACAGGGCACTTTGCCTACAGTCTTATCAAAACAAATTTATGCACCAGTGGGTATTGCTAACGAGTTGTCAATGAACTGTTATCCCCGCACATAAAATAGACTGCCTGTCTGTCTGTCTGTCTGTCTGTCTGTCTGTCTGTCTGTCTGTCTCTCTCTCTCTCTCTCTCTCTCTCTCTCTCTCTCTCTCTCTCTCTCTCTCTCTCTCTCTCTCTCTCTCTCTCTCTCTCTCTCTCTCACGTCACAAAATTGCTGATGTAACAATGCTATATGTTGTCATAAAGCTGATGACGTCAGAATATTAAGACATCTTTGCGAATAATCTCACCCTCGTGTCTTCTGATATCAAATAGATACAACACTCGTTGATTAAAGTAAAATATCCTCCGATATTTGTAACTTTAATCAACTTGTGACTCTGTTGGTTTCTATTGAGATCTTCACTGAAGTGGTTTTCTAACCGTCGAAATAAACATACTAATGACAAAAAGAAGAATATATGAAATCACATCTTTATTCCCAGACACCATCAGAAGCAGCGACATCTAGTGGAGCCCAGTCCTGTATCCCCTTGTCCGGGTTCTCTGGAAGGAGGTTATCACCCCTTGGCGCCCGGAGCAGCAGGGGTGTGATGCAAACGCGCGGTACCACTGCTGGTAATATCCTGAAACACAAGGGAGATAATCACCCTCTGACAGATCACAGCCACAATATTGAAACATTCGATTCTCTGAACGTTCAAACCGAATGGAACGAAACCAAAAGAAAAAGTGTTTTAAATTTTATAAACTAAACTTTGAAAGGCAGAAGTTCAAAATGGACACTGCTGTGGAGTATATTTCGGAATTAAAAAATAGTTATGGATAATCAAATGTTATAATCTAATTTTAGAAAGGCAGAATTTCAAATGGGACACTGCACTGAAGACAACGAAATGCATCTCAAGGCGGAATACGGGAGGGAGCCAGTAACTCGACTAGCGCAGGTGTCGTCCTGTATGCCAACATACAACGAGCGAAAGTATTTAGATCGGAACACTGTCCGAACCTCGGTCAGTTTGCCCTATATATGCATGTGAGCTCACCATTGTCCTGGGACGGAGTGTGCTGATGTTGGGTATCCACAGATCCCAGTCCTCCCAGTCCCCCGCTCCCCCATCTTCCTGATGCACTGAACGGGCACCTGCAGCTCGACACAAACCCTCCGTAACCCCTGGATTCATTAGAATCAGATTCAGAGGAGTGGCCCCAGCCGTGTCTACCTCGGCTTCGTCCGCCGTGACTACGTCCGCCATGACTGTGACCGCCGTGACTATGTCCGCCATGACTGTGACCGCCGTGACTACGTCCGCCGTGACTATAACCGCCGTGACTTCTACCTCCGTGACGTCCTCGACTTCTTCCACCGCGACTGCGACCACCATGGCTGTACCCACCATATCCGTACCCACCATAGCCACCATACCTGCCCCGGCTGCTGCCTCCGTGCCGCTCACGACTACGGTGACCCGGGCTGCGTTTAGTTAGCTTGTGCAGGACTAGATTGTCTCCCTTTGCTTCTGTCTTGTACATCAGCGTCGTCACTGGAGAGATATGTATATAAGTAATGAAACTACAGGACAAACGAACCCACACATTATATAAGTCTCTAACTAACCTAAACATATCGTATATGGTAAAGAGGCGGTATAGGAGAGTGAAATAGAACTTACAACTCTTTGTCATGTTTTACTGCAAAATTGTGTCAATAAAATAAAGTATGTAAACTCACTTGCAAAAGAAATGTCCCCACATTTTCAAGAGAGTAGGATATGAAACACTAAGTCGGAACAGGTTTATTGTGATAGACGTATATTTTGTAAAGCACACACGAGTGTATACATCATAGTGTGATATTTATATCTTTATGTCACTTCAAATACAAGTGGGGGCGGGATAGCGCAGTGGTTAGCGTGTTAGGATCAAGAGCTCCGATGTTCGAATCCCGCCAAGGGCCGGCAACTTTATCTGCAATAAAGAACTGTTCTACACGCAATAAGGTTTGGGTGCAATACTACACTGAATTTCAGCGTATGGTTCCAGTCCATTTCTACAGGTTAAGGTTAAGGCTAATGCTACATCCATAGATCCAGCCGATGCTCGCAGGTTTGACCGCTTTCTCCTTGCCATAATACTAGCAGCCGCGATGTAAGTGAAATACTCTTGAAAGCGGCGTATGCGTTAAACCCCAAAGCACCTCACCTCAAATACACGTTGAGGTTCTGTAATCACATTTTCCAATCTGCCTCTCTATATCCACAATAAGCTTTTCTCTCTAACTTATCTCTCTCTTCTCTCTATATCTACACTAAGCCTTGTCTTTTCTATATATCTTCTATCTATCTTCTCTCTATATCTACAATAATCTGTGTCTTCTCTCCATCTTCTATCTATCTTCTCTCTATATCTACAATAATCTGTGTCTTCTCTCCATCTTCTATCTATCTTCTCTCTATATCCACAATAAGCTTTTCTCTCTATCTTATCTCTATCTTCTCTCTATATCTACACTAAGCCTTGTCTTTTCTATATATCTTCTATCTATCTTCTCTTTATATCTACAATAATCTTTGTCTTCTCTCTATCTTTCCCCCTAACTTCTCTCTTTATATCTACAATAAGCCTTGTCTTTTCTATATAAATTATCTCTATATCTACAATAAGCCTTGTCTTTTCTAAATATCTTCTCTCTATATCTACAATAATCTGTGTCTTCTCTCCATCTTCTCTCTATATTCTGTCTATATATCTACAATAAACATTGACTTCTCTATAGATCTTATCTATTGTTATGCAAAGGGAACTGACTGTGTGTGCTTACTATCTTGTTGTGTCATAGTCAATACGACAACCTGTCTGAAATATTATGAGAAGTAATAAAAATATATTACTCCTAAACCCTGCAAGTATTTTTAAAAATTATAGATTCATAAATAAATATATTTTAGCAGGTTCAAATATGAAAATGAAGCAAACGCGACTGTCCCACGGTCAATATTGACATTTTTTAGCATGATTTAAAAAAATACAGAATGAGACTTCAATGTTTGTAGTGTTCTAAAAAAAAGCTTATTGGCACATACAATTTTGAAATTCAGACAGCAGATTGCACATGAATGGTAACAGCTCTGACATCTGACTGCTTAATACTCCGATTTTGGCTTAATTCTTTTCAATGAACTTATTTTCCTCTATTTACACCATCCCTTGTCATTTTCGAAAGTGATTCTTTAAAGTTAATCACCCCTCTGTTTAAAACTGAAATGTGAGACTGTGGGTACATCACGCTAATTTGACTGCATTAATCTCTCTCGACATACAAAAATGTGACAATTTATTCATGTTGACATTTTAAAAACTTACAATTGAAGTTGCAATCGTGTTGTTTTTTGTCCAAATATAACTATTGTCCTTGTGACGAAACCGCCTGATAAACTGTCAGATGACAAACCAGCAATGTTGTTATCAAGCTGATTTTCACAAATCAAACCATCTTTCATCATGCAAAATAGGAATTAACTAGTATTTTCCATACCATTATCGAAAAAAGGCTATAATCAAACGATTTGGGAATGCATTTGAGATTATTTTGAGGTCATTCCGGTAATTAAAAACGTATTTATGCTTTAATGGGGTCATTTCTTTTAATTTGCCTTTTTCTCAAAATGTGTGAATTTGAAGGTGTATACTGCTTTAACATTTATTTTTTGTTAAAAGGCAGCTTCTAAAGGTTTGATCAGTTCTCTTGAAATGAGGGAATCAATCACATAACAAGAAAGTTTTGACTTTCATTTCAAATTCTCAGTATAACTAAGTATGGTTTGGACACCAAACACCATCATTTTATAAATGCAAATATCCAACAGTAGTGAGACGTTATATGAATATGAATCTGTATGCTTAATTGAAAAGATTAAATGGATATGCATATTTAAGGAAATATTCAATGCCCAACATAGTTGCAAATAGATTGCTAAAGTGACAAGCTTAGGACAAATTACAAACCTTTTTACATCAATGTCAATACCGTTACCAGAAATATTAGTTTTGTTACTGGCAACATGGTAATATGCCCACAGATCTAACTGAAACACAAGTAGAATGAGTCTTTCTTGATGTAATATTTGAGTATGAGTTGTTAAAGGTTATCAACAAATATTTGTTAACTCATAAACTGACGTCCAAAAGAAACTTTACACTTTTAAAACATGAACATATCGAAATCTAAACAATCAATTAGAACTTAAGTAGTCGGTAATACATCGCCCGAACCCAACATTGCTGTGTGTATAACATGACCTTTGTACCCCTCATGGTTTTTGGTAAAATTGCAAAAAATGGAAAAGCACGTTCAGGACGAGTGGCCTATATATTGCACGTGCAGTAAGGATATAAAAGAGATACCAACAGCATGTCTGGTGTGCACAATGAAAAAACCCCACCAAAGATATGCCATGCCTAAGACCAGATGAACGGGAGCGAGCCCCGGGAATGCTGCAAATGGCTGCCACCAACACCTATGCTGCAATAACGTTTGGTTGTTCTCGCGTCGCAGTTAATAAGTTAATGTAACGTTACAGAGAGACAGGGCAGACATCGGACAGGCCAAGGACAGGAATACCGAGGGTGACAACACCCCATGATGACGTCACTTGCGTACACTCGCTGCCTAACAGTGACGTCATCAGCTAGGAATGCCCTTGGTCACGTGGTCAGCCGACAGACAGTTGCCAGAAGACTCAGGGTCTATAGACTTAGAGCACACAGGCCACACAAGGGCCAGCGATTGACAGTGAAAAATCGTCGTCAAAGATTGAGATGGGCCCGAAATGTACGCCTTTTGCAGAGAGTAGTCTTTTCTTATGAAAGTCGATTCAACATGTACAGGGCTGACAGATCGTCGTATTAGACAGAGACCACACCCACCAGCCAACAGACAAGAATTGATTGTGGCACTTCAAGAAGAATGGCAACGTATACCACGTGACGTCATCAGACGACTGACGTTTTCTATTCGTCGCAGGGTATATGCGTGTATTGAGTCACGGGGTGGCCACACACGTTACTAATACGCCACATTAATGAACTTAGGGGTTTTTCTGTGTGTATTATCGTTTCCCAAGGATGTTGAAAGTGCTGTTTTGTGACCCTATCCATATCAGCAACCGTGACGTCATCACCAGACACTTTATGCTCATCATCTCCAGGGGTTGTGAAGTAGACATGTTGATCTGTTCAATACACTTTATTTCATGCATCCATCGTTTGTCGTATTTGTTCTCGAGCGTTTTAAAACGAGTGTAAAGTTTCTTTTGGACGTCAGTTTATAAGGAGAAATTTCTATTTTTATTCACAACTTATTTGAAATAAAGGTTTTGTTTTTTCTTAGTTTAGTACTATTAAAATATTGTATAACTGTGTTACCTAGTCCTTATGCTGAAGGCACTTTCACAATTTATATGCATGTTTCATAGTGCAAATTGTAGTAATTAATACCATGTGATTTTAAAAACAAACATTGATAGAGGATATGACATGACAGAAAAAAGTAGTTATCACTTGAAGGAATACGCACAAACACATCCTGAAATATATTTCTTATAAATTCAAACTTTGCAAGTTAAGGGATGTGATGTGTGTCTGTGGGTGACTGGGAGAGGTTAAAGAACGTGGTGTATTGTCTTAGATCAGGTGCTAAGCTCCGCCCAAAATAGTAACGCAATAACTCATGTGTCACCACGCCATCATCTTGATAGCACGTCTTCGACAGTCGTCTGATATCACAGGAACTGCACTAACATGGCTAGTCTTATCTTCATGGAAAATCGATGTCTGTCGTCGTTGATGGTGTTTCATCAGACTGCAAAGAGTTGAAGTGTGGTGTTCCACAGGGGTCAGTCCTTGGGCCAGTTCTTTTTTCTATCTATATGAAACCTCTAGGTCACATTATACGCCAGTACTCTTTCAATTGCCATAGCTATGCTGATGACCAACAGCTGTACATTGGCATCAAACCCCACAAAATCAAGGAGGGCATTTCACTTCTTGAAGAATGCATTCACAGAATTGGAAAATGGATATCATCAAATTTCCTTAAACTCAACAGTGATGGAACTGAATTCATGCTGATAGGGACCCTCCAACAGCTCGGCAAAACCGGAAATCCTACTCTAACAGTTGATTCGTCCTCCGTTGCGCCATCCACTTCTGTCAGGAATCTTGGTGTACAGATGGACAGATGTATGTCCAGCAATGCCCATGCTTTGAAAACAGCCAGAACAGCAAAGAGAGAGAGAGGAAGGGAGAGATTTTATACGGGGGCGAATTTATACGGGACATCGGCGCTTTGTACCTAGTGTAGATCACAGAAAGACAAACATAAATTGTTCTTATGTTATGTTGACGTTTTTAAAATTCTACTTAAAGGAAACAGCACGTGATAGCATTGTCTAATGGTGTAGCGATACCGTGATAAAGCAGTCCCGAAGGTTATTTTGTATAAACCTCGAAGTATGAAGGTTACCGTTTTTCAACTGTCAGTTTCGTGTTTATGAAAGTGTATGCGGTCACGTGATCATGTTTCACCCAACCAGGAGAGAGCGTATCGCTTACATTTTAAAAGAGTAAACATCCGATGGGTTATGTGGATCAACCTTCTCTAAACTTATCTATTACTTACCGGCGACGAGCGCAAGTAAAGTCCAGACTGGCAGCGTCTTCATGTTGTTTCTAAGCGGGGAAAGGTTTCCTCTCAACTGCCCAGGGTTAATCTCTCTGGAACCCTGTCGTAGATATCCAGTCAGAGGAAAGTTATCCCCTCAACTGACCAAAGCTAAGTTCTCTGGGATCCTGACCTTGTGGTCATCTATTTGTCAGAGCAAAGTGATGTCAAGCTCGTGTGTCTGTCTTATCTTCTTGTGCCCATTTCGTTCTGTCCTCCTGATAACCCACATATTGTATTCCTAATAAGTGATAACTTGTAGCCTCGAAGCCAGGAACAACTTCCAAACGCAAGGCATAACTCTTGTCAGTCTGCAATACTGGCTGATTTAAGCCTTGTGGTATTTCCCTCGCTTTGTTGTGCCTAGATAGTGAATCGCTGCACCAGAAATACATAGTGGGCCTGGTGTTCTAAGCACAGAGATCTTAAGGAAATACTGCAAGGCTTAAAGGGGCAGTAGCACGCTTTTTCGATGAAAGAAGTCGATGAAATGTATTTGAAAAATAATGTCACCAATAGTAAAACATCCTTCTCTCTTCGGAAAATCAAGTTAAAAATAAGTATACATGGTTCTGTAAAGACACGAACATCGTTTTTGTCATTCGAAATAATAAATTGTGTTCACAATAAAATGGCCTCCATGCATTTTTTTCTTAATAAGCAACACAGTTATTACAACTTCGGATAATTTGTTTGTTTAATAATATGTTTTTTTTCCTCTAAAGTAAATATAAATTACATAAACTATCATTATAAATGGGACATTTAAAAAAATAAAATAAAAAACGTGCTACTGCCCCTTTAAATCAGCAAGTAATGGAGACTTGCAAGAGTTATGCCTTGCATTGGGAAGTTGAGCCAGAAATAACAGGACAAGACAAATTATGTACCATTAGAGAGATTAACAACAATGCTTGTTGTACCGTATGAAGGTTGACACGCTTGACACTGGTGAAATGCTTCGCTTCTCATTTGATTTTAATTTTGGACGAATGTGCGGTATTTGTTTGTCAAATTCGACAAATAGTCGGTATAACTTTCATCAAACTCCGAATAACGTATGTCTAATAAAACGATTGGGCTAAGACAACTTTCCTTCAACCTACGAACACAATACTATTTCTGTAGGAAAACGAAGATCTAGTACTACTTCAAAACATTGATATACTGCAGCGGGAAAGGATGAAAGGGAGACAACTCGGATATACAGATTAGTGTATGTGAAAGGCCGTGGCTTGGTGTGTATATATAATCGGTATAAATTGTCCTTTTATGACTTGTAACTTTGAACCATTAGAGTTGACATCCACTGACATTTTGCTGTTGTCTTATTTTATTTATGTTTTCAGGACAAGGAACGTCATTTCCTTGGACGACGATGTCGGTGGCTTGTTGAGCACATTCTCAAAACGAGGCTTGAAGCACTGACACCTCTGTAGATTCTCGGAGGGTCATCAACAACTTGAATCCATTAAGATTATCATAATTTGAATTTGATATACTTTTCTGCACTGAGAACGAAACGCAAATCTGGAATTTGATGTAGTATAAGTATATGAACGACACAGTGTTTCTGCTGACTGTATTGCCTAACCTATCGCTATCGAAAGATTTTCAAGATTGTTTAGGGTCAACGAATTCCTTAAAGTGAGGTGAGGTGAGGTGAGTTGGGGTTTAACACCGCTTTCAAAAGAATTTCACTTATATCGTGGCTGCTAGATTTATGGCAGGGAGAAAGCCCGCAACGCCCGCAAACCTGCGAGCATCGGTTGGAACTAGCGAACCATGGGTGGTACTGCACTGAAATTCAGTGTAGCATTGCACCCTCCTTCAAGTGACTTTTACTATTTTTCATAATATTTTCATACGTGCATAGAGACCTCGTGACCTGATTAAGTTCAAATAATTTCACTCTACCTAATTGATAATTACTTTTTTCCAATGAAAATCGAGTACCAGCCGGTTACATGTGCAGAAACCGACATTACACGTCCAATATACATGCATAGTAGTTCTTTGAACTATTGCCCATTACCAACCAAGTTCCCCTAATTACGTTTGACAAAATCGCGACTTTCACATTTACATTGCCACTATACTGTCGTAGTGGCATAAAAATGAATAATTTTTCAGCAATAAACAGTACTTCTACATACAATAGGACCATTTACAACGTTAACACGAAGTGACTGAACATTCTTAATGTCACTTTACCTCTTTGTAAAGCACGTTCTTACAGTCATAGAGTAGAAAGCACACTGCCATTCTTCAGTCATAGAGTAGAAACCACACTGCCATTCTTTACGGAATTACCTTCAGTCATAGAGTAGAAACCACATTGCCATTCTGTACGGAATTCGTTCAGTCATAGAGTAGAAACCACACTGCCATTCTTTACGGAATTACCTTCAGTCATAGAGTAGAAACCACACTGCCATTCTTTACGGAATTCGTTCAGTCATAGAGTAGAAACCACACTGCCATTCTTTACGGAATTACCTTTAGTCATAGAGTAGAAACCACACTGCCATTCTTTACGGAATTCGTTCAGTCATAGAGTAGAAACCACACTGCCATTCTTTACGGAATTACCTTCAGTCATAGAGTAGAAACCACATTGCCATTCGTTACGGAATTCGTTCAGTCATAGAGTAGAAACCACACTGTCATTCTTTACGGAATTACGTTCAGTCATAGAGTAGAAACCACACTGCCATTCTTTACGGAATTACGTTCAGTCAAAGAGTAGAAACCACACTGCCATTCTTTACGGATTTACGTTCAGTCATAGAGTAGAAACCACACTGCCATTCTGTATGGAATTACGTTTAGTCATAGAGTAGAAACCACACTGCCAGTCTGTACGGAATTACGTTCAGTCATAGAGTAGAAAAAACACTGCCATTCTTTACGGAATTACGTTCAGTCATACAGTAGAAACCACGCTGCCATTCTGTACGGAATTACCTGGTACAGAAAGAAAATATAAATTATGTTGGGAAAGTACATACGATAATGGCATGATGATATCTGTCATTGTCAGAGTTTGTTGTTGGTACTATGAACTAAATATTTCATTGTGTACACAAGTCACCCCTGCGTGTATTCTCGTGTACACAAGTCACCCTTGTGTGTATTCTCGTGTGGGCGGCCTTGTATGAACCTGTCCAGTGTTTTCACTATTGATCGTAGGTTAGTTATTTTGTTATTATAAACTTGTATGTGACATGGAGAATATTGCTCTTAGACAGATTGTAAGAAATAGGTTCCAGTTAAGATGATATAATTAATGCCCCTCTGAAATAGGGGCGGGATTACGCAGTGGTAAGCATGTTCTGATGAAGAGGTCCGATGTTCGAATCCCGCAAGGGGTACCACAACTTTGTCTGCTGTAGAGGTGAGGTGAGGTGAGTTTGAATTTAACGCCGCTTTCAAGAGTATTTCACTTATATCGCGGCTGCTAGTATTGAGGCAGGGAGAAAGCCAACAACGCCATGTGGCTATCCTTTGCAACGGCTGGAACTAGCGAACCATAGGTGGTACTACGCTGATATTCAGTGTAGCATTGCACCAAAACCTTACTGCGTGTAGAACAGTTCTCTACTGCAGGCAAAGTTGCAGTGCCCCTGGCGGGATTCGAACCCCGGATCAACCTTGATAAGGAACGCGCTAACCACTGCGTAATCCCTCCCCTACCTGCTGTACAGCACTTTTCTATACGCAGTAAGATTTGTGCGTAGTACCACCGGTGGTTCACTAGTTTCACTTGGGCTGCGTTCGTTTTGACTCACTCGAGTGTCATTTTGCGCATGCTCATTTGCAACATGGCTCGTATTGGTCAACTGAGTGTCACACTTGGTTGCCTGGCTTCAAACAATATGGTCGACAGAAGGAATACAATAGAATCAACATCTGATGAAATTAAATTATACTTTCCCTATATTTATTTATTCGTTCAGTTGTCTAATATTAGGGTGTTTTCAAAGGAACTACCAAATCCAAACGTAACGGTACGATCTACAGTCGTCTACGATTTCAGTGTTCAATCCGCCAATGAAGATACCAGAATCATACATCAGTGAAACTGTAACATTGTACGGGTTTCGAATGCACATGTTATGTTTATAAGCCATATTTTTTTACCCAAATTAAAAAAAAACACATCGGCTAATTGCGAATGTGTTCATATATGTAAGTCGAGGTAAGTAAGTAAGGAGGGAAAAAAAGACGAATTTCGCTGGCCAGGTTGTTGAAAACACTGCATCAAATGATGTACTTCCGTTACTCTCACGACCTCCCTCCTCGATTTAGCAGGAGAGGCCTTGGGTGACTCGAGTGTGAATACGAGAGTGACACTAGGGCCGTTCGATTACAATCTCATTAAAATCAGATCACTGATTAGTTCCCTTGGCTTATTTGCTAATTTGAGCTAAGGAACGAATCAAAAATTTGATTTTATTTAGATTGGTTCGATTAGGGATATCATCGCACGTGTCACACACTATGTGCAAAACGAACGCAACCTAGGTGTCACTATATAGCCACATGGATAAACCCACCTCACCTCACCTCACCTCACCTCACCTCACCTCACCTCACCTCACCTCACCTCACCTCACCTCACCTCACCTCACCTCACCTCATCTCACCCCACCTCACCCCACCCCACCACACCCCAGCCACCCAACCCCATCCCACCCCACCCTACCCCTGGTTGCTTCATAATATTATAAGGTTTGGTATACTACAGTGTCCTTGTCCACATCATTTTTAATGCTATAGTCTTTAATGTCAACTTCAGTCCATCAGTCCATCAACTTCAGTCCATCATTCCATCAACTTCAGTCCATCAATTTGAGTCCATCAGTCTATCAACATCAGTCCATCAGTCCATCAACATCAGTCCATCAGTCCATCAACATCAATCCATCAACTTCAGTCCATCAGTCCATCAGTCCATCACCATCAGTCCATCAACATCAGTCAATCAACATCAGTCCATCACCATCAGTCAATCAGTCCATCAACATCAGTCCATCAACATCAGTCCATCAGTCCATCAACATCAGTCAATCAGTCCATCAACATCAGTCCATCAACATCAGTCCATCAGTCCATCAGTCCATCAATCCATCAACATCAGTCCATCAGTCAATCAACATCAGTCAATCAACATCAGTCCATCAGTCCATCAACATCAGTCCATCAGCTTCAATCCATCAACATCAGTTTTTCAACATCAGTCCATCAACATCAGTCCATCAACATCAGTCCATCAACATCAGTCCATCAACACCAGTCCATCAGTCCATCAACATCAGTCCATCAGTCCATCAACATCAGTCCATCAGTCCATCAGTCCATCAACATCAGTCCATCAACATCAGTCCATCAGTCCATCAACATCAGTCCATCAGTCAAACAACTTCAGTCCATCAGTCCATCACCATCAGGCCATCAGTCCAACAACATAAGTCCATCAGTCAATCAACATCAGTCCATCAGTCCAACAACTTCAGTCCATCAGTCCATCACCATCAGGCCATCAACATCAGTCCATCAGTCAATCAACTTCAGTCCATCAGTCCATCAACATCAGTCCATCAGTCCATCAACATCAGGCCATCAGTCCATCAACATCAGTCAATCAACTTCAGTCCATCAGTCCAACAACTTCAGTTCATCAGTCCATCACCATCAGGCCATCAGTCCATCAACATCAGGCCATCAGTCAATCAACATCAGTTTAACGGCTATATCAAACGAGCTCTAATTCTCTCCAGTTCAAGTCAGAATAATATACAATTATAGACTTCAGTTATCGGTGAATCAAATGGTTTATCTTTCCGAGGTCGATAAACCATTTGATTCACCGATAACTGAAGTCAATAACTGTTTTATTATATGATCCATGAAAGTCTCAATATTTTCCGAAAATTCATTAAAAAAAATTAATTTTTTTATCAAAAATTCATTTTTTCACAAAAAGTTTATTTTTTTCTAATTTTACTTGTAAACCTACAAAATAGATTTCGATTGAAAACAAAAACTTTATTTTTAAATAACTTAATAGAATACAAAACATAAATTAAACAACGCTCCTCGCAGGGGTGATCTATTTTTAGCTCCAGGTCATTGGATTGTTATGTTGACCTCGCGTGACGTTTCCCGCGGTCAACATAACGTTTGATCATTGTCGATGACCATCCGTCTCGGCCAATCAGAAAGCAGAACACTCGTCCATCATATAATAAATACAGATATCAGCGGATTAAATAACAGTTCGAGTTGAGTTTTATTTATTATTGCCAACTGTGAAAAGACGGTAAGGAATAAAGATGGGACCCAAAACTATTTAGTTCTCTACACTGACAACAGTATGTGGTTATTCCTGGTCATGTTGGGAACATTATGGGAGATATTACAACCTCATGTTTGCAGTTTATAATAGCTTCTATTTGATGTTTCTCTTTCATTACTGGTCATTCTCACATGGATCTGTAGACACCGTACGGAACTTCCGCTCAAGACACTCGTACAGTTTAGTCAAGTGATGCTATGGCGTGGAGATGAGATATAAATGGTTTTGTCATGGTCTGTATTTATTCCATTCAACATAGTATGCTTAGTTAGTAAATGACCTCCATCCCGAGATCGCCTTTCTTTTCCACATTACGTCATCAAATTGTTACGACGATGTCATGTGATTGAAAGTGATGCATTATTTTGCAAATTGAAGGGGTTAGGTTAAGTTTCGAAGTAAATTAAATTTCAAATATTTCGATTTTGTTTTCTTTAGATCATAATGTTATTTAAAAGATTGCTATTAACACTATGTCTATAGAAATCAGAAAGAAAAATTGATTTCCAAAAATTTGAAAAAAAGCTTTGTTTACCCCGTTAACCCCTTCAATCTCATTCCTCGGAACAAGGTAGATTTTAGAGCAACAAGATCACGGAGATCGCCATCGATGTCACACACCGGAGATCACCGACAGTTGACACAAGGACCGTCTCAGTAGTGATCTGTAGGTAGACTGGCATTGATCATGAGTTCATTCCTGGCGAGATAGCTTGACAGATGCGTCTCATCTTAGTGAATGTGTTACTTGACCAGGGTCAAAAGTTAAAGTCTAAAAGTGACACAAAACATATATCAAAGCAAATATTTATTCTCGATCCATCCACGGCATCAGAAGACATACGTCGTTTTCAGTGACGCTTACTTGCAAATAGGTCACCCGCTATTGTAGTCGCGCGGCTAACATGGTGACGTCAACCAAAAACGACTAAGACGTCACGCGCTGATTATGACGTTACGGCAGCACGCCTTGGTATCACACGTGTGTGTAACCAACTCATTGTTATCTAATGAGTGATCTCACCACGGTTGAGTAATAAATATATTTAGAATGTGTGAAAATGGCATTGTCAAGGTTATTAAATTTTGGATCAGATTGTTAAGAATGCCAACAGGCAAACACCTCAGACATTGTTATGTAATGCTTTGTAAATATGATGAATTAGGGTATAATAACTGGGTTTCTTTTGTTAGATATATATATATTTATTAAATTGCCTCGAGGTCTTCAATTGGGTGTCACTCCAGGACAATGAGATTTCTGAGGGTTAACGAGTCATTGTGTGTCGTTGATTACATGTAAAACACTTGAGTTGTAATCAATCAATTTCTCCTGTGAATTAACTATTCAGTGATGGGCAGTTTTTATTAATGAAAAATGCTTCTTTTGTCTCTAAGGTTGTAATTTGTGATTTGGAGAATAATTTATAAAATTTGGAAAATAACACAATTTCCGTTGTTGCAGTCTGCTATATGCCAGTTTGGACAAACTAGCAATCTACAAGCTAGGGTACGTGTTCATAAACAGCAAATCAATAATATTAAATAATCTCTGTCACCAAAAGATATGTAAGCCCAACCATGTTTCACACACACCATGCTGATGAGGTCCGAAAGACCGAAACAGCTGGCCGTCCATGGTTATATGTATCTCCAGAAGATTAATAATACGTTTATGCGATGTGTTGTTCCCTTCGAAAGAAGGGAGTTGGACATGATTGGTCTATAAAGCTACCGAGTAACAAGATGACAGTGATGATGTCGTTAATTATTGGAACAGTAAAACTAGGAATGTTTCAGAGAATTAGTATCGTTTCTTTGTGCATTTATTCTACTTATTCTCTTCCGCGTACCCTCGTCAGTATCTGGAACATTATCGAAGGTGCATGGCCCCTGAGAACAGTCACACATTGAATAAAACGTTCATACCCCAGCCGACGAATAGCAATTGTATGTTTGTTTGTTTACCGTAATAATCTAAAGTGTTTGCCAAGAGATCTAGGACTGTGCAATGGATTGATGAGTCAGCTGTTGTCATCCACGTTCTCCGAGTTGACAGACAGGTGGAGTCTACTATTGCCTACAAGGACAAACGCCTACAGTGTTAAAAAAACAACTTTATGCACCAGTGGTTTTGATGTTTCGGCATTCAACCTTTCATCAAAGTGGAATGGCCCATTACTGTGTGCACTTATTCTTACAACCCGTTACTTTGTGCACTAATTTTCATTTCATTCATTTTACCATATATTCATTGTAATATCATGTCAAAAGTTACCTATTAATCACCGTAGGCATTTGTCCCTGTAGGCGTTATTAACCTAACCGACAGACATGCTCTGCAGAACTCAGTGGACCGCGGTAGTGTGGAGTTTAATCAACAACTAATTGGTTCATGAATTGCGATTGATTCGCTTCCCTGCACCTGATCAAAGTTGAGAGTAGGTGGTGCAAATCATAAATTACCTATCGAAACAGGGCGCTGGTTTGGTTTAATGTAACAAAGGGAAACCGTTTATGTAACTTTTGTAATCAAGCTGTATGTGACGAATTTCCTTTTCTATTACAATGTCCATCATTTGATAATCAAAGAAAATTGTTTTTACCAAATTATTTCTGTGTAAATCCAACAGTGTCTAAATTTATATATCTGATGAAATGTGATTATGAACCTTTAATGATAGAACTATTAAAAGATATAAAATGCTGTTTACCTCTTTTTAAATAATGTCATATTCTTATATCATTGTATATATCTGTATGTTCTCTATATCACTAGTGTGTGTGTTTCTTGACAATAAAATCTGTTCTGTTCTGTCAGCTTGTGAAATAGGCTGATTGTATATTTCAAAGGTGTAAGTCTTTGCAAAAAGACACTTAGTATAATTTGGTGTAAGAGTATTGAATTGTGAGAAGTGTTGAAACGAAAGGTGAATCAAATAACGGTTCACTGTCTTTTGGATAACGACTTTTTCAATAAATAGACTGGCATTGATCATGAGTTCATTCCTGGGGAGATAGCTTGACAGATGCGTCTCATCTCAGTGAATGTGTTACTTGACCAGGGTCAAAAGTTAAAGTCTAAAAGTGACACAAAACATATACCAAAGCAAATATTTATTCTCGATCCAGCCACGGCATCAGAAGACATACGTCGTCTAGTGGCGGCTTATTCTTGATCTCTGGTCCTTGGTCCTTGGTCGTGTTAGGGTTGGGGTAAGGGTTGGGGTTAGGGTTAAGGGTGTGTTAGGGTTAGTTGCAGCAGGGGTGTCTTTGAAACGCTTGTTCCAGTTGGGGGTTACCTGGAACATATAAGGAAAATCTTACATGTACATCTTTTCATTTGGAATAACATTACCTTCAATAGAACAGATTCTTGTACTTTTTCGGGCTTAGTCCCTTGCGGGATTCGAACCCACACCCTCCGGTAACTAATTCTGGCATGCATTTGGAGCTTTGTCAATTTAACATCTCACAGAGAGGTACTGAATGTAAAACTAGCTTAATGTTTAGTCTTTAACCTCGATTTTATGGGGTTAGTTGTGGACGTCTAAGAGAGATAACCGTCCTGTTGTTGTTTTTAGTTATGGTTTAAACATAGTTTTATTTCATAAAATGAAATCTGGATAGGCAAACAAGCCATAAGGATTATTTGAACGGCGCTCGTTATCATTATCAATCAATCAATCTTTATTTAATACTGAAAGGCCACAGACCTGTAGTACAATATACAAAGGTACATGTTAATACAAGTAAACCTACATGTTATTATTAGGCTTATTTGTTATTATTCTGTTCTCAATTTCATTGTTCAGTATATGTACATAGCAAGATTCTGAATTACATTACGATTAGTACAATTTAATAATTACGTGAATTTGTCTGTAGATGGATGGACATATTACAATTCTTTAAGATGTTTTCTGCGTAATTCAGTGTACAATGGACACACAAGCAAAAACTGATATTCGTTTTCTGGGACATTGATATTACATGATTCACACAATCTCTCTTCTCTTTTTATTTTAAAATGTCTGCCTTTTTCAATCCCCAAGTCATGTGACGAGCATCGGAAATGAGATAAACTTACTCTGACTTTCTTTATGGTAACACATGGTAGATAATGCTCTGTATAAAGGTATATGGTTTAAGAGTTGAACAGTAATCACATTTAGTGGAAGGGAAAGTTTTTGAAGCCAGTTTTGTTGGTATATATCTTTTAGTCTTTGCATGATTGAACTTAAATAGGTTGTAGGAAAGTTAACGCTCTGCTCATACCACATGTGATTAAAACCTGTTGCAAATATATTTTTTTTAAGTCCGTTACATAATATTTTTAGCCCATTTTGGTCATATAAAATCATCTTTCATAACATTTTTTGGGTAAGCGATAAGAAGGCATACTTAAAAGTCTTAGCCAGTATTTGAGTACTTTAACCTGAGAGTGTATGATTAGCTGATACCTCCAACATTCTCCATATATCATAACATTTGGTGTGGTCAATTTCACCCAAAGAAACTTCTCACATGCTAATAAATGCACTCGTTCTATTTGTTCGAAATATTGAAATCCCCAAATTTCAGCCCCTTATAATAGAATTGGATTAATTTAAACATCAAATATTCTAAAAAAGGATGCTAAATTTAAGTCTCCAAGTACAATTAATTTTTTAAAAATCCCTATCAACACTGTTTGTGCCTGGATTGATTCATACCTGGCATGGGTTGCCCAAGAAAGATGATTTGTAAAATACACACCCAGGTACTTATAAGAGGTGGTTGATTCTATGAGGTTGCCTTTTACATGCCATTTTTCGTGTTGAGACAACGTATTTCCTTTCTTGAATGTCATTACTTTTGTTTTGTCCATATTCATATAGCATTATCAATACACTTGAATGTTATAGAGGTCTATATCGTTATCTATAAGCACGTAATCTCACCACGGCCTGGTCGTCTGTCTCCGAACGGGCACCTGCAGTCAGGATTTCTTCTTCTGTTATTACGTCCTCCTCCATACCGATTGCGATTACGATACCCAGTGAATTTGAAACCAAAATTGGGACTGCGCTTGACGAGATTGTGGAGGAGGAGGTTGTCTCCCTTTGCTTCCGTCTCGGTCGTGAACATCGTCACTGTGGATAGATAGGTATGAAAGTAATGAAAAAATAAACAGGCTAAACAACCCACTCATTCTTAACCAAGCGGGAACATATATGCTGGGTATTCAAGTTTTCATATTTGTGTTGGGAATTACAGTTTTCTAAATATAACTTGCATTATCATTGATTGGCGGACTTACTTTACGCCCATTCGTTAACTGGTTAGCTCTCCTGTTTAACTTCTCCTGTTTAAGCTAACTTACTTAGATGAACAATTTCAATCATACCCATTCGACACCGCAAGTCAGTGAAGCTTATAAGTTAGAAAATCTTATTTAATCTATTTAGCATCTTACAATTATAAGTGTGCAAGGCGAGGCAGTATGCAAGAGTCGCCAGCTTAACTGACGTTACGTCAAGGCTTCATGACGTCATTAGCAATGATGTCTGTTTGTGACATAATTTCTTTTCTACAGACTCCTTTTCGCGAGCCCATTTATAATCGAACTTGACCTATTTGCATAACATGGCGTCGTATGCATTTTGTAACAAATATGCAGTAATATCAACAATTGTTATATTTCAAAGGCAAGTCAATGACATCATTTGTGATTATTAAATAACACAAACTTGCTAGTCCACGGTTACCCAGGGTTTTAAATACGCTCCGTTTCTCTCCACTTTATCACCCATGGGAAATTTCATCAGAGAAATCTGTACTAAAATTACCCGCCCTTGGCCGGCGTGATGAAGTCAGTAACCAAAGAAAATACTCAATACGATATGACGGAAATGGTCAAGGGAGATAACCGGTGACGGATGGCTTTGCAACGAAGTGATATGAATTGTCATTGGCTCGCAGGTCCAAGCTCACGCCGGCCAAGGATGGTGGGGCCGATACAGGTTGGATATTATATTCAAAAGAAATCTTTTCATACCAAAGATTGTGTTTAAACATGGCTTATTAATATTTCATTAAAAAGGACTGACTAAGCTGCACATTCATTGTTCGTGTCCCCTGTTCTCATTCACTCCTTATTCCGGAAGTTTCAGTTTTGGTAGTGGAGGCGAAGAAGGGTTTTAGAAGCAGTGTCGACAGCTTAACAGCTTTTATTGAACATCTTTCACGTGAGTATTTGTATATATATATAGATATATATATGACTTACATCTCTGTTGCGCAACATATTTGCGCTAAACTTGGCCTGTGAGCGAGGAAATTATGGCAGTAACTGACTCACATCTCACTTATTCCGAGTGAAATGACATGAAAAAAGAACAGTATTTTAAAATTATCTTAAATACCATAACCTTTGTGTGGCCCCTTCTCCAGTGTATGAATGAAGAGCCTAGTGCCATAACCATTCATGTATTTACAAACTGATTTACCTTTTAACTATGATGTATTATGCTAAACTATTCAAACTTTGTGTTTTCTTAGATAGGATCTTAAAACTAAGAACCAAATTGAATGCATTGTATTAAACTTAATCGTATATTGTCAGTGGCGCAGCAACTTTCTTGTCATATATTTTACACATGTTGTACTGTTGGCCTCATTGCCATTTATACGGAATAAATAAATGATTGATTGATATATTGAAATAGTTATGAGGCGTGAAACGTGGAGAAGTATATAAGCAAATTTGAATTCTACACTGAAGACGTATATCTTAAATACTACACTGAAGACGTATATCTTATATACAACACTGAAGACGTATATCGTGAATACTACACTGAAGACGTATATCTTAAATAATACACTGAAGAGGTATATCTTAAATACTACACTGAAGACGTATATCTTAAATAAAACACTGAAGACGTATATCTTAAATACTACACGGAAGACGTATATCTTAAATACTACACTGAAGACGTGTATCTTAAATACTACACTGAAGACGTATATCTTAAATACTACACTGAAGACGTATATCTTAAATACTACACTGAAGACGTATATCTTAAATACTACACTGAAGACGTATATCTTAAATACTACACTGAAGACGTATATCTTAAATACTACACTGAAAACGTATATCTTAAATACTACACTGAAGACGTATATCTTAAATAATACACTGAAGACGTATATCTTAAATACTACACTGAAGACGTATATCTTAAATACTACACTGAAGCCTATATATTAAATACTACACTGAAGACGTATATCTTAAATGCTACACTGAAGACCTATATATTAAATATTACACTGAAGACGTGTATCTTAAATACTACACTGAAGACGTGTATCTTAAATACTACACTAAATACGTATATCTTAAATACTACACTTAAGAGGTTTATCTAAAATACTTCACTGAAGACGTTTATCTTAAATACTACACTGAAGACGTTTATCTTAAATACTACACTGAAGACGTTTATCTTAAATACTACACCGAAGACGTTTATCTTAAATACTACACTGAAGACGTATATCGTAAATACTACACTGAAGACGTATATCTTAAATACTACACTGAAGACGTATATCTTAAATACTACACTGAAGACGTATATCTTAAATAATACACCGAAGACGTATATCTTAAATACTACACTGAAGACTTATATCTTAAATACTACACCGAAGACGTTTATCTTAAATACTACACTGAAGACGTATATCTTAAATACTACACTGAAGACGTATATCTTAAATACTACACTGAAGACGTATATCTTAAATAATACACCGAAGACGTATATCTTAAATACTACACTGAAGACGTATATCTTAAATACTACACCGAAGACGTTTATCTTAAATACTACACTGAAGACGTATATCTTAAATACTACACGGAAGACGTATGAATGTATGTATTACTTACCGACGAAGACTGCAAGTAAAGCCCAGATGAAAATAGTCTTCATGTCGATGTTAAGAGAGCAAAGTAGTCTGCTAAGCTGACGCTACAATGTGGAACATAGTGCTATATCAGGTCAGAGGAAAGATATGCCAAGCTCATGTTTCTGCAATATCGTCCTGCGTCTATTACGTATTGCCCTACCGATAACCCGTGTATTGTTCCCAAGTAAGGGATACCTTGTTGTCTCATTATCATGAACCGATTACAAAATTGTGCTATGCTTCAGAATGAAATAATAATAGTAATAATAATAATAATAATAATAATAATAGTACGTTTTTGATTAAACGTACTGATTTATACTTACCTGTTGACTAGACCTACTTTGCCTACCTCCTCTCTAGGTATGCTATTTGAACCTTAACACAGACGAAAACTTGAACAGTGGAGTAAGGGATGCGTAAAATCCCTTATCCAAGGGCAGGTAAGTCTTCCTGGTCTCGTGACGTCACTACCGGAATAAGCCACTCTCTGAAAGTCCCAAAAGGCAAGACAGACCAAGTGGGGAGGAACGGCGGGCCTAGCGCGTAGGTCTTGTCAACAGGTAAGTATAAATAATTACATTTAATAAAAAACGTACTATTATTTAAATACCTATCTGTTGACTAGACCTACTTTGCCTAAAATCCCACCGCAAGGAGGCGGGTCAGTAGATATGTGGTAGAGACGAGACCAGCAACCAGCCCTGAGTGTAAGCTAACCTACGAGTCCTCCACCCTGTGGTGAGGACAAGGCACAGCCCGGGAGATACCATCTCTACCGCTGAGCGGATCGAAGAGACAACCCTGCCACTCAACTTACGATCAACACACTGCCCCCAACCCCAATGGGGAGGGGTTGTTAAAGCGAAGCTTAAGAAAAACAACAACAGACAAAGGAGCTAGCAATGTAGCAATGTAGCAATGTAGCAAAGTTTATTTACAATGAGCCTCTAAGCTCCCAAGAGGGCTGACCCCTTCTTGGTCTTTTTCCTAATTGTGGTATAATCAGATTGTAGTGTATCGCAAATTTCATTACAGTATGTGTGATTTGCATAACATGGATTACCACTTTTATCTTTTTGTGCTATTATTTTGTCATATTTATAGTATGCATCGGAATTATTTTCTTCCAATATAGCTTTCACAAAATGTCCAGAACCAACTACATGAGAATCTAATTGTAATATTTGGGTTTGATTTTCATCATTAAAGTTATGTGTATTAGTTGAATTGTTTTCAAATGTAGACGACATATTTGGACCTAACAGTCTACGAGTTCACAAGGGATTTCCCCAGATTCTTCATTTACCCGCCATTTCAGCGCCTCGCTTTCGGAAACTTGTAAAGCGATACTATAAACATGAGATAAGCAGTCGGGATGATTACAATAAGCTCAACCGCCCCAAGAAGGGGGGAAATAACATACAAAGACCGCATCATGTTATATCACTTGAATTATTTTATTTTTATAAACAAAAATCATTTGTAAGCAAATCACTTAATACTAAATGAAACAAATAAAAACAACAGTGCACAAACTTGAATTGCCATGATCAAGATATAATTTCAGCGTTTTTTGTGCAAACTAATAGCAGTGTCAGTTGGAGGTATGTGCTTGTACAAAACTTTAGAACCATAATTTGAAAAGTAACATACTCTACGGGTAAACTCAATTCAGCCTATTTCATTACTTAGATTAACATTAATATCATTTCAATCATATCCTAACCATTCAAGGAGACACTTAGTGTCAGTATTATAACCACCATTTGCTTCTTTGAAAGCCAACAACAGTGTTCATTATATACATGCCGAAAGAGTTTAATGTATTTCTCTAGATATGTACAATAAATGAGCCTAGTATAAGCAGTGTGTGAAATGTGAAATGTGAATTTCAACAGAAACTGTTACTAATTTATCATACAAACATTGTTCCAAGTTTGAAAGATTATTAAAGTAATAGATACTGTATATAAAGATGATTACTTCCATGTTTGACTGATACACAGTATTATATTCTTAATAAAAAAAAATAATCATTAGTTGATTGTCAATGAATCGAAACTGTTTGGATATTTCGTGCAGACGACATTTTCTCTTTTTAACCAATCAGATGCTTTGTCTTGGTCACGTGACCTAGATATTAGAAAATGGGAGAGAATCTGGTACAGGCTACAGAATGTATTCCCTCATGTTATGGCATAAACCTTAATATTGTTTTGATATAAAGCAGTGACAAATTATAAATTAAAAAATTCAAAATCCATTATTCCTTTCGTCTTTTTTCCGTTTCATTTTCCTGCAACGAATTTGAAAGAAACCCAATATGTCTACCTCCAGCACAAATATTTATCACCACCATTATACTTCCCCGCACTTCAGGGCGGGGAAGAATAACCCACGCCGCATGGCGGCGTGGAATAATAATAATATAATAATATTAATGAGGATACTTATATCGTGCTGAATCCACAGCACAAAGGGCATATGCATTGAATAATAATAACATTTCAAAATCTCAAATCTGTTTTATCAGTATTACGGCAATGTGGCCAGAATACAAGAACAACAAAACAACAGATAAGTTTCATCATCATTTCACCAATTGTTCCTAAATGACAATGCGTACAAAGAATTTCATCATACTTTAAACGCGTGTAAAACGATGCGTAATTGACAAAATCATGTAGTAGTGTAATATATAATTCAGGCTGCAATAATGATTTATAGGATGAATATTCTTTTAAAAAAAGTTGATGTACAGATGTTACGAGTGTTTCGAATGTGACAAACTTATGTTCAACAGCTGTTACAAGTTCGTTGATACAGAAATAAATAGAACAGGGCTTAGAACACGTCCTTGTCTGACACTGGTTGATGACGTGAAGATGACGATGTAGTGCCGCCATTATACTCCACCTGTGCTTTATTAATTCGTATACATATTCTTCAGAATGATGAATATATTTTATCATCCATATGTGTTCAAAGGTGATATCGCCTGTGTGTCTATTACGTATTGCCCTACCGATAACCCATGTATTGTTCTCAAGTAAGGGATACCTTGTTGTCTCATCATCATGAACCAATTACAAAATTGTGTTATGCTTCAGAATGAAATAATAATAATAATAATAACTAGAATTGACGCGTCAATACTTAGGTCTTCAAGACTTCTGCTTGACCTTGAACTCCATGCTGGACTCTCGGTTATTCACCAGTTTTTCTGCTTTAAAACGAGCTATCAAACATGTCTCTATCTTCAATAGTTATTTTACAAAAATTCTCCAAAGAAAGTACCCCTCTGAAAATGGAAAATCACATAGTAATGGACCCCTACATGATCTTTCTCACGATTACGACAAAATGGTTAATATTTTCATACTAAGGTGTCAGAATGAAAATGTTGTGCTTCAATTTCCGCTTCAGGAGATGTTATTATCATTTGGATTGTATACATAAGTAATGCGTTATGTTATTCTGAATGTTTAAGAAAATACTCAAAAATGTTACAATTTGGACCCCTAGACAACCTTTGCGATGTTCGGAGCTTAACTATCAACTTTTTGTTGAAAGGGTACAACAGAAACGTTGTTGTTCTTGAAATTGTGCATCCGAAGGTGTAAATACAATTTTGATATCTTTATTAGTTAAGCAGTTATGATCCTTTGAACTATGCTAAAAATTGCGATTTTCGTAAAATGACAATGTTCTATGACTTGTCACATATAAACTATGACAGAAACGTGCTCGAAAAATATTGTCCTTTATAAATGACGTTTTAACATCAACATGGCATACGCAAATTCTTCCTATCTTCAGTGGTTCATCATCAATAATTATCCAAAGGATATACCCCTCGAAAATGCTCAAAATCACAAAATTTTACTTTTTGGGGAATATGTCCAAATTGTGCCGAAACTATCAACTTTTATATGATATTGATGTATTATGGACTTGTTAAGCTCTTTATTAGAAAGAGATGGCTATCAATAACTTTGACATAAGTCAATTAGTTACATAGTTATGCCCCTTTGAAATGTCAGCTGAAGAACGCCCTTTTTAAAAATGACCATATTCAAGGGCAGATTACTCGAATTCAAAATTCTGTTAGCAAATTATATTCTACATTGTCTTGGCTTTCGAATGAGCTATCACACATATCTGTATGTATTGCCGTTATTTCAGAATGAAACAAGAAAACATTGATCCAAAGGATCAAAACACGCCGCAAACTTGTAAATTTAGAACTTTCTTTAAGCAGACTTTAAGTATGACAACTTTTTTCTAAAAGGATAAAAAAATATATGTTGGTTGAAAAGAACACATCACATAAAGAAAATATATTGATAGTTTTATTTTAAAACAAATGTAATAATTTTCTGCCGGCAAGGAATAATTAGCCTTTGTCGTCATATTAGTTAAAGTAGGATACATCCATATATATATATATATATATATATATATATATATATATATATATATATATATATATATATATATATATATATATTTCAGAGATTTCACTGGAACTGTTTAATATCTTCATTCAATAGTAATCGTTATATAATTAAACTGTTGTGTTGAGATTATAATTAGATAATGCTGTTCATTGTTGAGTTGACTAGTCCACTTCCAGTGGAGAATGTGGAAAGTAAATGTATTTGTTTTTAAAATCAGATATAAAACTGTCATGTCAAACACTTAAATCAACATGTAAAACAGTAGACTCTGTCCATATGGTGATACAGTTATAGAAAAATGTGCAGGCAAATCAAGGCCTGATTGTCTAACTAATAGTCATAAATTTACCTACCTAAAGCATGCAAAAGGATTTGTTAAGAACTTCGATTTCTAAATCTATATGCAATCATGCATTTCCTGATGAGCTACAGAGCCAATGACAATATTTTATTTTATTTTATAGTTTGTATACCTCACAGTATACAGTCATATAAAAATATGCAGGCACATTGTACGAAGCAAAATCAAATTCTTATGAACATCAGATTTTAAAGGTATCGAATATACAAAACAGAGTGGACTCTGTCTATCAGTCTAACATTGTGATGTTGTAGAATTTTTCTTTATCTATTTTTCCCGTGAGGGTAGCTGCTTTGTCGTTGTATCTCTTCGCATCCAACAGATCTTGAGGCGGGAAGTAAAGACCGACTGCAGTTACTTCCCCTTTCTCCATAAAACACTCTCTCAGAGCAAACATCGTTAAGCAGTACACTATTCACGCTTACTGCAATGCCGTTATCTTGGAGGCTCTAAACTCGCGACCCCAAAAAGCACGAGCGGGTTACACCATTCCCATAAATATATCAACGCGTCAAGATTAAACTTTTCTAGTAACGTGTATTGTTCCTTGGTACAATTATCCCAAATGTGCCCGCAATAATCAAAAACTGGTAAGATGAAGGATTTATATATATATATAATTTCTAAACTTTTCCGCGACAAGCGATATATCAAGCTTCTAAGACAGTTTATCATAGGACTAGTTTTCTTGATCATAGAATTTATGTGAACATCCCAGTAACAATTTTCTTGGAAAGTCAACACTAAATGTTTATGATGTTTTATTTCTTCAATAATTTCGCCATTCATTGTAAGATCGGGTTTCATATTCTTGTTTACTTTTCTACTAAACTGTATCGATTTTGTTTTTTGGGGATTAAAGGACACCTTCCATTCTTTTGCCCAATTTGAAATTCTTGATAAATCATTGTTTAAGCATTCTGCAGTTACCTCTGGGTTGTCTATGATAACGTATAACGACGTGTCATCTGCAAATAGTCTAATATTACTATCAATACTATCAACAATATCATTGATATATTATGATGAACAATAGCCAATGTTTAGCCAATGTCAAAATGATATCTATAACCCATGTCAGTGAACTAGTAACTAGAATATGATATCTATAACCCATGTCATTGAACTAGTTACTAGTATATGATATCGCTAACCCATGCCAGTGAACTAGTTACTAGTATATGATATATATAACCCATGTCATTGAACTAGTTGCTAGTATATGATATCGCTAACCCATGTCAGTGAACTAGTTACTAGTATCTGATATATATAACCCATGTCATTGAACTAGTTACTAGTATATGATATATATAAACCATGTCAGTGAACTAGTTACTAGTATCTGATATCTAGAACCCATGTCAGTGAACTAGTTAGTAGTATATGATATATATAACCCATGTCAATGAACTAGTTACTAGTATATGACATCGCTAACCCATGTCAGTGAACTAGTTACTAGTATCTGATATATATAACCCATGTCATTGAACTAGTTACTAGTATATGATATCGCTAACCCATGTCAGTGAACTAGTTACTAGTATCTGATATATATAACCCATGTCATTGAACTAGTTACTAGTATATGATATATATAAACCATGTCAGTGAACTAGTTACTAGTATCTGATATCTAGAACCCATGTCAGTGAACTAGTTAGTAGTATATGATATATATAACCCATGTCAATGAACTAGTTACTAGTATATGATATCGCTAACCCATGTCAGTGAACTAGTTACTAGTATCTGATATATATAACCCATGTCATTGAACTAGTTACTAGTATATGATATCGCTAACCCATGTCAGTGAACTAGTTACTAGTATCTGATATCTAGAACCCATGTCAGTGAACTAGTTAGTAGTATATGATATATATAACCCATGTCAATGAACTAGTTACTAGTATATGATATCGCTAACCCATGTCAGTGAACTAGTTACTAGTATCTGATATATATAACCCATGTCATTGAACTAGTTACTAGTATATGATATCTATAACCCATGTCAGTGAACTAGTTAGAGATTCATGAGATTCTCCTGGTTGTCATGATAATGTACCACTTGCTTGATAACGGTGCTAGTACCTGCATCGAAACGTCGCACTCATATCAATAAAGAAGTTGACTATCCATAGAACTTGTTCTTATTCATCATACCAGCTTCTAAAATGCCTCTCAAAGAAGAAACTAGTTACTAGTATATGATATATATAACCCATGTCATTGAACTAGTTACTAGTATATGATATCTATAAACCCATTTCGGTGAAGTAGTTACTAGTATATGATATATATAACCCATGTCAGTGAAGTAGTAACTAGTATATGATATCTATAATCTATGTCAGTGAACTAGTAACTAGTATATGATATCTATAACCCATGTCGATGAACTAGTTACTAGAAGAAAAACAAATCTATAACCCATGTCGGTGAACTAGTTACTAGTATATGATATCGCTAACCCATGTCAGTGAACTAGTTACTAGTATATGATATCTATAACCCATGTAGGTGAACTAGTTACTAGTATATGATATCAATATCCCATGTCGATGAAATAGTTACTAGTATCAGATATCTATAACCCATGTCGGTGAACTAGTTACTAGTACATGATATCTCTAACCCATGTCAGTGAACTAGTTACTAGTATATGACATATATAACCCATGTCAGTGAATTAATTACAAGTATATGATATATATAACACATGAGAGTGAACTAGTTACTAGTATATGATATCGCTAACCCATGTCAGTGAACTAATTACTAGTATATGATATATATAACCCATGTCATTGAACTAGTTACTAGTATATGATATCGCTAACCCATGTCAGTGAACTAGATACTAGTATATGATATCTATAACCCATTTCAGTGAACTAGTTACTAGTATGTGATATCTCTAACCCATGTCGGTGAACTAGTTACTAGTATATGATATCTATAACCCATGTCATTGAACCAGTTACTAGTATATGATATCTATAACCCATGTCGGTGAACTAGTTACTAGTATATGATATCTACAACCCATGTCGGTGAACAAGTTACTAGTATATGATATCTATGACCCATGTCGGTGAACTAGTTACTAGTATATGATATCTCTAACCCATGTCGGTGAACTAGTTACTAGTATATGATATCTACAACCCATGTCGGTGAACTAGTTACTAGTATATGATATCTACAACCCATGTCGGTGAACTAGTTACTAGTATATGATATGTCTAACCCATGCCAGTGAACTAGTTACTAGTATATGATATCTATAACCCATGTCGGTGAACTAGTTACTAGTATATGATATCTACAACCCATGTCGGTGAACCAGTTACTAGTATATGATATCTATAACCCGTGTCAGTGAACCAGTTACTAGTATGTGATATCTATAACCCATTTCAGTGAACTAGATACTAGTATATGACATCTATAACCCATGTAGGTGAACTAGTTACTAGTATATGATATCAATATCCCATGTCGATGAAATAGTTACTAGTATCAGATATCTATAACCCATGTCGGTGAACTAGTTACTAGTACATGATATCTCTAACCCATGTCAGTGAACTAGTTACTAGTATATGACATATATAACCCATGTCAGTGAATTAATTACAAGTATATGATATATATAACACATGAGAGTGAACTAGTTACTAGTATATGATATCGCTAACCCATGTCAGTGAACTAATTACTAGTATATGATATATATAACCCATGTCATTGAACTAGTTACTAGTATATGATATCGCTAACCCATGTCAGTGAACTAGATACTAGTATATGATATCTATAACCCATTTCAGTGAACTAGTTACTAGTATGTGATATCTCTAACCCATGTCGGTGAACTAGTTACTAGTATATGATATCTATAACCCATGTCATTGAACCAGTTACTAGTATATGATATCTATAACCCATGTCGGTGAACTAGTTACTAGTATATGATATCTACAACCCATGTCGGTGAACTAGTTACTAGTATATGATATCTATGACCCATGTCGGTGAACTAGTTACTAGTATATGATATCTCTAACCCATGTCGGTGAACTAGTTACTAGTATATGATATCTACAACCCATGTCGGTGAACTAGTTACTAGTATATGATATCTACAACCCATGTCGGTGAACTAGTTACTAGTATATGATATGTCTAACCCATGCCAGTGAACTAGTTACTAGTATATGATATCTATAACCCATGTCGGTGAACTAGTTACTAGTATATGATATCTACAACCCATGTCGGTGAACCAGTTACTAGTATATGATATCTATAACCCGTGTCAGTGAACCAGTTACTAGTATGTGATATCTATAACCCATTTCAGTGAACTAGATACTAGTATATGACATCTATAACCCATGTCAGTGAACCAGTTACTAGTATATGATATCTATAACCCATGTCAGTGAACTTATTACTAGTATATGATATATATAACCCATGTCATTGAACTAGTTACTAGTATATGATATCTATAAACCCATTTCGGTGAAGTAGTTACTAGTATATGATATATATAACCCATGTCAGTGAAGTAGTAACTAGTATATGATATCTATAATCTATGTCAGTGAACTAGTAACTAGTATATGATATCTATAACCCATGTCGATGAACTAGTTACTAGAAGAAAAACAAATCTATAACCCATGTCGGTGAACTAGTTACTAGTATATGATATCGCTAACCCATGTCAGTGAACTAGTTACTAGTATATGATATCTATAACCCATGTAGGTGAACTAGTTACTAGTATATGATATCAATATCCCATGTCGATGAAATAGTTACTAGTATCAGATATCTATAACCCATGTCGGTGAACTAGTTACTAGTACATGATATCTCTAACCCATGTCAGTGAACTAGTTACTAGTATGTGACATATATAACCCATGTCAGTGAATTAATTACAAGTATATGATATATATAACACATGACAGTGAACTAGTTACTAGTATATGATATCGCTAACCCATGTCAGTGAACTAATTACTAGTATATGATATATATAACCCATGTCATTGAACTAGTTACTAGTATATGATATCGCTAACCCATGTCAGTGAACTAGATACTAGTATATGATATCTATAACCCATTTCAGTGAACTAGTTACTAGTATGTGATATCTCTAACCCATGTCGGTGAACTAGTTACTAGTATATGATATCTATAACCCATGTCATTGAACCAGTTACTAGTATATGATATCTATAACCCATGTCGGTGAACTAGTTACTAGTATATGATATCTACAACCCATGTCGGTGAACTAGTTACTAGTATATGATATCTATGACCCATGTCGGTGAACTAGTTACTAGTATATGATATCTCTAACCCATGTCGGTGAACTAGTTACTAGTATATGATATCTACAACCCATGTCGGTGAACTAGTTACTAGTATATGATATCTACAACCCATGTCGGTGAACTAGTTACTAGTATATGATATGTCTAACCCATGCCGGTGAACTAGTTACTAGTATATGATATCTATAACCCATGTCGGTGAACTAGTTACTAGTATATGATATCTACAACCCATGTCGGTGAACCAGTTACTAGTATATGATATCTATAACCCGTGTCAGTGAACCAGTTACTAGTATGTGATATCTATAACCCATTTCAGTGAACTAGATACTAGTATATGACATCTATAACCCATGTCAGTGAACCAGTTACTAGTATATGATATCTATAACCCATGTCAGTGAACTTATTACTAGTATATGATATATATAACCCATGTCGGTGAACTAGTTACTAGTAGATGATATTTATAACCCATGTTGGTGAACTAATTACTAGTATATGATATCGATAACCCATGTCGGTGAACTAGTTACTAGTATATGATATCTATAATCCATGTCGGTGAACTAGTTACTAGTATATGATATCCATAACCCATGCCAGTGAACTAATAACTAGTATATGACATCTATAATCCAAGTCAGTGAACTAGTTACTAGTATATACTATCTATAACCCATGTCAGTGAACTAATTACTAGTATATGATATCTATAACCCGTGTTAGTGAACTAGTTACTAATATATGATATCTATAACCCGTGTCGGTGACCCCAAGGTCAAGGTTGAATTGAATCTGAACATGCATTCGCTTTCAAACGTATCGTATGGTGACGGTCTTAGGGAGGTAACTCATGCTTGTCACTATAACTCAGATTGACTAAATTAGGTCAACATTGCCGTCACAAGACTTACGAAGAAAGAGGTGAGGTGGTGAGGTGAGTTGGGGTTTAACGCTTCTTTCAAGAGTCGTTCACTTATATAGCGGCTGCTAGTATTACGACAGAGAGAAAGCTTGCAACGCCACGTGGCTATGCATTGCGGTGAAACCTGCGCCTGGAACCAACGAACCATGGGTGGTACTGGCTGCGCTGAAAATCATCGTAGCATTGCACCCAAACCTTACTGCGTGTTGAACAGTTCTCTACTGCAGACAGACTGGCGGGATTCGTACATCCATTGTGTTGTTGGTGGTCAAATATGACAAACGCTATAAATGGTCTTATTTTATCGAGAAGTACCAACTGTTACCGAAAACAACCACTTTTATGATACTCGACTTAGTATATTGACGATATGAAGGTAAAAGTAGTGATTTCTGATCGAAAACCGGACAATGCACCGCGTGTGGCGCGCGCCAATGAGTCAAAGGTAATTTTGGAATCTTATTTACACCAGACAAAATAACAAATTTGGGTTAATATGTTCAATAGGTCATATAACTACGGTGCATGTAAATAGGACGTTCACTTTCGGTTTCTACACATGCATAATGATGTTACTCGATTTTAATTGGAAAAGAGTAATTATGATATGTTTGGCGATTGGGGATGAATATGCAAGCTAAGTGAATTTATTTGTATTGTAAACAGCACATATGGTGTGTTGGAACGTATTAAAGCCAACTAAAATTTTATTTAACAAAATGGATGCACCTTTCACAATATTATCAAAATATGTATGCAAATCACATTTTATTGATATAACAACGGTAGTGTAAAGGACGGGTCAATGGACAGACTATTGCTTTTTTGTCGATGCTTGACGCGTTGAATGGTCCCAGCTTCGGTATTACAGCTTAGGAAAGTGAAAGCGTCAGTACAAAACAACTATAAACATGACCTCTCGATATTTCCACATTAATATGATATGTCATCAATATTATGTTTAAGCATATACTTGTTATCAGGCAGGGTGAAAACGGCAGGGTGATGACAAACGGTAGAAGAGACAAAACAGTTACCAGTTAATATAACTGTTGTTTTATCGAGTATGGTGTCACCGCCACTGCCCTAAATACATGACCTGGAAAGGGAAATTCTTATCTAGAGTAGATTCTTCAATATTTGATTGAATGTCATGAATAATGAAATAACGTCCTTTTCATTGCAAGGTAATACTTTTTAAAAAAAAATGAAAACGTTATCATCTTAAAAGCAAAACTATTGTCTGCTCACGTTGTCAGGGATGTATTCATGCTTCAGAACACAAGTCGAGAAGCTGATTGTTAATATCGTTTACTGTTCAGCCATATTAGGATGTTTAGAGGAGACACGATACAAAAAAAATCAACACCACATCATGTTATTGTATAAGATACGGTAAGAGTTGCGTCATGCGCAGTCGCCATGCTGTGGGGAATTCCCACTGGCTATAGACAACCCGTGAGAAGCTGGGGTCATATGATATACAAATTCCACGTCTCTCTCGGTAAGTCAACTATCTCATTGTGTACACAGATATAATCCTAACCATTTATTGATTATCTGTTTCGATATTGCAAGTTTATAGGCCCTACATATGATCTTCGGACGGAATACCGCTGTGTCATGGAAGTACGCGACATCCTGTATAGAAATGCAATGTATATTTCCAACTAACCCACATGTAGGCATGGGAATTACGCGGTATCCGGTATAGATATATAACGTAGATGATACACATTTCCAACTAATTCATATAGAGTACTTAGACTAAAATTTAGTCAATGGATTTTTTAAAAATCACTTTCAGTGTATTCAGTGTGTCTAGACTTGCTGATAAGGATCTAGACTGTATTAAAGCCTCTTATTTGTTTACACATACACATGCAGACATGCAGCCAACGACTGCACGTTCCAATAGGTGGGGGTATCATATAAATTCCATAATTGCAGGTTTCTTCACTTGTACAAATTGATATAATAAATTAACAGCGCAAATGACTCTTACGGTAAATTGACACAAATAAATTGTTCGTAACGGTTGCAAAGAGTTTCCATGGTTATTGCGGCAAGACCAAGATATTCCCCATACATACCCTGCTTTTGTGAATTTGGCAAGACCATGACATTTCATCAGATCTACTGACATTGATATTTTGGCAAGACCGCGATATTATTGATAAATACCCTGCTTTTAATATTTTGGCAAGACCACCATATTATTGATAAAAACCCTGCTTTTAATATTTTGGCAAGACCACGATATTATTGATAAATACCCTGCTTTTAATATTTTGGCAAGACCACGATCTTATTGAGAAATAATTGAATAATAAACAGCAAAAGCAAAAGAAAGGATAGGTACAACAATCCAAGATAGTTTAATCAACGAGTGATGGAAACGACTGAAATATGGTAGAACCATATCTCTAAAAGCAAACTAACCTTAATTTGAGACAGTATCTCTTCATATTTTTTAAAAACACGGCTTTAAAAATCACTATATCATTAATATAATGAATTCCATGTTGTAATATTCACAGGAATGTTTATTATTCGTGTACTGGTTTTAGTGAAGATCACAGTATACGAATGAACAGACTGTGGTTCAGTCGGTGCTGGCGGTTGGTGTCTGACTCTGAGGGTGTGGGTTCGAATCTCGCTAGGAGGTCTCCAAATAAAATTGAAGAATTTATGCTATTGTAGATCGTGTGATCCCCGCTATAACAGTGTTACGTATGTTTTTAACTAAAACAGATTTAAAATATGGACAGAAAACAAGGTACCCCCATCTATTGGTATTTACTGTATTCACCAAGACAAAGTTTAAGTAAACTGTCTAAGTGATCATGTTGATATGTTGGAATATATTGACCGAAATACTGGAAAACGTCTTGCAAATTATTAATTAAATTGTGATGTTACTTCAAATAGATTTAACTTTTATTAAACTAAACCTGTCCTTGTTCTAAAATTACACTGCTTACTTGACATTTTATTTTCGAAAACAACGATTACATTTCCAAAATTACTTTCAAGCGTCAAACCATATTTTGCTCATGCAAAATAAGGAACCGCCGGGATAAATAATGTGTTTCCTTACTTTATAGGGGAAACAATTAATAGTTACAGTGAGGCTGAGTCAGCATTTTCCCTTGCATTTAACGTCAGGTACATGTACATACTGAACATTTCACCTGAACGAATGACGTCACTCACATTGTCACAATAAGCATATTAATTTTCATTTTCGATTTCAGATCCATCGCACTTTCTGAATGAATATTATGAATTTCTACCATATGGATGTCGTTTCAAAATCCGGCATTTAAAAACTAACAGAGCATCAAAATAGTTTGTCCCACACTGTATACAAATTCTAAACCTCCACACCAAATAGCAATTAAAAACTCTTGAAACATGACATGACTGATTAAAATATGCCATATATATATAAATATATATATCTCACATTGAGTACCCATCAACACAATGTATTTTATTATTGTTTGTTATTTTGTATTGTATACTACCAAAGACTCTTTGAATGTAAGACGAATTTCCCATCTGGGAAAATAAAGTTTATCTTACCTTTCTCTTATCTTATGAATCGTGTAGTCAGTAAACGGTCAGTTTACAAACACCTAAAACGATTAAATATTGTTTGTTTGAAACTGCTAGATCTTTGTTCAGACCACTTATTAAAACAATACATTGTGTCTCTTGTTTCCAAATTCTTCAAGATTCGTTGTGACTCCAGTTTATATTGGCTGATAAAAAGTTTACTTGAATATTACACTTTTTTATAGTGTGCATCTCTGTGCGAAATTATTATGCTTATATTGTTACAATAAAACATGATATCAAATCTTTTCTCAATGGGAATGCATCGTGCTCACGACCGCTGTACAACGACCATCTGTATAGACATACCATTTTGGTCGGTCCCTTGTGTGACCGTACTACACAGGTATTTTTGCCCATATGTGACACCAGGGCTCCGTTCCATAACAGCGAGCGCTTATATTCGCTCATTGATCGCTCAATGTAGCGCTCAGTGTAGCGCTCAATGTAGCGCATTCTCTCCTGAACGACACGGTGCGATTTCTCGAAGTTTGCTCGCCTTGCTACGTAGCGCTACATTGAGCAATCGCGTTCAAGAGAGGTTTCTCTTGACGATGGCCGAGTACTAAGTATTCAAACAGAGTACGCAGATAGCGAGATCACTTTACCTGGAGATGGCCCAGTACTAAGTATTCAAACAGAGTACGCAGATAGCGAGATCACTTTACCTGGAGATGGCCCAGTACTAAGTATTCAAACAGAGTACGCAGATAGCGAGATCACTTTACCTGGAGATGGCCCAGTACTTAGTATTCAAACAGAGTACGCAGATAGCGAGATCACTTTACCTGAATATGGCCCAGTACTAAGTATTCAAACAGAGTACGCAGATAGCGAGATCACTTTACCTGGAGATGACCCAGTACTAAGTATTCAAACAGAGTACGCAGATAGCGAGATCACTTTACCTGGAGATGGCCCAGTACTTAGTATTCAAACAGAGTACGCAGATAGCGAGATCACTTTACCTGAATATGGCCCAGTACTAAGTATTCAAACAGAGTACGCAGATAGCGAGATCACTTTACCTGGAGATGGCCCAGTACTAAGTATTTAAACAGAGTACGCAGATAGCGAGATAACTTTACCTGGAGATGGCCCAGTACTAAGTATTTAAACAGAGTACGCAGATAGCGAGATCACTTTACCTGGAGATGGCCCAGTACTAAGTATTTAAACAGAGTACGCAGATAGCGAGATCACTTTACCTGGAGATGGCCCAGTGCTAAGTATTCAAACAGAGTACGCAGATAGCGAGATCACTTTACCTGGAGATGGCCCAGTACTAAGTATTCAAACAGAGTACGCAGATAGCGAGATCACTTTACCTGGAGATGGCCCAGTACTAGGTATTTAAACAGAGTACGCAGATAGCGAGATCACTTTACCTGGAGATGGCCGAGTACTAAGTATTTAAACAGAGTACGCAGATAGCGAGATAGCTTTACCTGGATATGGCCCAGTACTAAGTATTCAAACAGAGTACGCAGATAGCGAGATCACTTTACCTTGAGATGGCCCAGTACTAAGTATTCAAACAGAGTACGCAGATAGCGAGATCACTTTACCTGGATATGGCCCAGTACTAAGTATTCAAACAGAGTACGCAGATAGCGAGATCACTTTACCTGGATATGGCCCAGTACTAAGTATTCAAACAGAGTACGCAGATAGCGAGATCACTTTACCTGGATATGGCCCAGTACTAAGTATTCAAACAGAGTACGCAGATAACGAGATCACTTTACCTGGAGATGGCCCAGTACTAAGTATTTAAACAGAGTACGCAGATAGCGAGATCACTTTACCTGGAGATGGCCGAGTACTAAGTATTTAAACAGAGTACGCAGATAGCGAGATAACTTTACCTGGATATGGCCCAGTACTAAGTATTCAAACAGAGTACGCAGATAGCGAGATCACTTTACCTTGAGATGGCCCAGTACTAAGTATTCAAACAGAGTACGCAGATAGCGAGATCACTTTACCTGGATATGGCCCAGTACTAAGTATTAAAACAGAGTACGCAGATAGCGAGATCACTTTACCTGGATATGGCCCAGTACTAAGTATTCAAACAGAGTACGCAGATAGCGAGATCACTTTACCTGGATATGGCCCAGTACTAAGTATTCAAACAGAGTACGCAGATAACGAGATCACTTTACCTGGATATGGCCCAGTACTAAGTATTTAAACAGAGTACGCAGATAGCGAGATCACTTTACCTGGAGATGGCCGAGTACTAAGTATTTAAACAGAGTACGCAGATAGCGAGATCACTTTACCTGGAGATGGCCGAGTACTAAGTATTTAAACAGAGTACGCAGATAGCGAGATCACTTTACCTGGAGATGGCCCAGTACTAAGTATTTAAACAGAGTACGCAGATAGCGAGATCACTTTACCTGGAGATGGCCCAGTACTAAGTATTTAAACAGAGTACGCAGATAGCGAGATATATTTACCTGGATATGGCCCAGTACTAAGTATTCAAACAGAGTACGCAGATAGCGAGATCACTTTACCTGGAGATGGCCCAGTACTAAGTATTCAAACAGAGTACGCAGATAGCGAGATCACTTTACCTGGATATGGCCCAGTACTAAGTATTCAAACAGAGTACGCAGATAGCGAGATCACTTTACCTGGAGATGGCCCAGTACTAAGTATTTAAACAGAGTACGCAGATAGCGAGATCACTTTACCTGGATATGGCCCAGTACTAAGTATTCAAACAGAGTACGCAGATAGCGAGATCACTTTACCTGGATATGGCCCAGTACTAAGTATTCAAACAGAGTACGCAGATAACGAGATCACTTTACCTGGATATGGCCCAGTACTAAGTATTCAAACAGAGTACGCAGATAGCGAGATCACTTTACCTGGAGATGGCCCAGTACTAAGTATTCAAACAGAGTACGCAGATAGCGAGATCACTTTACCTGGAGATGGCCCAGTACTAAGTATTCAAACAAAGTACGCAGATAGCGAGATCACTTTACCTGGATATGGCCCAGTACTAAGTATTCAAACAGAGTACGCAGATAGCGAGATCACTTTACCTGGAGATGGCCCAGTACTTAGTATTCAAACAGAGTACGCAGATAGCGAGATCACTTTACCTGAATATGGCCCAGTACTAAGTATTCAAACAGAGTACGCAGATAGCGAGATCACTTTACCTGGAGATGACCCAGTACTAAGTATTCAAACAGAGTACGCAGATAGCGAGATCACTTTACCTGGAGATGGCCCAGTACTTAGTATTCAAACAGAGTACGCAGATAGCGAGATCACTTTACCTGAATATGGCCCAGTACTAAGTATTCAAACAGAGTACGCAGATAGCGAGATCACTTTACCTGGAGATGGCCCAGTACTAAGTATTTAAACAGAGTACGCAGATAGCGAGATAACTTTACCTGGAGATGGCCCAGTACTAAGTATTTAAACAGAGTACGCAGATAGCGAGATCACTTTACCTGGAGATGGCCCAGTACTAAGTATTTAAACAGAGTACGCAGATAGCGAGATCACTTTACCTGGAGATGGCCCAGTGCTAAGTATTCAAACAGAGTACGCAGATAGCGAGATCACTTTACCTGGAGATGGCCCAGTACTAAGTATTCAAACAGAGTACGCAGATAGCGAGATCACTTTACCTGGAGATGGCCCAGTACTAGGTATTTAAACAGAGTACGCAGATAGCGAGATCACTTTACCTGGAGATGGCCGAGTACTAAGTATTTAAACAGAGTACGCAGATAGCGAGATAACTTTACCTGGATATGGCCCAGTACTAAGTATTCAAACAGAGTACGCAGATAGCGAGATCACTTTACCTTGAGATGGCCCAGTACTAAGTATTCAAACAGAGTACGCAGATAGCGAGATCACTTTACCTGGATATGGCCCAGTACTAAGTATTCAAACAGAGTACGCAGATAGCGAGATCACTTTACCTGGATATGGCCCAGTACTAAGTATTCAAACAGAGTACGCAGATAGCGAGATCACTTTACCTGGATATGGCCCAGTACTAAGTATTCAAACAGAGTACGCAGATAACGAGATCACTTTACCTGGAGATGGCCCAGTACTAAGTATTTAAACAGAGTACGCAGATAGCGAGATCACTTTACCTGGAGATGGCCGAGTACTAAGTATTTAAACAGAGTACGCAGATAGCGAGATAACTTTACCTGGATATGGCCCAGTACTAAGTATTCAAACAGAGTACGCAGATAGCGAGATCACTTTTCCTTGAGATGGCCCAGTACTAAGTATTCAAACAGAGTACGCAGATAGCGAGATCACTTTACCTGGATATGGCCCAGTACTATGTATTCAAACAGAGTACGCAGATAGCGAGATCACTTTACCTGGATATGGCCCAGTACTAAGTATTCAAACAGAGTACGCAGATAGCGAGATCACTTTACCTGGATATGGCCCAGTACTAAGTATTCAAACAGAGTACGCAGATAACGAGATCACTTTACCTGGATATGGCCCAGTACTAAGTATTCAAACAGAGTACGCAGATAGCGAGATCACTTTACCTGGAGATGGCCGAGTACTAAGTATTTAAACAGAGTACGCAGATAGCGAGATCACTTTACCTGGAGATGGCCGAGTACTAAGTATTTAAACAGAGTACGCAGATAGCGAGATCACTTTACCTGGAGATGGCCCAGTACTAAGTATTTAAACAGAGTACGCAGATAGCGAGATCACTTTACCTGGAGATGGCCCAGTACTAAGTATTTAAACAGAGTACGCAGATAGCGAGATATATTTACCTGGATATGGCCCAGTACTAAGTATTCAAACAGAGTACGCAGATAGCGAGATCACTTTACCTGGAGATGGCCCAGTACTAAGTATTCAAACAGAGTACGCAGATAGCGAGATCACTTTACCTGGATATGGCCCAGTACTAAGTATTCAAACAGAGTACGCAGATAGCGAGATCACTTTACCTGGAGATGGCCCAGTACTAAGTATTCAAACAGAGTACGCAGATAGCGAGATCACTTTACCTGGATATGGCCCAGTACTAAGTATTCAAACAGAGTACGCAGATAGCGAGATCACTTTACCTGGATATGGCCCAGTACTAAGTATTCAAACAGAGTACGCAGATAACGAGATCACTTTACCTGGATATGGCCCAGTACTAAGTATTCAAACAGAGTACGCAGATAGCGAGATCACTTTACCTGGAGATGGCCCAGTACTAAGTATTCAAACAGAGTACGCAGATAGCGAGATCACTTTACCGGGAGATGGCCCAGTACTAAGTATTCAAACAAAGTACGCAGATAGCGAGATCACTTTACCTGGATATGGCCCAGTACTAAGTATTCAAACAGAGTACGCAGATAGCGAGATCACTTTACCTGGAGATGACCCAGTACTAAGTATTCAAACAGAGTACGCAGATAGCGAGATCACTTTACCTGGAGATGGCCCAGTACTAAGTATTCAAACAGAGTACGCAGATAGCGAGATCACTTTACCTGGAGATGGCCCAGTACTAAGTATTTAAACAGAGTACGCAGATAGCGAGATCACTTTACCTGGAGATGGCCCAGTACTAAGTATTCAAACAGAGTACGCAGATAGCGAGATCACTTTACCTGGATATGGCCCAGTACTAAGTATTCAAACAGAGTACGCAGATAGCGAGATCACTTTACCTGGAGATGGCCCAGTACTATGTATTCAAACAGAGTACGCAGATAGCGAGATCACTTTACCTGGATATGGCCCAGTACTAAGTATTCAAACAGAGTACGCAGATAGCGAGATCACTTTACCTGGAGATGACCCAGTGCTAAGTATTCAAACAGAGTACGCAGATAGCGAGATCACTTTACCTGGAGATGGCCCAGTACTAAGTATTTAAACAGAGTACGCAGATAGCGAGATATATTTACCTGGATATGGCCCAGTACTAAGTATTCAAACAGAGTACGCAGATAGCGAGATCACTTTACCTGGAGATGGCCCAGTACTAAGTATTCAAACAGAGTACGCAGATAGCGAGATCACTTTACCTGGATATGGCCCAGTACTAAGTATTCAAACAGAGTACGCAGATAGCGAGATCACTTTACCTGGAGATGGCCCAGTACTAAGTATTCAAACAGAGTACGCAGATAGCGAGATCACTTTACCTGGATATGGCCCAGTACTAAGTATTCAAACAGAGTACGCAGATAGCGAGATCACTTTACCTGGATATGGCCCAGTACTAAGTATTCAAACAGAGTACGCAGATAACGAGATCACTTTACCTGGATATGGCCCAGTACTAAGTATTCAAACAGAGTACGCAGATAGCGAGATCACTTTACCTGGAGATGGCCCAGTACTAAGTATTCAAACAGAGTACGCAGATAGCGAGATCACTTTACCTGGAGATGGCCCAGTACTAAGTATTCAAACAAAGTACGCAGATAGCGAGATCACTTTACCTGGATATGGCCCAGTACTAAGTATTCAAACAGAGTACGCAGATAGCGAGATCACTTTACCTGGAGATGACCCAGTACTAAGTATTCAAACAGAGTACGCAGATAGCGAGATCACTTTACCTGGAGATGACCCAGTACTAAGTATTCAAACAGAGTACGCAGATAGCGAGATCACTTTACCTGGATATGGCCCAGTACTTAGTATTCAAACAGAGTACGCAGATAACGAGATCACTTTACCTGGATATGGCCCAGTACTAAGTTTTCAAACAGAGTACGCAGATAGCGAGATCACTTTACCTGGAGATGGCCCAGTACTAAGTATTTAAACAGAGTACGCAGATAGCGAGATCACTTTACCTGGAGATGGCCCAGTACTAAGTATTCAAACAGAGTACGCAGATAGCGAGATCACTTTACCTGGAGATGGCCCAGTACTAAGTATTTAAACAGAGTACGCAGATAGCGAGATCACTTTACCTGGAGATGGCCGAGTACTAAGTATTTAAACAGAGTACGCAGATAGCGAGATAACTTTACCTGGATATGGCCCAGTACTAAGTATTCAAACAGAGTACGCAGATAGCGAGATCACTTTACCTTGAGATGGCCCAGTACTAAGTATTCAAACAGAGTACGCAGATAGCGAGATCACTTTACCTGGATATGGCCCAGTACTAAGTATTCAAACAGAGTACGCAGATAGCGAGATCACTTTACCTGGATATGGCCCAGTACTAAGTATTCAAACAGAGTACGCAGATAGCGAGATCACTTTACCTGGATATGGCCCAGTACTAAGTATTCAAACAGAGTACGCAGATAACGAGATCACTTTACCTGGAGATGGCCCAGTACTAAGTATTTAAACAGAGTACGCAGATAGCGAGATCACTTTACCTGGAGATGGCCCAGTACTAAGTATTTAAACAGAGTACGCAGATAGCGAGATAACTTTACCTGGATATGGCCCAGTACTAAGTATTCAAACAGAGTACGCAGATAGCGAGATCACTTTACCTGGATATGGCCCAGTACTAAGTATTCAAACAGAGTACGCAGATAGCGAGATCACTTTACCTGGATATGGCCCAGTACTAAGTATTCAAACAGAGTACGCAGATAGCGAGACCACTTTACCTGGATATGGCCCAGTACTAAGTATTCAAACAGAGTACGCAGATAACGAGATCACTTTACCTGGATATGGCCCAGTACTAAGTATTTAAACAGAGTACGCAGATAGCGAGATCACTTTACCTGGAGATGGCCGAGTACTAAGTATTTAAACAGAGTACGCAGATAGCGAGATCACTTTACCTGGAGATGGCCCAGTACTAAGTATTTAAACAGAGTACGCAGATAGCGAGATCACTTTACCTGGAGATGGCCGAGTACTAAGTATTTAAACAGAGTACGCAGATAGCGAGATCACTTTACCTGGAGATGGCCCAGTACTAAGTATTCAAACAGAGTACGCAGATAGCGAGATCACTTTACCTGGAGATGGCCCAGTACTAAGTATTTAAACAGAGTACGCAGATAGCGAGATCACTTTACCTGGAGATGGCCCAGTACTATGTATTCAAACAGAGTACGCAGATAGCGAGATCACTTTACCTGGATATGGCCCAGTACTAAGTATTCAAACAGAGTACGCAGATAGCGTGATCACTTTACCTGGAGATGACCCAGTGCTAAGTATTCAAACAGAGTACGCAGATAGCGAGATCACTTTACCTGGAGATGGCCCAGTACTAAGTATTTAAACAGAGTACGCAGATAGCGAGATATATTTACCTGGATATGGCCCAGTACTAAGTATTCAAACAGAGTACGCAGATAGCGAGATCACTTTACCTGGATATGGCCCAGTACTAAGTATTCAAACAGAGTACGCAGATAGCGAGATCACTTTACCTGGATATGGCCCAGTACTAAGTATTCAAACAGAGTACGCAGATAGCGAGATCACTTTACCTGGAGATGGCCCAGTACTAAGTATTCAAACAGAGTACGCAGATAGCGAGATCACTTTACCTGGAGATGGCCCAGTACTAAGTATTCAAACAGAGTACGCAGATAGCGAGATCACTTTACCTGGATATGGCCCAGTACTAAGTATTCAAACAGAGTACGCAGATAGCGAGATCACTTTACCTGGATATGGCCCAGTACTAAGTATTCAAACAGAGTACGCAGATAACGAGATCACTTTACCTGGAGATGGCCCAGTACTAAGTATTCAAACAGAGTACGCAGATAGCGAGATCACTTTACCTGGAGATGGCCCAGTACTAAGTATTTAAACAGAGTACGCAGATAGCGAGATCACTTTACCTGGAGATGGCCCAGTACTAAGTATTCAAACAGAGTACGCAGATAGCGAGATCACTTTACCTGGATATGGCCCAGTACTAAGTATTCAAACAGAGTACGCAGATAGCGAGATCACTTTACCTGGAGATGGCCCAGTACTAAGTATTCAAACAGAGTACGCAGATAGCGAGATCACTTTACCTGGATATGGCCCAGTACTAAGTATTCAAACAGAGTACGCAGATAGCGAGATCACTTTACCTGGATATGGCCCAGTACTAAGTATTCAAACAGAGTACGCAGATAGCGAGATCACTTTACCTGGAGATGGCCCAGTACTAAGTATTTAAACAGAGTACGCAGATAGCGAGATCACTTTACCTGGATATGGCCCAGTACTAAGTATTCAAACAGAGTACGCAGATAGCGAGATCACTTTACCTGGAGATGGCCCAGTACTATGTATTTAAACAGAGTACGCAGATAGCGAGATCACTTTACCTGGAGATGGCCCAGTGCTAAGTATTCAAATAGAGTACGCAGATAGCGAGATCACTTTACCTGGAGATGGCCCAGTACTAAGTATTTAAACAGAGTACGCAGATAGCGAGATCACTTTACCTGGAGATGGCCCAGTACTATGTATTCAAACAGAGTACGCAGATAGCGAGATCACTTTACCTGGATATGGCCCAGTACTAAGTATTCAAACAGAGTACGCAGATAGCGAGATCACTTTACCTGGAGATGGCCCAGTACTAAGTATTTAAACAGAGTACGCAGATAGCGAGATCACTTTACCTGGAGATGGCCCAGTACTATGTATTCAAACAGAGTACGCAGATAGCGAGATCACTTTACCTGGATATGGCCCAGTACTAAGTATTTAAACAGAGTACGCAGATAGCGAGATCACTTTACCTGGAGATGGCCCAGTACTAAGTATTTAAACAGAGTACGCAGATAGCGAGATCACTTTACCTGGAGATGGCCCAGTACTAAGTATTTAAACAGAGTACGCAGATAGCGAGATCACTTTACCTGGAGATGGCCCAATGCTAAGTATTCAAACAGAGTACGCAGATAGCGAGATCACTTTACCTGGAGATGGCCCAGTGCTAAGTATTCAAACAGAGTACGCAGATAGCGAGATCACTTTACCTGGAGATGGCCCAGTGCTAAGTATTCAAATAGAGTACGCAGATAGCGAGATCACTTTACCTGGAGATGGCCCAGTACTAAGTATTTAAACAGAGTACGCAGATAGCGAGATCACTTTACCTGGAGATGGCCCAGTGCTATGTATTCAAACAGAGTACGCAGATAGCGAGATCACTTTACCTGGAGATGGCCCAGTGCTAAGTATTCAAATAGAGTACGCAGATAGCGAGATCACTTTACCTGGAGATGGCCTAGTACTAAGTATTTAAACAGAGTACGCAGATAGCGAGATCACTTTACCTGGAGATGGCCCAGTGCTAAGTATTCAAATAGAGTACGCAGATAGCGAGATCACTTTACCTGGAGATGGCCCAGTACTAAGTATTTAAACAGAGTACGCAGATAGCGAGATCACTTTACCTGAAGATGGCCCAGTACTAAGTATTCAAACAGAGTACGCAGATAGCGAGATCACTTTACCTGGAGATGGCCCAGTACTAAGTATTTAAACAGAGTACGCAGATAGCGAGATCACTTTACCTGGAGATGGCCCAGTACTAAGTATTAAATCAGAGTACGCAGATAGCGAGATCACTTTACCTGGAGATGGCCCAGTACTAAGTATTCAAACAGAGTACGCAGATAGCGAGATCACTTTACCTGGAGATGGCCCAGTACTAAGTATTTAAACAGAGTACGCAGATAGCGAGATCACTTTACCTGAAGATGGCCCAGTACTAAGTATTCAAACAGAGTACGCAGATAGCGAGATCACTTTACCTGGAGATGGCCCAGTACTAAGTATTTAAACAGAGTACGCAGATAGCGAGATCACTTTACCTGGAGATGGCCCAGTACTAAGTATTAAATCAGAGTACGCAGATAGCGAGATCACTTTACCTGGAGATGGCCCAGTATTAAGTATTCAAACAGAGTACGCAGATAGCGAGATCACTTTACCTGGAGATGGCCCAGTACTAAGTATTAAATCAGAGTACGCAGATAGCGAGATCACTTTACCTGGAGATGGCCCAGTACTATGTATTTAAACAGAGTACGCAGATAGCGAGATCACTTTACCTGAAGATGGCCCAGTACTAAGTATTCAAACAGAGTACGCAGATAGCGAGATCACTTTACCTGGAGATGGCCCAGTACTAAGTATTTAAACAGAGTACGCAGATAGCGAGATCACTTTACCTGAAGATGGCCCAGTACTAAGTATTTAAACAGAGTACGCAGATAGCGAGATCACTTTACCTGGAGATGGCCCAGTACTAAGTATTTAAACAGAGTACGCAGATAGCGAGATCACTTTACCTGGAGATGGCCCAGTACTAAATATGCAAACAGAGTACGCAGATAGCGAGATCACTTTACCTGGAGATGGCCGAGTACTAAGTATTTAAACAGAGTACGCAGATAGCGAGATCACTTTACCTGGAGATGGCCCAGTACTAAGTATTAAATCAGAGTACGCAGATAGCGAGATCACTTTACCTGGAGATGGCCGAGTACTAAGTATTTAAACAGAGTACGCAGATAGCGAGATCACTTTACCTGGAGATGGCCGAGTACTAAGTATGCAAACAGAGTACGCAGATAGCGAGATCACTTTACCTGGAGATGGCCGAGTACTAAGTATTCAAACAGAGTACGCAGATAGCGAGATCACTTTACCTGGAGATGGCCCAGTACCAAGTATTCAAACAGAGTACGCAGATAGCGAGATCACTTTACCTGGAGATGGCCCAGTACTAAGTATTTAAACAGAGTACGCAGATAGCGAGATCACTTTACCTGGAGATGGCCCAGTACTAAGTATTTAAACAGAGTACGCAGATAGCGAGATCACTTTACCTGGAGATGGCCGAGTACTAAGTATTTAAACAGAGTACGCAGATAGCGAGATCACTTTACCTGGAGATGGCCGAGTACTAAGTATTTAAACATAGTACGCAGATAGCGAGATCACTTTACCTGGAGATGGCCGAGTACTAAGTATTTAAACAGAGTACGCAGATAGCGAGATCACTTTACCTGGAGATGGCCCAGTACTAAGTATTAAATCAGAGTACGCAGATAGCGAGATCACTTTACCTGGAGATGGCCCAGTACTAAGTATTTAAACAGAGTACGCAGATAGCGAGATCACTTTACCTGGAGATGACCCAGTACTAAGTATTCAAACAGAGTACGCAGATAGCGAGATCACTTTACCTGGAGATGACCTAGTACTAAGTATTCAAACAGAGTACGCAGATAGCGAGATCACTTTACCTGGAGATGACCTAGTACTAAGTATTCAAACAGAGTACGCAGATAGCGAGATCACTTTACCTGGAGATGGCCCAGTACTAAGTATTCAAACAAAGTACGCAGATAGCGAGATCACTTTACCTGGATATGGCCCAGTACTATGTATTCCAACAGAGTACGCAGATAGCGAGATCACTTTACCTGGATATGGCCCAGTACTAAGTATTTAAACATAGTACGCAGATAGCGAGATCACTTTACCTGGAGATGACCCAGTACTAAGTATTCAAACAGAGTACGCAGATAGCGAGATCACTTTACCTGGAGATGGCCGAGTACTAAGTATTCAAACAGAGTACGCAGATAGCGAGATCACTTTACCTGGAGATGGCCCAGTACTAAGTATTCAAACAGAGTACGCAGATAGCGAGATCACTTTACCTGGAGATGGCCCAGTACTAAGTATTTAAACAGAGTACGCAGATAGCGAGATCACTTTACCTGGAGATGGACCAGTACTAAGTATTCAAACAGAGTACGCAGATAGCGAGATCACTTTACCTGGAGATGGCCCAGTACTAAGTATTTAAACAGAGTACGCAGATAGCGAGATCACTTTACCTGGAGATGACCCAGTACTAAGTATTCAAACAGAGTACGCAGATAGCGAGATCACTTTACCTGGAGATGGCCCAGTACTAAGTATTTAAACAGAGTACGCAGATAGCGAGATCACTTTACCTGGAGATGGACCAGTACTAAGTATTCAAACAGAGTACGCAGATAGCGAGATCACTTTACCTGGAGATGACCCAGTACTAAGTATTTAAACAGAGTACGCAGATAGCGAGATCACTTTACCTGGAGATGGCCGAGTACTAAGTATTCAAACAGAGTACGCAGATAGCGAGATCACTTTACCTGGAGATGACCCAGTACTAAGTATTTAAACAGAGTACGCAGATAGCGAGATCACTTTACCTGGAGATGACCCAGTACTAAGTATTCAAACAGAGTACGCAGATAGCGAGATCACTTTACCTGGAGATGACCCAGTACTAAGTATTCAAACAGAGTACGCAGATAGCGAGATCACTTTACCTGGAGATGGCCCAGTACTATGTATTCAAACAGAGTACGCAGATAGCGAGATCACTTTACCTGGAGATGGCCCAGTACTATGTATTCAAACAGAGTACGCAGATAGCGAGATCACTTTACCTGGAGATGGCCCAGTACTAAGTATTCAAACAGAGTACGCAGATAGCGAAATCACTTTACCTGGAGATGGCCCAGTACTAAGTATTTAAACAGAGTACGCAGATAGCGAGATCACTTTACCTGGAGATGACCCATTACTAAGTATTCAAACAGAGTACGCAGATAGCGAGATCACTTTACCTGGAGATGGCCCAGTACTAAGTATTCAAACAGAGTACGCAGATAGCGAGATCACTTTACCTGGAGATGGCCGAGTACTAAGTATTTAAACAGAGTACGCAGATAGCGAGATCACTTTACCTGGAGATGGCCCAGTACTAAGTATTCAAACAGAGTACGCAGATAGCGAGATCACTTTACCTGGAGATGGCCCAGTACTAAGTATTTAAACAGAGTACGCAGATAGCGAGATCACTTTACCTGGAGATGGCCCAGTACTAAGTATTTAAACAGAGTACGCAGATAGCGAGATCACTTTACCTGGAGATGGCCCAGTACTAAGTATTCAAACAGAGTACGCAGATAGCGAGATCACTTTACCTGGAGATGGCCCAGTACTAAGTATTCAAACAGAGTACGCAGATAGCGAGATCACTTTACCTGGAGATGGCCCAGTGATATGTATTTAAACAGAGTACGCAGATAGCGAGATCACTTTACCTGGAGATGGCCCAGTGATATGTATTGAAACAGAGTACGCAGATAGCGAGATCACTTTACCTGGAGATGGCCCAGTACTAAGTATTTAAACAGAGTACGCAGATAGCGAGATCACTTTACCTGGAGATGGCCCAGTGATATGTATTTAAACAGAGTACGCAGATAGCGAGATCACTTTACCTGGAGATGGCCCAGTACTAAGTATTCAAACAGAGTACGCAGATAGCGAGATCACTTTACCTGGAGATGGCCGAGTACTAAGTATTTAAACAGAGTACGCAGATAGCGAGATCACTTTACCTGGAGATGGCCGAGTACTAAGTATTTAAACAGAGTACGCAGATAGCGAGATAACTTTACCTGGATATGGCCCAGTACTAAGTATTCAAACAGAGTACGCAGATAGCGAGATCACTTTACCTGGAGATGGCCGAGTACTAAGTATTCAAACAGAGTACGCAGATAGCGAGATAACTTTACCTGGATATGGCCCAGTACTAAGTATTTAAACAGAGTACGCAGATAGCGAGATCAATTTACCTGGAGATTGCCGAGTACTAAGTATTCAAACAGAGTACGCAGATAGCGAGATCACTTTACCTGGAGATGGCCGAGTACTAAGTATTTAAACAGAGTACGCAGATAGCGAGATCACTTTACCTGGAGATGGCCCAGTGCTAAGTATTCAAACAGAGTACGCAGATAGCGAGATCACTTTACCTGGAGATGGCCCAATTCTAAGTATTCAAACAGAGTACGCAGATAGCGAGATCACTTTACCTGGAGATGGCCCAGTACTATGTATTCAAACAGAGTACGCAAATAGCGAGATCACTTTACCTGGAGATGGACCAGTACTAAGTATTCAAACAGAGTACGCAGATAGCGAGATCACTTTACCTGGAGATGGCCGAGTACTAAGTATTTAAACAGAGTACGCAGATAGCGAGATCACTTTACCTGGAGATGGCCGAGTACTAAGTATTTAAACAGAGTACGCAGATAGCGAGATCACTTTACCTGAATATGGCCCAGTACTAAGTATTCAAACAGAGTACGCAGATAGCGAGATCACTTTACCTGGAGATGGCCCAGTACTAAGTATTCAAACAGAGTACGCAGATAGCGAGATCACTTTACCTGGAGATGACCCAGTACTAAGTATTCAAACAGAGTACGCAGATAGCGAGATCACTTTACCTGGAGATGGCCCAGTACTAAGTATTCAAACAGAGTACGCAGATAGCGAGATCACTTTACCTGGAGATGGCCCAGTGCTAAGTATTCAAACAGAGTACGCAGATAGCGAGATCACTTTACCTGGAGATGGCCCAGTACTAAGTATTTAAACAGAGTACGCAGATAGCGAGATCACTTTACCTGGATATGACCCAGTACTAAGTATTCAAACAGAGTACGCAGATAGCGAGATCACTTTACCTGGAGATGGCCCAGTACTAAGTATTCAAACAGAGTACGCAGATAGCGAAATCACTTTACCTGGAGATGGCCCAGTGCTAAGTATTCAAACAGAGTACGCAGATAGCGAGATCACTTTACCTGGAGATGGCCCAATGCTAAGTATTCAAATAGAGTACGCAGATAGCGAGATCACTTTACCTGGAGATGGCCCAATGCTAAGTATTCAAACAGAGTACGCAGATAGCGAGATCACTTTACCTGGAGATGGCCCAATGCTAAGTATTTAAACAGAGTACGCAGATAGCGAGATCACTTTACCTGGAGATGGCCCAGTGCTAAGTATTCAAACAGAGTACGCAGATAGCGAGATCACTTTACCTGGAGATGGCCCAGTACTAAGTATTTAAACAGAGTACGCAGATAGCGAGATCACTTTACCTGGATATGACCCAGTACTAAGTATTCAAACAGAGTACGCAGATAGCGAGATCACTTTACCTGGAGATGGCCCAGTACTAAGTATTCAAACAGAGTACGCAGATAGCGAAATCACTTTACCTGGAGATGGCCCAGTGCTAAGTATTCAAACAGAGTACGCAGATAGCGAGATCACTTTACCTGGAGATGGCCCAATGCTAAGTATTCAAATAGAGTACGCAGATAGCGAGATCACTTTACCTGGAGATGGCCCAATGCTAAGTATTCAAACAGAGTACGCAGATAGCGAGATCACTTTACCTGGAGATGGCCCAATGCTAAGTATTTAAACAGAGTACGCAGATAGCGAGATCACTTTACCTGGAGATGGCCCAGTACTAAGTATTCAAACAGAGTACGCAGATAGCGAGATCACTTTACCTGGAGATGGCTCAGTACTAAGTATTCAAACAGAGTACGCAGATAGCGAGATCACTTTACCTGGAGATTGCCCAGTACTAAGTATTTAAACAGAGTACGCAGATAACGAGATCACTTTACCTGGAGATGGCCCAGTACTAAGTATTTAAACAGAGTACGCAGATAGCGAGATCACTTTACCTGGAGATGGCCGAGTACTAAGTATTTAAACAGAGTACGCAGATAGCGAGATCACTTTACCTGGAGATGGCCCAGTACTAAGTATTTAAACAGAGTACGCAGATAGCGAGATCACTTTACCTGGATATGGCCCAGTACTAAGTATTCAAACAGAGTACGCAGATAGCGAGATCACTTTACCTGGAGATGGCCCAGTACTAAGTATTTAAACAGAGTACGCAGATAGCGAGATCACTTTACCTGGAGATGGCCCAGTACTAAGTATTCAAACAGAGTACGCAGATAGCGAGATCACTTTACCTGGATATGGCCCAGTACTAAGTATTTAAACAGAGTACGCAGATAGCGAGATCACTTTACCTGGAGATGGCCCAGTACTAAGTATTCAAACAGAGTACGCAGATAGCGAGATCACTTTACCTGGAAATGGCCCAGTACTAAGTATTCAAACAGAGTACGCAGATAGCGAGATCACTTTACCTGGAGATGGCCGAGTACTAAGTATTCAAACAGAGTACGCAGATAGCGAGATCACTTTACCTGGAGATGGCCCAGTGATATGTATTTAAACAGAGTACGCAGATAGCGAGATCACTTTACCTGGAGATGGCCCAGTGATATGTATTTAAACAGAGTACGCAGATAGCGAGATCACTTTACCTGGAGATGGCCGAGTACTAAGTATTTAAACAGAGTACGCAGATAGCGAGATCACTTTACCTGGAGATGGCCCAGTACTAAGTATTCAAACAGAGTACGCAGATAGCGAGATCACTTTACCTGGAGATGGCCCAGTACTAAGTATTCAAACAGAGTACGCAGATAGCGAGATCACTTTACCTGGAGATGGCCCAGTGATATGTATTTAAACAGAGTACGCAGATAGCGAGATCACTTTACCTGGAGATGGCCCAGTGATATGTATTTAAACAGAGTACGCAGATAGCGAGATCACTTTACCTGGAGATCGCCCAGTACTAAGTATTCAAACAGAGTACGCAGATAGCGAGGTCACTTTACCTGGAGATGGCCCAGTACTATGTATTCAAACAGAGTACGCAGATAGCGAGATCACTTTACCTGGAGATGGCCCAGTACTATGTATTCAAACAGAGTACGCAGATAGCGAGATCACTTTACCTGGAGATGGACCAGTACTAAGTATTTAAACAGAGTAGGCAGATAGCGAGATCACTTTACCTGGAGATGGCCCAGTACTAAGTATTCAAACAGAGTACGCAGATAGCGAGATCACTTTACCTGGAGATGGCCCAGTACTAAGTATTCAAACAGAGTACGCAGATAGCGAGATCACTTTACCTGAAGATGTACGGTAGGCCATATCGATCGTGTTTCAGAATTTCTCGGAAAGACGTCAGCCTTCCTTGGTATAAAGCGTTTGACCTACTTACCTGGAGACACATTCAATGAGGTAGATATACGTATATAAAATTCGCAACAAAACCGAACGCTTATATATATATATATATACCTTTAAGGTAATGTACATTCCATAACATAAGCTACAAGCTATAACGAAGTTCGTTGGAGAGTACTGTATACTATACTATACTTTACTATACTATACTATACTGTACTGTACTGTACTGTACTGTACTGTACTGTACTGTACTGTACTGTACCATACCATACCATACCATACCATACCATACCATACCATACCATACCATACCATACTATACTATACTATACTATACTATACAGCATATACTTAATCATAGCATCGTGTATAGTAAACATTCTAATTAAAGAGTTTCTCATTAAACTGGTTTAACAGAGGCTTGCATATATATATAACTATCCTAGCTCACATCAATGTACATGCCGACCGTCTGTAACTATATGGAATTGAGAAAGGTGTTTGTGTATAAGTAAACACGACGTCTGTCAGGGTATTCATAAAGCCTTGTCGTGTCAGCGCGAGTCAGTGGTTTTAAATGAAAGGCGGCGCCGAGTAGCGTAACAGAATCTCGCCGTATATGTACATATTGGTGTTGTCATGTCCCACACTCCGCCTTCACGGTCAGCGTGACATATTCAGATTATTGTTAACCAGCTCCCTTTGTAGTCTACAACAGCAAACTGTTTTGATATAATTATTCAACATGATGACCACAACCGAGACATCGTCATTATACTCTCAAAACTTAGTTTGTTTTCCTGAAATCCAGAATTTGAAATAAGAAGCTAAGCACCTCCACTTAGATTCATTCAAGTTAAAGTTTTCAATGAAATGTTGATTTTAATAATATATATTGAGTTAGATGAAATATTGATTTTTGAAAAAATATAATGTTTGTGAAATGTTGACTTTAGAAATATTTATTGACTTTGGTGGAAGTTTTACTTTGATAAAATAATGAATTTGATGACATGTTGACTTTAAAAATATATTTTGAGTTATGTGAATTGTTGACTTTTGAAATATTTATTGACCTTGTGAAAGTTTAATTTAAATAAAATTTTGACTTTGAAAAAGATTTTTTGGAATTTAGTGAAATGTTGACTTTGATCAAGTATTTATTTGGTGGATGCGACGCATTTCGACTTTAAAAAGTTGAAAAGACTTGTAATCAAGTCGAAATGCGACACATCCTTCCATCATAAAAAAATATCCTTACCACCTGTCCATCTCTTGTGTGCATTGTTGTGCTATCAAAGTTGTAATTACCTGGAAAGGGCTTTTATAAGTTGGATAACTTGTGCCCAATCCCTTTCTTGACTGAATGAAATATGTTTCAATCAATCATAAAACAATGATATCTACGGATAGTGTTGTCTGCATGGCTAAACCTAACCATGCAATTTTCGTTTTAGAACTCTTATAATTAATTTAGGTGTATTATTATCTAGCCATTGGTGTCACTTATTAATATGTTGTGAGAGCACTTTATTTCAGTGAGAAATTCGTGATACAATAGTGGTAACTCGGAGGTATTTCTTCTAGACAGTTTGAGTCATAAGCGTATGCTTCTCCATGACTTACAACGGATCAAACACTTAACTTCGGCTCATTTCATAGTGTGGATTGTGAACAACAGTGTATGCATGGATGCTAATTATAAGGTATAGCGTACATGGCGCACTATTAGTCTTCCAGGCCTGATCTCAGTGCTAATCCATATCCTTTGGAATAGGAAATGTTTAAGTCTTTGATGGGCATTTCATAGTAGGATAGAGAGAAGTTTTATTCTGGATAACACATTCTTTATTCTGAAACTACTCCACATTCCATGAAACAATAAGCATATTCTTAAAAATGTCGTGTATGCTTCTCAACAAAAATGTTGTTTTGTTCTTTTTTTCAAACGTTTAAGACCAGATTCATGCATTTCAGATTAGGTGATTTTCAAAGGTTGAAACCTCAAGGCGCTGGACAATGCCATGGAGTCGACCCTACAGTGGGGAGGAGAGACCAGTCGTCAGGGGAGACAACCCACACTTTGTACTGCACACCCACATCCAATGTTCCGTCCTGGCTCGTGGCTGAAGTCTCGCGAACAGGATGAATTTACGAGAACTAGTTGAATTTACGAGATCAGACTGAAGTATCGAGAGAGCTGATGTCTCGACAACAGGCTGAACCGCTTTGCACTCAATATCTTTCAGACGTCACATCTCTCGGAGAAGCATTTTAGTTTTTGGAAAACGTTTTTAAAAACATACGCTTGCAAGTTGCGGCTCTGACAATAAGTTACCTCAATGGCGTATAAGCGATAACTAAAGAGATTGTATATCATATATACAGGTTCAATATAGTGCTAACATCACTAGACTAAAGGGTGTCCAACCAGTACAAGAGCCATACACACCGTAGTTGAACATTCAAACAGCCATCGAGGAAAGTAAGCGAGACAGAAACAATTGGACATATGGTGAAATGGCGTCCGAAGTCCTTTAGTATTTTGAATAGGTATGGCTGGTACCTGAACCTGTAGTTGACTGTTGACCTGTAGGTTATAACTGTAAGACGAAACACGGATATCAGACATTGCATACCGGCGATGAACACACATCTGGTCCTATCTATTTCCAACTCGGTAGTTACAACTTTAAATTGACTTGATAATCACTGCAACATGGATTAAGGAAGTGAAATACAGGCCAAATATTCCCCAGAACAACCTACATATACTTGAGACATTAGTGGCGTCCTAAGTGAAATATACAGTTGTGTAAACCAAACAGACACCCACTGCAATAGTGTTACCTCCATCACGGACATACAGACAAACATGGCGTCCAAGGTTCTGCAACACTTCCACCAGGTGTCGCACTGTCCGGTCTGCAAGGACATCCTCAGCGAGCCCCGCATCATCTCGTGTGGTCACACCTTCTGTAAGGAATGTATCCAGGGGATGCAACGGACCAACGGGATCAACTCAATCAGTCGAGTTCTGGAGTGTCCGCTGTGCAAGAAGATCACGAAGGTTCCGAAAGGTGGCGCTGTTCAGTTTCCGGTCAACTATATGGCAGTACAGGTACTCCTAACTCGATCGTTGTTCCTGTTTATATATTCGTTCCACTTTTGCTTTATGTGTCATAATTAAAGTCTTAACTATAATATACTATGTGAAAACAGTTAATCAATAAACTGTTTAACAGTAAGTTGTGTAGTTAATATTTCGTGCATATGCTTGGAAATCTGTGTATGGTATTAATAGCTTCCCTGACAAAGGTTGTGAGAGGTCTTGACAGAAATATGCCATTTGAACACTATTCCTAGAAAAGGGCGGCTGTAAACATGGGTAGGGTCAGGGCTGATGTGACGACTCCTGATCTGCTACATTTACAGTAAGTGTTGTGATGTGGTGTGTCAGGTGCGGACTACATATATATTAGTAGGTATGTGAATACACGAACCGAATAAATTGTTATATGATGTTTCAGGTGAACATTGCATGTATATCATTAGATATGTGCATACAGTTATCGTATACGCTGCTGTGTAGTAAATGATAAAACTGTGTTCCCTTTCTGCTTTATTACAGGTGAAGACGGCGGTAGACGAGGCACAGGAGTCGATGAGGAACTCGTACTGTGATGTGTGCGAGGAGAACACGACCCAGCGCGTATTCTGCAGTGCATGTGAGGCGCTGTTGTGTTCCCAATGTCAGGAGAAACACACCCAGACGTTCCCAACTCACAGTGTGGACAGCTGTCTCGGGAACGTCCCTACAAGCCACTGCAGCCAACACTCTGGGAAACTGATCAAGTTTTACTGTCCACCATGCAGTGAGGCTATATGTCAACTCTGTGCCACGAGACATCACGCCGGGTCTTCTCACAAAGTTATCCCCCTTACCGAGGCTAAGGATATCTTCATCAACCAGGTGAAGGAAAACATTGGCGTTTTGAAAGGAAGGCAGAGAAATCTCCGAGAAGCGCAAGAGGATGTCGAGAAGCAGAGAAACGAGGCTGTTGCTAACTTTCTCGTCCAGGAAGGACATATTGAGTCAGCTGCACAGAAGTCTATTAGGAAAATTAAGGAAGAAGAAGCAGAACTGAAGAGACAAATACAGGAGAGACATGATGCAAATCTTCACAATCTCGACAGGTTTGAACAGGTAGCTGAGGGGAACATCACGTCCCTCAGTGAGACGTTGGAAATGAGTGAAGAAGCTCTGAAGGGAATCCAGATTTCCAACTTCTTGACGAGGAGTCACGAGCTGGCGCGCCTCCTGGAGAGGTCGGTGCAGGACTCTGCTGCAGGGATGACGAGACCACAAGTCCAGGACTACTCCTTCTCTGGGTCTGATGGAGCTTCTCCAGCTCTCCTGGGAAGCATCAGTCTCCCGCCTGGCCAGTCTCCCACCGATCTCGACTTTCAGAAACCATTTTCGACCGAGAACGTTGAGGAAATTGAAGAAGAAATCGAAGATGGGAATGACGTAAGGATGAGGGTCAAGAGAAGCAGTGACTTCGTACCCCGGTCCCTGCCATCAGTAACGGTGGATGAAACCCGGCGGAAGCTGTACCACCTGGAGAAAGCCATGTTGATCGGCAGTTTTACCCTCGGTAGCGGCGTACAACACATCCCGATGAACATCATTGGAATCGGACTTCTGCAGAATAATGACGTCATCTGCGCGTACAACACCAACAGAATGGGCCAGGTGGTCCTCTGTACCCAGCCCGACAAGCACCAGGTGGTCTACCACAGCAGGAAGAGCATAGCCGCCTTTGCTTTATACAACTGCGAGGAGTGCGGGGTCGTCCTGGAGGATGACTGCAACATCAGCCGTCTCGTCCTCACCGACATTCCACCGGAAAGAGAAGTCCCGTGTACAACACAGAAGATCAGTTGCAAGGCAGCCAATATCGGAGCTCTAGCGTACGACCCCCGCGGAGTAATGATCCTCTCAGATACAGACAAGAACTGTCTCACTGGACTCGACAGACAGAGCAGACATCCTTTCAAACTCAACGGAAACATGACCGAGGAGAGGGGAGGGTTCACCTCCACCAGGAGTCTGACTGCTGGCCCGGATGGGGAGATAATCCTGTACGACAGCGTGAAGAGGCGATGTGTGGTATTCAGTAGCAACACCAAGTTTCTGAGATACATCTCTCTACCGGATCTGAGCTCCGAGTGCAGCCTGGCTTGTGACCAGCTGGGAGTCCTGTACATCGCTGATGCCAAGCAGAGCAAAGTCTTCCGGACATCACTCAGCGGGGAGGAAGCAGTGACCCAGTTCCTGGACACAGATGACGGGCTCCAGTCGCCCAGGTGTGTCGCTGTGAACGGGCACCATGTAGCAGTGGCCAACTCAATGAATTTCAGTGAAGGAGAGATCAGGGTGTTTGAGTTGATCGGGAACCCTATGACTGACGTGTAGAATGATACAGTTCACGCGTGGAACCCTATGACTGACGTGTAGAATGATACAGTTCACATGTGGCCTTGTGAGAAAGTAAAGACCATGGAAAGTCGTCCGTTTGAAAGTTGAGTAAATAGACTGCGTCATAGGCCACATTACCCATTATGCCGATCTGGAGAATTAAATGACTGGAAATGCGTGAATTGATTTGTTCTAAAAAAGCATGAAACAAGTGTAGAAAGGTATTGGATGTTTGTCCTTTGACAATATGGACGTATGATAGGCAGCTGTTAGGCCTATGTTTCCTGATTCTGCAGGGCTTATAATCTCAGATAAACCATCGTCCGAAATGATACGCCTTTCGCCAGGATTGACAGATATGTATTCTAAATCTATGTGAACGTGTGACGATTTTAAGACATTAGTATGAACTACTGAAAGGAGTACGTATTGTAACTGAAACTGTAACTGTCTTATGTTATAATTATATGGTATATATCATCTGGAGCTACATCCACTATGATCTGTGTACACTGTGGTTATCTTATGTAATCTCGCTCATGTCGTGAATGTTGTCGGTGAAAGTAAAATACTGAAACTATTTCAGATTGTTGATGAATATCAAACACAAAAGTGAAGACAATGCTGGACGCTATGGTTTGGTTAGTGACCTATGGAACCCTGACATCATTGCGACGAACACAGATCTCAATATAATCTCATCAAACTTCCACAATTAAGATATATCTTATACATTCCTATTTCGCCAAGTTGTTACCGTAGTGATGGCTTTGCGTTTATTCCGATTTTATTCCAAACAGATATGTTCCGTCCATTCCAAACCAGATTCAATACATCTGAAACTGTTTCGGTTGTCTGCTGAACTCAAACCACGTATGTGTAGTTGTCAGTGTGATGTCTGATGTCTGTGTAGTTGTCAGTCTGATGTCTGATGTTTGTGTAGTTGTCAGTGTGATGTCTGATGATTGTGTAGTTGTCAGTGTGATGTCTGATGTTTGTATATTACCATAATCTGTCAACATTATTTACAAGCAAGTTCTCAGAATATAGAAGGAACAATGGACCTAGAAGCTGTTTGAAACCTTGTGTTCGGATGTCCTTTAAAAGGGGCAGTAGCACGTTTTTTTGCTAAAATAATTCGCTGAAATGTATTTGAAAAATGATGTCACCAATAGTAAAACACCCTTCTCTCTTCGGAAAATCAAGTTAAAGTATGAGTGTGCATGGTTCCATAAAGTCATGGGAATCGTTTTTGTCATTCTAAATAATAAATTGTGTTCACAATAAAATGGCCGCCATGCAATTTTAGCTTATTACCGGATAATTGGTTTGTGTAATAAGATGTTTTACCCTCTAAAGTAAATATAAATGACATAACAAATCATTATAAATGTGAAATTTGAAAAAAAACTTGCCACTGCCCCTTTAAGACTAACGGATTTACTTTGTAGATAAATTACTAATGCCTGCCTGTTTGTGAAGTTTCTTAGCTGCAGGGAAGAGGGAATAGAGCTCTGGTAACGTGACGTCACTGAACAATGCAATGACATCACGCTATGTGTATCATGACCTCTTCTCACAATCGGTGACGGATTAACTCGGCTGCCCTGGAAAAGGGAACTTATTTTATCTTTCTTCAAATTAATAACTTACTAATCAGGTAATAAGGGGAACGAAGTATATGTTGTCGATATCACAATATCCAAACAAATAAACCAATTTTATTGAAAATTGTTTCCTTGATTATTTAGAAAACTCATCCTCCCCTTTCTGTGACACACTGCTATTTTATTTTATATCGCTTCTCACGCGAACGCCACGTACAGCACGTGTAAAGCACGAATGTTATTAATATACGGGCTGGTGGCGCAGTTATGACATTCGGAAGATGTTAATGCCATGAATCCAATGCAGAGAGTCGTGTGCTGTACAGATATGACTTTGATCGGAAACGGGGTACAATAAGAATGGGAAGAAGCTGAACAACCAAACGAAGATTATTCCACATTCGTTGTGCTATGGCTTACGCTTGTTTCGAGTTCAAGTTGCGTTTAAATGGAAATAATACAACAGCAAAGAGGATGGAAATACCAAAACGCACTTCTAAACGTTATGAATGTTCGCCATACAAAGATTGGTTGAGCTGTACCTCGCGGTATTTTAGTTCTAGTCCGGAAACAAGAGTCCAAGTTACGTTTCCAGGGAAACGGTGAAAAAAGAAAATGCGAAGAAGTTGAAGATACCACAAGTCACATCTACACGTGATGGTTGTTCCACATACAGAGTTTATTTGAGCTGTGACTTACGGCATATGAAATCTGCTCTGGAAACGAGCTCCGGACGGACGGACAGACAGACGGGCGGGCGGAATGACAAACGAACGGACGGGTTGCGAAGATACATTTCTCTGGCAGTTGGAAACGATATTTTTTTCCTTAGCTAACCCGCTGGTGGAGCCAATTTCAATTTTTTAAAAAACATAACATATCTTAGTGCATTTAAAGGTACATCCATTGTGTTGTTGGGGGTGAAATATGCCAAACGTTATAAATGGTCTAACTTTATCGAGAAGTACCAACTGTTACCAAAAACTACCATTTTGATGATACTTGACTTGGTATATTGACGATATGAAGGTAAAAGTGTCGATTTCTGATCGAAAACCGGACAATGCACCGCGTGTGGCGCGCGCCAATGAGTCAAACGTAATTTTGGAATCTTATTTAAACCAGATAAAATAAAACATTTGGGTTGATAATGTTTAATAGGTCATATAACTGCTATGCGTGTAAATAGGACATGCACTTTCGGTTTTTGCACATGCGTAATGATGTAACTCGTTTTTAATTGGAAACTAGTAATTATGATATATTTGGCGGTTGGGGATGAAAATGCAAGCTTAGTGAATTTGTTTGTATTGTAAACAGCACATATGGTGTGTTCGAACATATTAAAGCCAAATCAAATTTTATGAAATACAATGGATGCACCTTTAAGACAAAACATCAGAATAGGTAACGATATATATAGCGAGACGAGCATATCTGAACTGTATTGAGCAGGACATACCAAGCCCCTCCATAGCGCTATAGCGGGGTATGTACAATGACAACGTAAAACTGCTGTTAGCTTCTTCTTCACAGGCCCTCATCACTGGTAGGGAACATGGTTACAGCGAGGGTGGAGTATTTGTGATTATTGCGACAGAGTCCTTGTGATATGTAACAGAGTCATTGCGATTTTAGCCTCGGTATGTCAAGGGTAAGGAGCGATACATGGGTTGCAGATCTACAAACTCAATGTTATCAGAGAATTGAAGTAAAAGTTAGTTAACACATATATCCATATCCACAACTAAATTTATGATGGCCAAATAACCACTGATAATGTCGTAAGGCCAGTAATTGCCACAAAATTCATAGTTTTTCATAAATTATCGGTATTATGTAAGTAACCGGTGCATATAGAATTGTATAAACAAAGCATGTTGCTCCGATTTGGGTTCATCCTCTTATATCCTAAAGCATTCGGCGTTTTATCAGTACAAAGATGTAGATATCAGTTACCTTGAAATTTTCTAATGTGTCGTAGAAAATGTGTGATTACAAAATTGATGTAACGGACACTTTCGTCATTGTCACAGATTAATTAGTTAATTGGCTTGATTCGTCCAATGTGACCTACGAATTGGATAATTGAAACCTGTTTCTGGAAGCAGAAGATAAACGGTGCTGTTTTTCTTCATTGGAAAATCTTATGGCATGGATGTTGCTGTTTTGATGAAATGTTACTACATCAGAAAATAATTGATTAGCAATGTTAATTTCACGACAATCAGCATTTGCAAAGATATGGAAATGCCGTCCATTCCTCCATCTTGTTTTATGTATGCAAATAATGTGTTACATAAGGCAACAGTACTTGTAATCCATGTATTACATGTATAGGCTTGAAGAGAAAAAATACACACATAATTTCAGGAAAATGCTTAATTTGGCATTATTTTGTAGAAAGATGTATCTTTCGAATCTAGTTAAATAGTTCAATAGCAATTCACCTCAGTATTTGTTCAAGCAATGGCACCCATTTATGACACCGCGTGTGAAACATTTCGTCAACATAACGTCCTCATAAAGTAAAATGTATCCTATTATTAGTCAGTCTGTGTTTATTAAAAGAGATGATATAACAACAACAACAAAAACGAAATAATTATTGTCAAGACATTATGTAGATATCCACATACTAATAATATTGTAAAAAAAAAACAATCCAAAAATATCGATTCATCAGTCATAATTTATAGTATTTAAAAAATGCCTATATTTTCACACTTCTCAAAACATGTCACAAAAGGATAGATGAGATATCTTAAAAGCAAATTTATTTTAAAAAAAGGCAATATTCATTTCTTTTGGCCTTTCATTAGATCTAAAATCATAGAGCAAAATCAAAATTGTATCATAGAACAAAAAGTAATGCACATCGTTATAAAACTATATAAATCTTTCTATAGATAATAAAACAAATCATCTGAATAACATATGTGCTTTGGAGACGCGGTTTATAAACATGGAACAAAACTGCAATTTTACACCCTGGGACAGAGAAACTTTATACCAACAAAAATGCAAGATAGTTTAATTCAAGGTGCATGGACAGATACTCCTGAAACATAGTTACATGTACATCATGTCTCTTAATGCCAACTTACCTTAATTTGTAAAAAGGAATTGGAATCGTCGTGAGATGGCGAGTTCATGGAATATGGCTTTCGGCTTGTTTTATGACATCAGACAGCGATGATACGTCATCAATTTTAAAATACTAGAAGGAAAATTATGACGACAACATCTTGTACTATAACATGATTTCCATCTTTCATAAAATGTTAAAAGATATAATGTAAAATACCAAACATTATGTACAATGAAAATCCTTTGAAATACAAGTTTCAGCACACCCAGTTTGTGATTGAACAAAATTAATATATACTGTCATTAATGTAGTTTTTCCTTCATCGCATACGTACAACGTCGAATGGTTGACTGTCAAAAAAATGGTATAATGAAAGTTTTTATATCACTTTATGAGATATATATATAGTCATCACATACCTCCAAAATCGAATGTTTGACTGTTGAACATTTGGTATAATTTATTCTGGCCCCTTTGTGTAGATGACGATTAAGAGTACGCATAAACAAATGTATCCTATACTTCTATCACATCATCGGTCTCAACAACATTGCCTTTATGATAATGTCAACTATATCAGGAAATAATTATTGTGAATTTTCTGGCTTTGTCAGGAGGCCTTTTTGTAATATATATTGGTTTGATTTTTACTTCATATTTGTGTCTGAATTCAATATTGTCCATTGAGGGGTTTATCAATATAGACACAGATGGTAAATGGATATTACATGAGGTATTCGCCAACGAAATGTTGATAAACAATGCATGCGGCGTATTGATTTTTCCTATTTGAAACGAAAGTAATATACGAATTTTCCATTACCATCATATTGCCATCACAAATTCTCCATTACCAGTGATAAATAATAAGTTAGGCATTTATATAACAATAATATGAAATATGTTTGTTAATTTTAGCATACATCCTAGTGATGGAATTTTACTGACAAACTAGAAGGACATTCACTTTATATTTGTCTATTGTTGTATGCTATTATTATTACTGATTTTCTCATATTTCTCACGAAAATGACTTTAATTACAGTTTGGGATTTAGTTAAAGCTGTGCGTTTGATTTGTTTGTCAAAGAGAATACAAATGATTTAAAGGTACATCCATTGTGTTTCATAAAATTTTATTTGGCTTTAATACGTCCCAACAAACCATATGTGCTGTTTACAGTACGAATAAATTCACTCAGCTTGCATATTCATTCAAAATCGCAAAATATATCATAAGTAATAGTTTCCAATTAAAATCATTAAACATCATTATGCATGTGTAGAAACTGAAACTGCACGACCCATTTACATGCACAGTAGTTATATGACCTATTAAACATTATCAACACAAATTTGTCTTGTTGCCTTTTGTAAATAAGTTTCGAAAATGACGTTTGATTGATTGACGCGCGCCACAAGCGGTGCATTGTCCGGTTTTCGATCAGAAATCACAACTTTTACCTTCATATCGTCAATGTACTACGTCGACTATGACCAAAATGGTAGTTTTCGGTAACAGTCGGTACTTCCCGATAAAGTAACACTATTAATAACGTTTTGAATATTTGACCCCCACCAACACAATGGATGTACCTTTAAGATAACATTATGTATTGATGTGGCAAGTTATAATATAAAATACCAGAAACTAAAGCTATTATTTTCATTTCATCATGTCACATTGCAAAGACTCTGTACAATAATGCAAAGACTCTGTGACAAATGACAAAGACTCTGTTACATATCACAAGGACTCTGTCGCAATAATCACAAATACTCAACCCCCCCACTGTAACCAACTCTACCAGTGCTCATGTGACGCACCCTTTACAAGGCCAACACGACCCGGGTAACTTGAAAGTAGGTCACCTGTTATCTCGTACTCTACAGGTGCCCCTCGCGGTACACAAGTGGACTAAAATATATCTGCCCAGACATTGATTCGTGGCTGTCCCTCACAGGTTGTACAATACGTAGAAGTTCAAAGCTTCACGTGGCACTTTCATCGTATTCACAAAAACGCATGCTTTTCACGAGTGCTTTCTAAACAAAGAAGCATGTGCAGAATTTATCTTACGTTGGTCGAGTAATACAAAGGTAAACAGCACGTGAGCTTGACGGCTATTAATAACCACGTGATATTGACAACATTGACTATACAGTGGAGCCAGTATTCGGGCTGTGAGGACCTACATAATCTAAAGCTGACATCCGCAGAGTAACACATCACACTCAACATGCTACGTCTCGTGATCCTCGTCGGTGTTGTTGCTGCAGTGTTGAGTCAGGCGCCACCCCCGTGTTGCTCCCCAGACAAGTGGGAAGCTCTGGAGGCAGGGCAGGGTGGATTTCTCGCCGATGGGAAACCGGAGATTCTGACGGTAGGTGTCCTCCGTTATCATCGATCTGTACATTATAGCCTATTATAGGTAATGTGCTCAGTACTGATAATGTGATGTGTAATGTGCTGGGAAATGGTAATGTGCTGTGTAAAGGTAATGTCCTCGGTAATGTTAATATGCTAGGTAATGGTAATGTGCTGGGAAATGGTAATGTGCTGTGTAAAGGTAATGTCAATATGTTAGGTAATGGTAATGTGTTGGGTAATGGTATTTTGCTGGGTAATGGTATTTTGCTGGGTAATGGTATGTTGCTGAGTAATGGTAATACACATCTCATGAATAAAGACGTTGATATACACATATCATGAATAAAGAAGTTGTTATACACATATCATGAATAAAGAAGTTGCTATACACATGTCATGAATAAAGAAGTTGTTATACACATATCATGAATAAAGAAGTTGTTATACACATATCATGAATAAAGAAGTTGTTATACACATATCATGAATAAAGAAGTTGTTATACACACATCATGAATAAAGAAGTTGTTATACACATATCATGAATAAAGAAGTTGTTATACACATATCATGAATAAAGAAGTCGTTATACACATATCATGAATAAAGAAGTTGTTATACATATGTCATGAATAAAGAAGTTGCTATACACATATCATGAATAAAGAAGTTGGTATTCACATCTCATGAATAAAGAAGTTGTTATACACATATCATGAATAAAGAAGTTGTTATACACACATCATGAATAAAGAAGTTGGTATTCACATCTCATGAATAAAGAAGTTGTTATACACATCTCATGAATAAAGAAGTTGTTATACACACATCATGAATAAAGAAGTTGTTATACACAAATCATGAATAAAGAAGTTGTTACCCACATTAGAATAAAGTTATTGTTCACACATTAAATAAGAACTTGCTATCAACATATGAACAAAGAAATTGTTATCCATAAATCATGAAAAACTTGTTGTTATCCACCGATCGTGTTGTTAATTTGTTATTCGTACATCAAAAATAAAGAAATTATCCTACACATATCATGAATAAAGAAGTTGTTTTACACATCTCATGAATAAAGAAGTTGTTATACACATATCATGAATAAAGAAGTTGCTATACACATGTCATGAATAAAGAAGTTGTTATACACATATCATGAATAAAGAAGTTGTTATTCACATCTCATGAATAAAGAAGTTGTTATACACATATCATGAATAAAGAAGTTGTTATACACACATCATGAATAAAGAAGTTGTTATGCACAAATCATGAATAAAGAAGTTGTTATACACACATCATGAATAAAGAAGTTGCTATACACACATCATGAATAAAGAAGTTCTTATACATATAACATGAATAAAGAAGTTATACACATATCATGAATAAAGAAGTTGTTATACACACATCATGAATAAAGAAGTTGTTATACACATATCATGAATAAAGAAGTTGTTATACACATATCATGAATAAAGAAGTTATTATACACATATCATGAATAAAGAAGTTGTTATACACATATCATGAATAAAGAAGTTGATATACACATATCATGAATAAAGAAGTTGTTATACACATATCATGAATAAAGAAGTTGTTATATACATATCATGAATAAAGAAGTTGTTATACACATATCATGAATAAAGAAGTTGTTATATACATATCATGAATAAAGAAGTTATTATACACATCTCATGAATAAAGAAGTTGCTATGCACATATCATGATAGTCCAGCTTCAGGACTGTAAATAAAAAGGAGCCTTTAATACAGTCTAGGTTCTCCTTCAGCAATTCTAGGCTACAGCAATTTACACATATGAAATGAGACCTAGAAATAAAAATGTTGAAAAGCATGTAATTATTTATTTCAAAAATTATATATTTCATAGACTAAATTTTAGTCTAATATCATGAAGAAAAACTTCCTGCACCTGTTTACTCTGGTCTATCTTGTGCTGACTCGTACAGTTTATGAATAGTTTCGATTACATGCTATTTTTTCCTGTCCTAGTTTTCAACCTGGATTGCGACATACTGTTCCCGGCAATAGAACCAGCAATAAAGGGTTTGTTGGTGACGGTGCATGTTATGTTCTCGAAACGATATTGAGTCACGTGACTCATCTCAGACGACACTGTGAACTCCTCGACACAATACACAAAACACAGTTACAAGCAGTCTCACCACTTGCACACACTACTAGATGTTACCTACATGTAGGTTAATTAATGCTCAATTAACGATACCAGTGATAATTTGTTGTGACCATGTCAGCTCTGTTACCAATTTTCTTAGAGCTTTTTTTTTAAATATTTTTTTTTTTTTTATTATTCACTAGATCAGATTTGTATAGTAAACCATGCATATACATTTGGGTAGTACTTCAAAATAGGAAAAACTTTACGAAATATGTCATAAAATATTTTAACAGTGCTTGAACTCAGCAAAACAAAATCAGATGTCTACTATTCTATATGTTAATTAACTGCTGAAGGAAAACTGTGTGTTCTCCTTCTCTCTTCCTAAAGATCGGCTTGTCAAGGCTATTGTAAAAACTAAATGAAATAAAACAAATTTTGATTTAATAATCATAGTTGATTTTAGTTAACACTAGTGACCTTCGCCAGCAACAGATTGGACTAGGGCAGTAACAGAATGGAAAATCTACACTGTATTTACATTATAATTACATAAAGGAGTTTTTGATGACGTTTAACTATTTATCCTCGAATATTACATCACGAAATAATCAGTCTATATGCATAGCTCTATTTATAGATATATATATGGCTATGTTGCAATGCGAAAATGACATTTCTGGTAACAGTATTGACATTAATGGAAATTGATGTCACTGGTCCTCGGAATATCACTGCAGCTATCAGTTTGCAACTATTTTGGACATTAAGCACTTCCTCAAACTTGCATATTCATTTAATATTTTCCATTTAGCATGGAAATATAACAAATAGTGGTAATAGTTTTGACATTGGTCCGTCAGGACTGTTACATTTGTGTAATATGGCAAAAAGCTCATTCAACATTTCATATGATATAAGAATTTGGAAAAGCTATTTGAGATAGTACAGTGTGCAATATGCTACATGAATATACAATTTGTTTTAAACTTTTGACATTTTATGTCAAAGCTGTTACACCACATATTTTAGCATCCATTATACTCATTGCTTTACAAAAGTTTACTTAGAAATACATTAGAACAATTGCGTCAATGTCAAGAGAAGATTAAAGTAAAGGATCATAAGTTCATTAGCAAGAATTAAACCTTTGTTTGAATAAAAAGCAGTGAGATGTCAAAACTGTTACCAGCTATATCAAATCTGTTACCGATTTTCAATGTATCTATATACAATGATAATGTTTGAAATTCATGAGTTTTGTTATCCAATGTTTAGAAAAAGACAACTTATGTAATGCAATATTAAAAAAATGTCAAAACTGTTACTTCATTATGTCAAAAGTGTTACCAAAATAATTATCATCATTAACTCTTTGTTTTACCGAAGTGTACGTTCAAATATGAAAACCATTCTAAAAATATCAAGGAAATATGTTAGTAAGGGAACATTATAAAGAATTTAGTTTGGGTAATAAGCAATGACTTAATTGTCAGAACGGTTCCGCTCTTGTCCAATCTGTTACAAGTTTGAACAGCAACAGAACTGACGGTAACAGTTTTGACTGTTGCCCATTTATCAGTTCTGAAACAATGATTGCTCCCGATTGTAACCATAGCAACGACTCATTTGACTGATGCCTTAATTTGCTTTTATTTTGAATGACTACTGTTTTGATAAGTACCTGTTACATGTGTTTTATTCATAACATATTTGACAATTGTTATAGACAGCGTATGCTACCAAACTGAAGTTGATTTTTTCAATTAAACTTCTAACAGTGCAGTCAAACTGCCATCCAATGGCAAGGCAGGTACATGGAGGCCAATGACAAGTTATTGTTGACATCAAGGGAGCACTCATTGTTTGCATATGATTCATCACGGTAACAGAACTGACATAAAACCTTGTGGGAAGGTGAAAAAGTAAATAAAATTTCACTTTTGTGATTTTGTTCCAGTTTGTATATCTATTAGCTTGTATTAGAAACTGTGAATTTTCATTTTATTTATCGTTTCAATTATGCTACAAAATGTTATTTTCTACTTTGGGACAGGCACTTTTGCTCGAATTTCGTACTTAAAAATGCTACAAAACCGTTATTTATGAAAATATTATTGATAAAATGATTTAATGGACATTCAATGTACTGGTATTTTTATATAGTAATTACATAGAAGATATATGATTGACAGTATACTGGAGATTTGCAAACATTCGTTCATTTCGCTCAAAGTTGGAACTAAAGCTAGAAATAATTTCTCCCTCCAGGTTATCTCCTACATCTCGTTTGACCGCAATGAACAAAAAGTGTTCGCCTTCACGAACACCACAGCGGGAGCAAAAACCTTCTCTCAGAAGATCTACCAGGATTTTAACACGGTATAGTATACACCTCATTCTTCTCGTTCAAAAGCATGTTCATCTCACCCACGGTATAGTATACACCTCATTCTTCTCCTTCAAAAGCATGTTCATCTCGCCCACGGTATAGTATACACCTCATTCTTCTCCTTCAAAAGCATGTTCATCTCACCCATGGTATAGTATACACCTCATTCTTCTCGTTCAAAAACATGTTCATCTCACCCACGGTATAGTATACACCTCATTCTTCTCCTTCAAAAGCATGTTCATCTCACCCACGGTATAGTATACACCTCATTCTTCTCGTTCACAAGCATGTTCATCTCACCCACGGTACAGTATACACCTCATTCTTCTCCTTCAAAAGCATGTTCATCTCGCCCACGGTATAGTATACACCTCATTCTTCTCCTTCAAAAGCATGTTCATCTCGCCCACGGTATAGTATACACCTCATTCTTCTCCTTCAAAAGCATGTTCATCTCGCCCACGGTATAGTATACACCTCATTCTTCTCGTTCAAAAGCATGTTCATCTCACCCACGGTATAGTATACACCTCATTCTTCTCCTTCAAAAGCATGTTCATCTCACCCACGGTATAGTATACACCTCATTCTTCTCGTTCACAAGCATGTTCATCTCGCCCACGGTACAGTATACACCTCATTCTTCTCGTTCAAAAGCATGTTCATCTCACCCACGGTATAGTATACACCTCATTCTTCTCGTTCACAAGCATGTTCATCTCACCCACGGTACAGTATACACCTCATTCTTCTCGTTCATCTCACCCACGGTATAGTATACACCTCATTCTTCTCGTTCATCTCACCCACGGTATAGGATACACCTCATTCTTCTCGTTCACAAGCATGTTCATCTCACCCACGGTATAGTATACACCTCATTCTTCTCGTTCACAAGCATTTTCATCTCGCCCACGGTACAGTATACACTTCATTCTTCTCCATAGCATCAACCTGTTTAAGTCTAAAAGACAATTTGTTTGTTGGACTATGAAGATTCCTGGCAAAAAGAGTCACTCATAAAATCATTCTTTAACGACTGTTTTCAGCCAAGCACTTTTGCAGTTTCTTATAAGATATACATGAACCGCCTTCAACACGGAAGTATTGAATATCTTTCACCGTGTAGCGAGCCCGAACCATGTTACACAATTCGTATTGACGCGACAAAGAAACATCCTCGCTCTATGCCATGGTTCAATTCGCCATGTCTGAAATGCAATGTTTGTACAATCCGAGACAGCTCTGATAAACGGATTATCTCCAGATCAAAGGTCAAGATTCTGACGTCAGGAGTCATTTGTCTTTGTGGAGAAGTCATGATGTTAGTGCGTTGGAGAACTATTCCTCGTGGTCGCTTAGCAATGTACATGAGGCGATTCTGATTAATTATAATCAATCATAAATTAAATTGCTCATGGCTGCTCTGGATAGATAAACATTTAACTTTCTCGACATGATTATACTGAAGAAGATAATAAATCCTCTGTTTGTAATGACAGCTGTGTATGTAATTCAGAAAGTCCAGTACACCTATGACGTCAGAGAGGGCACCTGTGTGAAGAGTGACATCCCCAGACAATTCAACAATGGATGCCTGCCAAGTAAGAACACTTTAAAAAACATTCCAATGTTTGTGTCATCAGACCTAGTTGGCCTTGTGACCTTCGTCCGTCTGCCATCTGTCACCTCAGTCTCTTTAAAATCAGACAGCGTAACGTCTAAAACTAATTACGGTCTGGGTTTAATGAGACTGTCATCTGTAAAGCTTTCACATGTTCAACATCTCCTCAAGAACTACGTTCGTACTGCACCCTTCGAGCTTAGTGTGGAGATTATGTGGTGCACAGTGGTGTAGTTGTTAGCATGCTCGCCCTCCATCGCCAGCGGCCCGGGTTCGAATCCCTGTGGAGACACCAGACATTTGTGATCTGGGTCTTATACTGCTCAAGGCACTTCATCCACATTGCACTCAGTCCACCCAGCTGTTTAAATGGGTACCTGAACACGGGGGGTACGGACCTATATGGTCGCGCGGAGCGCTTAGTAGCGACACCGATAGTACAATTCCTTCAGGGTAAAAATTGTACCGCCATTGAATTGCCATTGAGACGTTAAAATGTACATTATTATTGATATCCCTGCCACATGTGGAACCAAGTATAACACCTTTAATAGTCTTCAACCCTAAATCTAACTTATAGTCTATCAACCTAAATCTAGCTTATAGTCTATCAACCTAAATTTAGCTTATAGTCTATCAACCTTACTTTTGGGACTGCGTTTTTCGCAATTATCTTATTCATTTTTCAATTCTGTCGATTATTTTTATGGGCATAATGATTATTGTACTTGACGTAACAGAGACTTTTAATACTGATTTCATAGCTCAATTAAAAAGTTGTCTATATAACTATCATTATATTTGTGTGTGTTTGATTCTGCACAGGCGGGTGTAATGTCTAAAGGTTCGGGTAAACTTGCAATGCACGTGCGTGACCTGAGCTCAGGTTTACTGTGTGGTGGGATTATTAGATGTCATTGGATGGATCGTCTCAAAATAGAAACGTCATTTGCTGAGAAGTCTTAAGCACGTGGATCGTAATTACTTTGAGATGTCCCCCAAAATCTACACACATAGTAAAATTGACCTCGGGTCATGCACGTGAATCGAAAGCTTACACGACCTGCTAGACATTACCCCAAATGTTCCTACACCCACCTTTGTAATATCAAAACAAACACAAACATATAATGATAGCTATTTGAGTAACCTTTGTATCTAGATTATGAAATAAATGTTAAAAATATGTTCCTATTACGTCAAATGGTATAATTAAGATATTTAGGGAAAAGGAAGTCCCAGAAATTATGGGAAGCTCCAATAATGGTAATATTCTCCATGTTGTATTGAGGTTAAGGTGTGTATATCATTGCAGACAACTGTGGCACGTGTTTACGGGGTATGTTAGCTATTTTGATTTTTTGCAGTTGATCCATGGTGATGACGTCACTCTATTGTGTTAACAGTGGATTATTTTTAAGAATCTACTGGTCATTGGCTAATCCAGTTAGGAGGGGTGTCAGGTTTTGACCTTTTCGTAATGGCTCACAAAGTAATTTGTTCAAGAATGATGTATTTTGTCTAAGTATATCTGATTAGAATCTTAAAATATCTGATTATTTTTGTAATGTCTGACCCGGGAATCGAACATGTAACCCTTCGTCTGTTACGCAGCGCCCTAACCTATTCGGCTACCAGGCCTGCTAGTAATCATTTTATTGTTTGTCAGTAAGATCCCTGCATTCTAAACAAGACTGGTAAAGTGTGAAACGCATGGGGATCGTGCTGAAACACATGAAATGCAGAAGTTTGGCTGTCAGTCAAATCGCTGTGCGTGGAAGATTTGCACCATGCACGTGCGTGGAAGATTCCATTTCATAAGGGTCGAAGCTACGTGTACCATATCCGATGAATGGGCACAGAAATTTGCAAAATAATATTTGTTTAGGTTACATAATTGAAATGTATTGTCTATAATGCTAGATAATCACATATGTATGTTTCGTGACGTCATACATGGATTAAGATGGAGAATGCATGAGGAGCCGTGGATTCGTTAAAAATAATCAACTCGGGGCTCGTTGATTATTTTTAACGAATCCACGGCTCCTCATGCATTCTCCATTACAGAATGTTGAAATCGTATTGTAGTTTTTGACAATTATGTGATTTTTTTGCAAATTTTGAAAATGATTGTTAATAATGTTTTGGAGAGACTATTCAAAGCTTATATCCACGTGTTCCAGAGGATGCTAGATATATGGGCGAGTTCAGCATGGGTCTGGGCAAGGAGTTCCTACGCGCCAAATCCTACACTCTCCATGTAGACGAGTCCGGCGTCATCCTGGACGCGTCCATCACCGTCACCGAGGATCTGTGTGTCCCTATCGGCGAGAACGTGGTGGGCTCCCAGAGCAAAGGTGAGTCAAGCCTCACATGCAATGCACTTGTCAGCCATTCATGACCTTGACATTCATTTGACCTGGAGAAGACCTATCCCGATTCCCGGGCCTACGTTCTCGTTAAAAGGCCCCGGAACAAGGATATAGGTACTCCAGGTCGCATGCATGCCAAGGTCATGAATGGCTGACAAGTGCACTGCATTGGCGATGCTTTGAGACATAATACCGTAGTACAGTCGGAGAAATGATATGTACTAGGTATTGTAATATTTGTTTACGTATGTAGTTGCACACTGCGGTTCGAATCTACCGATTCATAGGTTCTGTGAATATTGCTGGAATTAATAAACGATTTAAAAGGTGAGTTTTCGCTGATTTTCGTAAGCGGGGAAATTGGCTTGAAAATTTGGAGGTAGCGATATACGATATGTCTTGTCGCATACCTTTTGACATAATGATCCGATTGTGACCATTTATAGCTCACTTTGTCAGGAAATCATTCAGCTTACATATCGTAGTCATCGACTGGGCCATAAAAATGTTTTTCGGTGCGAATTATGACTTTGAATGAGGATGGGGTGGTTGTGTCGTTACATCCCTTTCCTTTAATATAGCAATAGGTGTATGTCTTTCAAACGCTGTTTCTGAGCAATACACGCCCCTGTGCTCAGTGTTGCCAACTAGTTTTGCATCGCTATTTATAAATGTATATTTGCAGCTAATGACTCGCGTGACTGTTGAATGTTGATGATCGCTGCCACCATTGCTCAATTTTAAGTCATGTCATTGGCTGGTTATTTTCAGCCGATACGGGTATTATCGTTATCACACACTCAGGGTATTATCTAGTGTAACGGATTAACATATCCTGTTAATGATTGCTAATGATTGTGATCTAGCGAATATTTATCGAGATAGCGCAGCATTTTGGTTGACCATAGTCATAGTAACAATGGAGTTGAGCGTAGTCATAGTAACAATGAAGTTGAGCGTAGTCCTAGTAACAGTGAAGTTGAGCGTAGCCATAGTAACAATGGAGTTGAGCGTAGTCATAGTAACAATGAAGTTGACCGTACTAGTCATAGTAACAATGGAGTTGACCGTAGTCATAGTAACAGTGGAGTTGACCGTAGTCATAGTAACAGTGGAGTTGACCATAGTCATAGTAACAGTGGAGTTGACCATAGTCATAGTAACAGTGGAGTTGACCATAGTCATAGTAACAGTGGAGTTGACCGTAGTCATAGTAACAGTGGAGTTGACCATAGTCATAGTAACAGTGACCGTACTAGTCATAGTAACAATGGAGTTGACCGTAGTCATAGTAACAGTGGAGTTGACCGTAGTCATAGTAACAGTGGAGTTGACCATAGTCATAGTAACAGTGGAGTTGACCATAGTCATAGTAACAGTGGAGTTGACCGTAGTCATAGTAACAGTGGAGTATACCGTAGTCATAGTAACAGTGGAGTTGACCATAGTCATAGTAACAGTGGAGTTGACCGTAGTCATAGTAACAGTGGAGTTGACCATAGTCATAGTAACAGTGGAGTTGACCGTAGTCATAGTAACAGTGGAGTTGACCGTAGTCATAGTAACAGTGGAGTTGACCATAGTCATAGTAACAGTGACCGTACTAGTCATAGTAACAATGGAGTTGACCGTAGTCATAGTAACAGTGGAGTTGACCGTAGTCATAGTAACAGTGGAGTTGACCATAGTCATAGTAACAGTGGAGTTGACCATAGTCATAGTAACAGTGGAGTTGACCGTAGTCATAGTAACAGTGGAGTTGACCGTAGTCATAGTAACAGTGGAGTTGACCATAGTCATAGTAACAGTGGAGTTGACCATAGTCATAGTAACAGTGGAGTTGACCGTAGTCATAGTAACAATGGAGTTGACCGTAGTCATAGTAACAGTGGAATTGACCATAGTCATAGTAACAGTGGAGTTGACCATAGTCATAGTAACAGTGGAGTTGACTGTAGTCATAGTAACAGTGGAGTTAACAGTAACAGTGTTCTCCCTATCGTTTTCACTACATCAGTCAGAGCTATGTGCCTTCCCACATGGATTGACTATGTGACTAGTTCCCAATTTGGGACTGTTTGAAACTGTATGCGTGACTAAGTTTTGACTTTAGTCATTGATAGCAAGGATAGATCCGACGATCAAGCCATTAGTGATGAAAGACATGGTATTTCGTATTGACAGCTTCAAAACGTTAATTGGAATCTACACTATGACACTGGTTCTTTCTATTTCAGAGCCTCTGGCCATCACATACGGGTTTGTTAACGTCACCCCAGGCATCAGAGACCCGGCTATCTTCAACCTTCCTGCTGCCTGTAAAAAGGTAATTAACACTGTAACATTAGTTGGGGGCGTCAAGGTTACACTTTCAATGGTGTTTATTACAGATGAACAGGTCATTTGAGATGAGAGAGAGAGAGAGAGAGAGAGAGAGAGACCGGTGTATATAGAGATGTGCGTGTATATATATATATATATATATATATATATATATATATATATATACATATATATATATATATATAGAGAGAGAGAGAGAGAGAGAGAGAGAGAGAGACCGGTGTATATAGAGATGTGCGTGTATATATATATATATATATATATATATATATATATATATATACATATATATATATATATAGAGAGAGAGAGAGAGAGAGAGAGAGAGAGAGAGAGAGCTGTGTATATAGAGATGTGCGTATATATATATATATATATATATATATATATATATATATATATATAGAGAGAGAGAGAGAGAGGGAGAGAGAGAGAGAGAGAGAGAGAGAGAGAGAGAGAGAGAGAGAGAGACCGGTGTATATAGAGATGTGCGTGAATATATATATATATATATAGAGAGAGAGAGAGAGAGACCGGCGTATATAGAGATGTGCGTGTATATATATATATATATATATATATATATATATATATATATATATATATATATAGAGAGAGAGAGAGAGAGAGAGAGAGAGAGAGAGAGAGAGAGACCGGTGTATATAGAGATGTGCGTGTATATATATATATATATGTGGAGAGAGAGAGAGAGAGAGATAGAGAGAGAGATAGATATAGAGAGAGATAGAGATAGATAGATAGAGAGATAGAGAGAGAGATAGATAGAGAGATATAGATAGAGAGAGAGAGATAGAGAGATAGATAGATAGAGAGATAGATAGAGAGAGAGATAGATAGAGAGATAGATAGAGAGAGATAGATAGATAGAGAGAGAGATAGATAGAGAGAGAGATAGATAGAGAGAGATAGATAGAGAGAGAGATAGATAAAGAGAGAGTTAGATAGATATAGAGAGAGTTAGATAGATAGAGAGAGAGAGATAGATAGAGAGATAGATAGATAGATAGCGATATAGATAGATAGAGAGATAGAGAGATATAGATATATATATATATATATATATATATATATATATATATATATATCCCTAGCAGGCGGAAGTAATGAACCGCTCCCTACACTCGGCATATTGGACTTGTCACGGCAAACGTAGGTTTGTAACTGAAGGAATAAAACTCCTTGAACGCACGTCCAGTTAATCATCCAAAGATACCACATTTTGCATAATGTCTATTGGAGACAAGCCACATCTCATTGGCTCGATCGAATCAATGCTCGCACAAGTTCGGTTTAACTGTGGGAAATTACCTATGTAAAGATTGCAAGTCTGTAGGTATTTGAACACGAGGAAAGGCTTATTGCCTGTGTTTGTTATTTATCGAATGCGAAGCGAGTAGTATACATGGAGAAGTGCAGATAGTTTCATAAATGTTTTTCCACTGAAATCTGAAATAGTTCAAAACATCGACTGAGGCATTCGAAACTAGCACATGTTAACGTACGAGGACCATTCCGAGAGTTATCCCCCTTGCATTCCATATGTATAACAGACCAATTTCTCTGTTTTGTTTCAGAACGCCACAAAGGTTGAGTTCCTACCTCAGGTCCAGCATCACCGCCGCGCTTTCTTTTAAAGATACTTCCTGGCTTTACATTGACAGCATTGTCCTTCTAATAAAACATCTGTTTCTGTATTCTAACACTGCTTAAAATATACTAAAAAAACTACTACGTATTTCATTGAAACCAAAGGATATGTGTGAAGACCTGCACCGATCTGTTAACAATCACATCGACCTGACACTGGCTACTCTGGTGTCGACATGAGTACTCTATATATGTGTATCGTGACCTTTGAGGTCACTTTATCAACGACGAGTTAGAAAACGACCCCTGCATGCATGCACTTGTTTAGCTGAATGTATGGAAGGTGGAAGGTTCCTCGAGCACAGCAGATGGGACGTGGTTTAGGCGTTACGATAACTGTGTTATCCGATAGCATGAGGCCCAGGTTGTGTTACTCTCTATATAACTCCACACATTGTATACATTATACATTATTATATTGTATCTCCACGCTTGTATGTGTACCCGTACAGACCTTACTGCCCATTTTCAGCATTCCTCTGTACTTTGTAAAAGTGAATATTGTGTTGTTAAACATACCAATCTGATGGATAAAATTGTTTTTGAACCCAGTTGTCTCGTGTTATACGCTATTATCCCAAGTGTCCTTGTGCCGGTTCGAGCACCGAGTAATCAAAGCATTGCTGCATGTCCTAAACTTTTCTGTGCTATCGTAGCAGCTGTGCACTTGACCTTCATATTAAGGTGAGTGAAATGCAGCTAGGCTTAGATTCACCAGTGATGGAAACTAGCTCTAATACCTAGATTGAAGGGTAACCAGTGATGGAAACTAGCTCTAATACCTAGATTGAAGGGTAACCAGTGATGGAAACTAGCTCTAATACCTAGATTGAAGGGTAACCAGTGATGGAAACTAGCTCTAATACCTAGATTGAAGGGTAACCAGTGATGGAAACTAGCTCTAATACCTAGATTGAAGGGTAACCAGTGATGGAAACTAGCTCTAATACCTAGATTGAAGGGTAACCAGTGATGGAAACTAGCTCTAATACCTAGATTGAAGGGTAACCAGTGATGGAAACTAGCTCTAGTACCTAGATTGAAGGGTAACCAGTGATGGAAACTAGCTCTAATACCTAGATTGAAGGGTAACCAGTGATGGAAACTAGCTCTAATACCTAGATTGAAGGGTAACCAGTGATGGACACTAGCTCTAATACCTAGATTGAAGGGTAACCAGTGATGGACACTAGCTCTAATACCTAGATTGAAGGGTAACCAGTGATGGGAACTAGCTCTAATACCTAGATTGAAGGGTAACCAGTGATGGAAACTAGCTCTAATACCTAGATTGAAGGGTAACCAGTGATGGAAACTAGCTCTAATACCTAGATTGAAGGGTAACCAGTGATGGACACTAGCTCTAATACCTAGATTGAAGGGTAACCAGTGATGGAAACTAGCTCTAATACCTAGATTGAAGGGTAACCAGTGATGGAAACTAGCTCTAATACCTAGATTGAAGGGTAACCAGTGATGGACACTAGCTCTAATACCTAGATTGAAGGGTAACCAGTGATGGACACTAGCTCTAATACCTAGATTGAAGGGTAACCAGTGATGGAAACTAGCTCTAATACCTAGATTGAAGGGTAACCAGTGATGGAAACTAGCTCTAATACCTAGATTGAAGGGTAACCAGGGATGGACACTAGCTCTAATACCTAGATTGAAGGGTAACCAGTGATGGAAACTAGCTCTAATACCTAGATTGAAGGGTAACCAGTGATGGAAACTAGCTCTAATACCTAGATTGAAGGGTAACCAGTGATGGACACTAGCTCTAATACCTAGATTGAAGGGTAACCAGTGATGGAAACTAGCTCTAATACCTAGATTGAAGGGTAACCAGTGATGGACACTAGCTCTAATACCTAGATTGAAGGGTAACCAGTGATGGAAACTAGCTCTAATACCTAGATTGAAGGGTTTGTAACGGGAGGTGTCCGTCCCTGATATATACATCTGTTAAAGGGAGGGTTCAATCCCAGTATTCGTCATTATCATATGTACATTACTAGAATAGAGATAAAACGCTGTAATTTTACTAATTTTTTTCAAATGTACATAGAAATATCTACAAAATAAAATAATTTGTCATTGGACAACAACCATACCGTATTAAACCTTAGTAAACTTTTCCACTTTCGCAGTGCCGATGGCTTCTGCATTCATTGTTTTAGTTTGATTGAGTATGGGATATTCTTATCTTATCTTAAATTATATCTTATCTTCATTCATTCTGAAGTCATGTAACGTGTTTGGTCATCATTGCACATGTCCATGCCATACATTGATCACTTCACCCGTGCTTGAACATCGACGTATACCTCGCTCTCGCTCTGATACTATCAATATTTCAGAACTTGTCGAAATGCTAGGGATATTTTGGTAATAGTCTGCCTTTAGTATATTGTATTTAACACCGAGCACAGGGCACGTTTAGCGTATGATATGTTGAGCAACAGAAATGGAATGATTAGTTTTCGCATAAAGGGAAAAATTATCATTTCATCTCTTTTGCCCAATTTATTTGCGCAAAACTTGGCCAGTGTATTGAGTACCTCGGGCGCTCGCATACATCCTGGGAAATGTCGTGTTGCTGAACACACGGCCAGTATTGCACAGACTCTCGTAATATCCTCTTTGTATTTGTACATGGGGATATGTTTAGAAGGGTGCTGGACGGAACGGCGACACGGCAAAACGGCGACAAAATTTGGTTGAAACGGCGACAAAATTGGACGGAACGGCGACAGAAATGGGTTGGACTAAACGGCGACACCAAATATTTTATTTTTATATTAATATTTATGAATTGACTGTCACTGTTCCACCATTTGTTCCATTTAGTTGTTGTAAATTTGTCTGCTGTATTTTTGTGCTGTATATTATATATTCGTATAACCAAAACAAGACAAACAAATGTATTAGTCTCTAATATTTTATTTTAGACCCATATTCAATTATGAATCAACGAGACTGTGATATGATTATCTCATATTCATATTACGAGTGATATTTGAATCACTCATTTCACGCTTTCTTTCTCGGTTTTTATATCTTTTTCAAGTGACATTGATTCAGTCTATTTAACTTTAAATTAACAATTAATTAATGACAAACAAAACAATCCAAGGATTAATACAACATCAAAGCATCAGACAGATTGGATTATAGTCACGCACATCAGAAATTCTTCATTTAACTATGTAAACATCGTGAATAAACATCTCAGACATGAAAGATCTTACAATATAACTTATAAAAACTATTTTAGAAAACAAACTTTTGTCGCCGTTTAGTCCAAATGTGTCGCCGTTTAGTCCAGCGATTTTGGTCTAAAATTTAGTAAGAAATGTGTTTCGCCGTTCTGTCCAGGAGATTTTTTCCATCTGTCGCCGTTCTGTCCAAATTGTCGCCGTTCTGGCTTGTCGCCGTTTTGCCGTATCGCCGTTCCGTCCGTATCCCGTTTAGAACACAGACTGAGCTCAATCTAATCATCATCTTTTATTTCTTTCTTTTAAAAAAAGTATTCTCTTTTTTGATCGATAACGAACATTTAACCACGGACAAGATGTAATGCAGATTCGTTGCGCAACCGGGATACAGAACCAGTCCAATCGATCTCAGCTGCGAAACTGCTGCTGTCTGTTAAAGTTGATGATGTGGACGAAAATGATAAACTCACAGGAGTATAGATACACTTATAGCTGGACACACACTTCAAAAGATTAAACTAACGGTTGATAGGATACATGTATTATTACAATTACAGTAAACGTATCTTCATACAAAAAAATAAAAGGACTAAAGTAATGTTGAGAGAAATTTCCAAACACAACCGTTTCGGCAATAAGTTGAAGACGATGACACATCAGTCATAGCCTCTGACAAATGTAAAGTCGCACAGCAGATAGCGTTGTCCCCAATATAACACTGTTACACGTGTCCACTGTCTAAATGGTATGTATATGGAACTGCCAATCACACACTGTACAGGTAGTCTGACTAGTAGCACAAGCTCCAAGACTGACCGTATCAATGTAGATTGGCTCTATCAGACACGCTCTTCAACAGTAGGCTCAAACAGTCGATTCACCGTCATATCACTAACTAAAGTATATGCATATTAGGGGTGACTATTGACCCAGAGAGACTATTGCGATAGCGATAGTCTATTGTCACTTACTATTGCGATAGCGATAGACTATTGTAACTCACTATTGCAATAACAATTGCGATAGGTTTTTTTTGTACAAATATTCAGCTAGATTTCTTAGATTTAGTAGAAATGTTTAATTGATGCAAGGACTATGGAACCAAAATCAGTAAAGAAATTATAAATGAAAAGATGTTTTGTCATTTTGCTATTTCCTATCACTAGATCTTCCGTTTTGACATTCTAAAATGAACAATCTTGAATTAAATGCAGTGAGGCTTGTGTAAATCATTCATAATTAAGGGAAATTTAAAAGTTTCGATAGTATCGATAGTTAACCTTACTATTGCGATAGCGATAGTGTTTTTGCATATACTATCGATATAGTACTATTGCCAAGCCAACTATTGCGATGCATCGATAGTTCGATGTATTGTTACACCCCTAATGCATATACAGTCGATTCACCGTCATATCACTAAGTAAAGTATATGCATATACAGTCGATTCACCGTCATATCACTAACTAAAGTATATGCTCAAACAGTCGATTCACCGTCATATCACTAACTAAAGTATATGCTCAAACAGTCGATTCACCGTCATATCACTAACTAAAGTATATGCTCAAACAGTCGATTCACCGTCATATCACTAACTAAAGTATATGCTCAAACAGTCGATTCACCGTCATATCACTAACTAAAGTATATGCTCAAACAGTCGATTCACCGTCATATCACTAACTAAAGTATATGCTCAAACAGTCGATTCACCGTCATATCACTTACTAAAGTATATGCACAAACAGTCGATTCACCGTCATATCACTAACTAAAGTATATGCATATACAGTCGATTCACCGTCATATCACTAACTAAAGTATATGCATATACAGTCGATTCACCGTCATATCACTAACTAAAGTATATGCATATACAGTCGATTCACCGTCATATCACTAACTAAAGTATATGCTCAAACAGTCGATTCACCGTCATATCACTAACTAAAGTATATGAATATACAGTCGATTCACCGTCATATCACTAACTAAAGTATATGCATATACAGTCGATTCACCGTCATATCACTAACTAAAGTATATGCATATACAGTCGATTCACCGTCATATCACTAACTAAAGTATATGCATATACAGTCGATTAACCGTCATATCACTAACTAAAGTATATGCATATACAGTCGATTCACCGTCATATCACTAACTAAAGTATATGCATATACAGTCGATTCACCGTCATATCACTAACTAAAGTATATGCTCAAACAGTGGATTCACCGTCATATCACTAACTAAAGTATATGCTCAAACAGTCGATTCACCGTCATATCACTAACTAAAGTATATGCATATACAGTCGATTCACCGTCATATCACTAACTAAAGTATAGGCTCAAACAGTCGATTCACCGTCATATCACTAACTAAAGTATATGCTCAAACAGTCGATTCACCGTCATATCACTAACTAAAGTATATGCATATACAGTCGATTCACCGTCATATCACTAACTAAAGTATATGCTCAAACAGTCGATTCACCGTCATATCACTATATACATAATTATGCATATAACATTTGCAGATATCAAAATTCGAAAACCGCATGAGATAAACAAAATATCATCTGACTGTTCCCTTAAAAGGAGGATATTTTTTTGGAAACGAAATTCGAGAAGATATCCCCGTTAAACAACTATGCATCAACTACATGATTAAAACACAGTCAAATTAGATAAATTAATAAAGGTAATATTTTGATGAATTTATACTTCATAACTTATAAAGACAAGCGTAAATTTGTTACAAAATATAAACAATGCGAACTGAAGCCTTTTAGCGGCGCTGCGAATTGGGAAAAGTTTGCTTTGGCATAACAGCATTTTAAACTTACTTTTATGACACGTAATGTGTTACATATCACTAACTAAAGTATATGCATATACAGTCGATTCACCGTCATATCACTAACTAAAGTATATGCATATACAGTCGATTCACCGTCATATCACTAACTAAAGTATATGCATATACAGTCGATTAACCGTCATATCACTAACTAAAGTATATGCATATACAGTCGATTCACCGTCATATCACTAACTAAAGTATATGCATATACAGTCGATTCACCGTCATATCACTAACTAAAGTATATGCTCAAACAGTCGATTCACCGTCATATCACTAACTAAAGTATATGCTCAAACAGTCGATTCACCGTCATATCACTAACTAAAGTATATGCATATACAGTCGATTCACCGTCATATCACTAACTAAAGTATATGCTCAAACAGTCGATTCACCGTCATATCACTAACTAAAGTATATGCTCAAACAGTCGATTCACCGTCATATCACAAACTAAAGTATATGCTCAAACAGTCGATTCACCGTCATATCACTAACTAAAGTATATGCTCAAACAGTCGATTCACCGTCATATCACTAACTAAAGTATATGCTCAAACAGTCGATTCACCGTCATATCACTAACTAAAGTATATGCATATACAGTCGATTCACCGTCATATCACTAACTAAAGTATATGCTCAAACAGTCGATTCACCGTCATATCACTAACTAAAGTATTTGCATATACAGTCGATTCACCGTCATATCACTAACTAAAGTATATGCATATACAGTCGATTCACCGTCATATCACTAACTAAAGTATATGCTCAAACAGTCGATTCACCGTCATATCACTAACTAAAGTATATGCTCAAACAGTCGATTCACCGTCATATCACTAACTAAAGTATATGCTCAAACAGTCGATTCACCGTCATATCACTAACTAAAGTATATGCTCAAACAGTCGATTCACCGTCATATCACTAACTAAAGTATATGCATATACAGTCGATTCACCGTCATATCACTAACTAAAGTATATGCATATACAGTCGATTCACCGTCATATCACAAACTAAAGTATATGCATATACAATCGATTCACCGTCATATCACTAACTAAAGTATATGCATATACAGTCGATTCACCGTCATATCACTAACTAAAGTATATGCATATACAGTCGATTCACCGTCATATCACTAACTAAAGTATATGCTAAAACAGTCGATTCACCGTCATATCACTAACTAAAGTATATGCTCAAACAGTCGATTCACCGTCATATCACTAACTAAAGTATATGCATATACAGTCGATTCACCGTCATATCACTAACTAAAGTATATGCATATACAGTCGATTCACCGTCATATCACTAACTAAAGTATATGAATATACAGTCGATTCACCGTCATATCACTAACTAAAGTATATGCTCAAACAGTCGATTCACCGTCATATCACTAACTAAAGTATATGCTCAAACAGTCGATTCACCGTCATATCACTAACTAAAGTATATGCTCAAACAGTCGATTCACCGTCATATCACTAACTAAAGTATATGCTCAAACAGTCGATTCACCGTCATATCACTAACTAAAGTATATGCATATACAGTCGATTCACCGTCATATCACTAACTAAAGTATATGCATATACAGTCGATTCACCGTCATATCACAAACTAAAGTATATGCATATACAATCGATTCACCGTCATATCACTAACTAAAGTATATGCATATACAGTCGATTCACCGTCATATCACTAACTAAAGTATATGCATATACAGTCGATTCACCGTCATATCACTAACTAAAGTATATGCTCAAACAGTCGATTCACCGTCATATCACTAACTAAAGTATATGCTCAAACAGTCGATTCACCGTCATATCACTAACTAAAGTATATGCATATACAGTCGATTCACCGTCATATCACTAACTAAAGTATATGCATATACAGTCGATTCACCGTCATATCACTAACTAAAGTATATGAATATACAGTCGATTCACCGTCATATAACTAACTAAAGTATATGCATATACAGTCGATTCACCGTCATATCACTAACTAAAGTATATGCATATACAGTCGATTCACCGTCATATCACTAACTAAAGTATATGCATATACAGTCGATTCACCGTCATATCACTAACTAAAGTATATGCTCAAACAGTCGATTCACCGTCATATCACTAACTAAAGTATATGCTCAAACAGTCGATTCACCGTCATATCACTAACTAAAGTATATGCTCAAACAGTCGATTCACCGTCATATCACTAACTAAAGTATATGCTCAAACAGTCGATTCACCGTCATATCACTAACTAAAGTATATGCTCAAACAGTCGATTCACCGTCATATCACTAACTAAAGTATATGCTCAAACAGTCGATTCACCGTCATATCACTTACTAAAGTATATGCACAAACAGTCGATTCACCGTCATATCACTAACTAAAGTATATGCATTTACAGTCGATTCACCGTCATATCACTAACTAAAGTATATGCATATACAGTCGATTCACCGTCATATCACTAACTAAAGTATATGCATATACAGTCGATTCACCGTCATATCACTAACTAAAGTATATGCTCAAACAGTCGATTCACCGTCATATCACTAACTAAAGTATATGAATATACAGTCGATTCACCGTCATATCACTAACTAAAGTATATGCATATACAGTCGATTCACCGTCATATCACTAACTAAAGTATATGCATATACAGTCGATTCACCGTCATATCACTAACTAAAGTATATGCATATACAGTCGATTAACCGTCATATCACTAACTAAAGTATATGCATATACAGTCGATTCACCGTCATATCACTAACTAAAGTATATGCATATACAGTCGATTCACCGTCATATCACTAACTAAAGTATATGCTCAAACAGTGGATTCACCGTCATATCACTAACTAAAGTATATGCTCAAACAGTCGATTCACCGTCATATCACTAACTAAAGTATATGCATATACAGTCGATTCACCGTCATATCACTAACTAAAGTATAGGCTCAAACAGTCGATTCACCGTCATATCACTAACTAAAGTATATGCTCAAACAGTCGATTCACCGTCATATCACTAACTAAAGTATATGCATATACAGTCGATTCACCGTCATATCACTAACTAAAGTATATGCTCAAACAGTCGATTCACCGTCATATCACTATATACATAATTATGCATATAACATTTGCAGATATCAAAATTCGAAAACCGCATGAGATAAACAAAATATCATCTGACTGTTCCCTTAAAAGGAGGATATTTTTTTGGAAACGAAATTCGAGAAGATATCCCCGTTAAACAACTATGCATCAACTACATGATTAAAACACAGTCAAATTAGATAAATTAATAAAGGTAATATTTTGATGAATTTATACTTCATAACTTATAAAGACAAGCGTAAATTTGTTACAAAATATAAACAATGCGAACTGAAGCCTTTTAGCGGCGCTGCGAATTGGGAAAAGTTCGCTTTGGCATAACAGCATTTTAAACTTACTTTTATGACACGTAATGTGTTACATATCACTAACTAAAGTATATGCATATACAGTCGATTCACCGTCATATCACTAACTAAAGTATATGCATATACAGTCGATTCACCGTCATATCACTAACTAAAGTATATGCATATACAGTCGATTAACCGTCATATCACTAACTAAAGTATATGCATATACAGTCGATTCACCGTCATATCACTAACTAAAGTATATGCATATACAGTCGATTCACCGTCATATCACTAACTAAAGTATATGCTCAAACAGTCGATTCACCGTCATATCACTAACTAAAGTATATGCTCAAACAGTCGATTCACCGTCATATCACTAACTAAAGTATATGCATATACAGTCGATTCACCGTCATATCACTAACTAAAGTATATGCTCAAACAGTCGATTCACCGTCATATCACTAACTAAAGTATATGCTCAAACAGTCGATTCACCGTCATATCACAAACTAAAGTATATGCTCAAACAGTCGATTCACCGTCATATCACTAACTAAAGTATATGCTCAAACAGTCGATTCACCGTCATATCACTAACTAAAGTATATGCTCAAACAGTCGATTCACCGTCATATCACTAACTAAAGTATATGCATATACAGTCGATTCACCGTCATATCACTAACTAAAGTATATGCTCAAACAGTCGATTCACCGTCATATCACTAACTAAAGTATATGCATATACAGTCGATTCACCGTCATATCACTAACTAAAGTATATGCATATACAGTCGATTCACCGTCATATCACTAACTAAAGTATATGCTCAAACAGTCGATTCACCGTCATATCACTAACTAAAGTATATGCTCAAACAGTCGATTCACCGTCATATCACTAACTAAAGTATATGCTCAAACAGTCGATTCACCGTCATATCACTAACTAAAGTATATGCTCAAACAGTCGATTCACCGTCATATCACTAACTAAAGTATATGCATATACAGTCGATTCACCGTCATATCACTAACTAAAGTATATGCATATACAGTCGATTCACCGTCATATCACAAACTAAAGTATATGCATATACAATCGATTCACCGTCATATCACTAACTAAAGTATATGCATATACAGTCGATTCACCGTCATATCACTAACTAAAGTATATGCATATACAGTCGATTCACCGTCATATCACTAACTAAAGTATATGCTCAAACAGTCGATTCACCGTCATATCACTAACTAAAGTATATGCTCAAACAGTCGATTCACCGTCATATCACTAACTAAAGTATATGCATATACAGTCGATTCACCGTCATATCACTAACTAAAGTATATGCATATACAGTCGATTCACCGTCATATCACTAACTAAAGTATATGAATATACAGTCGATTCACCATCATATAACTAACTAAAGTATATGCATATACAGTCGATTCACCGTCATATCACTAACTAAAGTATATGCATATACAGTCGATTCACCGTCATATCACTAACTAAAGTATATGCATATACAGTCGATTCACCGTCATATCACTAACTAAAGTATATGCATATACAGTCGATTCACCGTCATATAACTAACTAAAGTATATGCATATACAGTCGATTCACCGTCATATCACTAACTGAAGTATATGCATATACAGTCGATTCACCGTCATATCACTAACTAAAGTATATGCATATACAGTCGATTCACCGTCATATCACTAACTAAAGCATATGCATATACAGTCGATTCACCGTCATATCACTAACTAAAGTATATGCATATACAGTCGCTTCACCATCATATCACTAACTAAAGTATATGCATATACATAATTATGCATATAACAATTGCAGATATCAAAATTCGAAAACCGCATGAGATAAACAAAATATCATCTGACTGTTCCCTTAAAAGGAGGATATTTTTTTGGAAACGAAATTCGAGAAGATATCCCCGTTAAACAACTATGCATCAACTACATGATTAAAACACAGTCAAATTAGATAAATTAATAAAGGTAATATTTTGATGAATTTATACTTCATAACTTATAAAGACAAGCGTAAATTTGTTACAAAATATAAACAATGCGAACTGAAGCCTTTTAGCGGCGCTGCGAATTGGGAAAAGTTCGCTTTGGCATAACAGCATTTTAAACTTACTTTTATGACACGTAATGTGTTACTATGCGAACATTCTATCAGTGTAGATCTTTTATTGTCAAAAGGTTGTAAAATTAGATACGATATTGCGTGTTTTCATTCCCCGTGATGCACAAAATCCAAGATGGCGGATTTTGTCGGCAGAACGGTCCCTTTAACATTGCTAATGTTTATTTTTAAGACAACAGTTCACATGCTTCATTCGAGTCCACTCCACCTGCACAGTCTCTATGATCGTGTCTCCCGCCACTTCATACCCAGGATGCAAACCGAGGTGACGTGTGATCCAGCCAATCAAATAGTTTTCTCGCCATGGTTTGCGATAAATGTTATACAATCTCTGTGAGTTTTTCAAAATGCAGTTGGCTTTCGCACTTCGCAAAATGGCGACTTCCTCAGATAAGCGAACTGAAATCGAAGAGTTTTTCCCGTCAAATTGTCACAGACGCAAACAATGGAATGAGACACGCAGCTCATCGAAGAAGGTGGGGTAAACATTTGGTGACTTGGTTTTGAGAGATTGTTATGATTTCCGCAGTGATCCACAACAAAGAACGCCGATGGAAGCCTGCGAAATGGGCGCGGCCATCTTAATTCTGCCGACTCGCCTTTCAAGTGATGTCATTGGTTGTTTATTTTTAGATTGTTCCTCGATCATAGCTCACCTCGCGAAGTTTTGAGCTTGCTTTGCACCCAGGGTATGAAAGTTGCGAGAACGTAAACGTTATAATCTGAGACCGGATAGTCCCTATTGACTGTACCCCGTCCAAAAATCGAGAATTTCGACATATTAACTGCCAGGCAAAAGAAAGTACTCATCTCAGTTCGTTTCGATTAATTCTATATTTAAAAGAAATCACATGCGTTTGACTATGGCGCGATACAATAATACTTATCTGCAGTAGTTTGAATGAATTAATTAGTGACTGTGGTTAAATTTTAGTTAAAATGTCTGCCTTTAATGAAGACGAGTAAGAAAAGAATTAACACCAACATGATCCCTACTATGTTGTAAATGTGTGCAGAATCAGGCACATTGATTTTCACATAGAATATGTCTAATAGTCTAATATGTCGATGAACAGTTTTGTGTCATAAAAATTAAATTTTGAAGAAATTTAAAATTTCTTATTTTTTAAAATTAAAACAACCCATTTAGGTACGTTTCAGTTTTAAGTTGTGACATCGATTGAAATCATACATATGATAAAATGAACTTTCTTCTTTAGACAGTGTGTTGAAAAAACAAATCTGAGTTATGGTTTGACACATCCTTTTAATATTAATAAATATACCCGACTTTAGCAAAGGTTTAGTTCTTTTGATAAAAATACAAGGACTCGTGGAAACCTTCAGACAAGGTATAATACCCATTTCCGTCGGCCGACCAAGCGACGGACTGACCGAACGGTTCGTGGATGTAGGGAGCAGTTTCCGGGGGAGTGAGCACTGCCTGGACGTACTGCCTGTTGGTCACGTGCCAGTAGTAGATGCTGTCTGTCCCCTTCACCAGCATCCCCTTGCCGTCGGGGGAAATGTCGCAGCCCCTGGGGTCGTGGTGGGGGGTGTAGATGTTGAGGCGGGCTGTGACAGTGACGTTCAACTCATCTCCGTCCCAGGCGTTGAGGGGAAGGCGCCCGATCAGGCCACGCCCATTGCTTGCCTTGGAAATGACGTAAGCGTCCCCCAGGTTGTCCACCATTAAGCACTCCGATTCCGGCTCGCTCCATCTGGAGTGAAACTCTGTGTACATTATTGCATACATACAAGTGAGACATGGCTTTGGTTAACACGCTATGTAACCGTGAATTCATGAGGTCGTTCAACATGATCATCGAGCCCCAAAAATTGTTGTTAACTAATCCAATGCTTCGAATGTATTATCAATCTTAATCCGTGTCTAACATCACAGAACCAGGCACCAATGATTATGTTTCATTTTCAAACAAGTATGTTTCAATTATTAGGCGCACATATCACCTGTTTTGCAAATTTCGTTGCTCATTCATATTGGACAGTAAGGTAAGGAAGCAATGCAGTCGATATTTTCAACGAACGTGCAGCGAAATTCTTTCACGACAAGATTGAAAGCAAATACTCTGCCTTACACGTGTCTTGGTAACGCCCCCACTTTGTCAACGCGTTCTTTTTGTAAAACCCATCTAGTGGATAACGCAGGGTTCTAACTGACAAGCGATCACGTCACTAAAATTACTTTTTACAAACGAAGTTAAACATGTTCGAATCCTGTCATTAAGACATGATGCATCATTATTCGCTAATGCCATGCATTACTGGAAATTAGATAACCTGAAACCCTCATTTGGCCAATTGTTTACCATATTACCAAGGCCTCATGACTGTATGACACTTGAAATTGGATAATCAGAACAGTTTATATCGAAATAACATGTATCACACCTGTAAACAGCATTTCTAAAATAACAGTTAGTAGGGATCTATAGAAACAATCTTTTATCCATAGAGGTACCAAATTTCAAGATGGCCGACACTTGGCCAATTGTTTACCATATTACCAAGGCCTCATGACTGTATGACACTTGAAATTGGACTTTCAGAACAGTTTATATCCAAACATCATGTATCACACCTATAAACAGCATTTCTAAAATAACAGTTAGTACGGATCTATAGAAACAATCTTTAATCCATAGAGGTACCAAATTTCAAGATGGTCGACATTTGGCCAATTGTTTACCATATTACCAAGGCCTCATGACTGTATGACACTTGAAATTGGATAATCAGAACAGTTTATATCCAAACATCATGTATCACACCTATAAACAGCATTTCTAAAATAACAGTTAGTACGGATCTATAGAAACCATCTTTAATCCATAGAGGTACCAAATTTCAAGATGGCCGACATTTGGTCAATTGTTTACCATATTACCAAGGCCTCATGACTGAATGACACTTGAAATTGGATAATCAGAAAAGTTTATATCGAAATAGCATGTATGACATCTGTAAATAGCATTTCTAAAATAACAGTTAGTAGGGATCTATAGAAACAATCTACAATCCATAGAGGTACCAAATTTCAAGATGGCCGACATTTGGCCAATTGTTTACCATATTACCAAGGCCTCATGACTGAATGACACTTGAAATTGGATAATCAGAACAGTTTATATCGAAATATCATGTATCACGCCTGTAAACAGCATTTCTAAAATAACAGTTAGTAGGGATCTATAGAAACAATCTTTAATCCATAGAGGTACCACATTTCAAGATGGCCGACACTTGGCCAATTGTTTACCATATTACAAAGGCCTCATGACTGTATGACACTTGAAATTGGACTATCAGAACAGTTTATATCCAAACATCATGTATCACACCTATAAACAGCATTTCTAAAATAACAGTTAGTACGGATCTATAGAAACAGTCTTTAATCCATAGAGGTACCAAATTTCAAGATGGCCGACATTTGGCCAATTGTTTACCATATTACCAAGGCCTCATGACTCTTATGACACTTGAAATTGGATAATCAGAACAGTTTATATCGAAATATCATGTATCACACCTGTAAACAGCATTTCTAAAATAACAGTTAGTACGGATCTATAGAAACAATCTTTAATCCATAGAGGTACCAAATTTCAAGATGGCCGACATTTGGCCAATTGTTTACCATAATATCAAGGCCTCATGACTGTATGACACTTGAAATTGGATAATCAGAACAGTTTATATCGAAATATCATGTATCACGCCTGTAAATAGCATTTCTAAAATAACAGTTAGTAGGGATCTATAGAAACAATCTTTAATCCATAGAGGTACCAAATTTCAAGATGGCCGAAACTTGGCCAATTGTTTACCATATTACCAAGGCCTCATGACTGTATGACACTTGAAATTGGACTATCAGAACAGTTTATATCAAAACATCATGTATCACACCTATAAACAGCATTTCTAAAATAACAATTAGTACGGATCTATAGAAACAATCTTTAATCCATAGAGGTACCAAATTTCAAGATGGCCGACATTTGGCCAATTGTTTACCATATTACCAAGGCCTCATGACTGTATGAAACTTGAAATTGGATAATCAGAACAGTTTATATCGAAATATCATGTATCACACCTGTAAACAGCATTTCTAAAATAACAGTTAGTAGGGATCTATAGAAACAATCTTTAATCCATAGAGGTACCAAATTTCAAGATGGCCGACATTTGGCCAATTGTTTACCATATTACCAAGGCCTCATGACTGTATGACACTTGAAATTGGATAATCAGAACAGTTTATATCGAAATATCATGTATCACGCCTGTAAACAGCATTTCTAAAATAACAGTTAGTAGGGATCTATAGAAACAATCTTTAATCAATAGAGGTACCAAATTTTAAGATGGCCGACATTTGGCCAATTGTTTACCATATTATCAAGGCCTCATGACTGTATGACACTTGAAATTGGATAATCAGAACAGTTTATATCGAAATATCATGTATCACACCTGTAAACAGCATTTCTAAAATAACAGTTAGTAGGGATCTATCGACACAATCTTTAATCCATAGAGGTACCAAATTTCAAGATGGCCGACACTTGGCCAAATGTTTACCATATTACAAAGGCCTCATGACTGTATGACACTTGAAATTGGATAATCAGAACAGTTTATATCGAAATATCATGTATCACGCCTGTAAATAGCATTTCTTAAATAACAGTTAGTAGGGATCTATAGAAACAATATTTAATCCATAGAGGTACCAAATTTCAAGATGGCCGACACTTGGCCAATTGTTTACCATATTACCAAGGCCTCATGACTGTATGACACTTGAAATTGGACTATCAGAACATTTTATATTCAAACATCATGTATCACACCTATAAACAGCATTTCTAAAATAACAGTTAGTACGGATCGATATAAACCATCTGTAATCCATAGAGGTACCAACTTTCAAGATGGCCGACATTTGGCCAATTGTTTACCATATTACCAAGGCCTCATGACTGTATGACACTTGAAATTGGATAATCAGAACAGTTTATATCGAAATATCATGTATCACGCCTGTAAACAGCATTTCTAAAATAACAGTTAGTAGGGATCTATAGAAACAATCTTTAATCAATAGAGGTACCAAATTTTAAGATGGCCGACATTTGGCCAATTGTTTACCATATTATCAAGGCCTCATGACTGTATGACACTTGAAATTGGATAATCAGAACAGTTTATATCGAAATATCATGTATCACACCTGTAAACAGCATTTCTAAAATAACAGTTAGTAGGGATCTATCGACACAATCTTTAATCCATAGAGGTACCAAATTTCAAGATGGCCGACACTTGGCCAAATGTTTACCATATTACAAAGGCCTCATGACTGTATGACACTTGAAATTGGATAATCAGAACAGTTTATATCGAAATATCATATATCACGCCTGTAAATAGCATTTCTTAAATAACAGTTAGTAGGGATCTATAGAAACAATATTTAATCCATAGAGGTACCAAATTTCAAGATGGCCGACACTTGGCCAATTGTTTACCATATTACCAAGGCCTCATGACTGTATGACACTTGAAATTGGACTATCAGAACAGTTTACATTAAAACATCATGTATCACACCTATAAACAGCATTTCTAAAATAACAGTTAGTACGGATCGATATAAACCATCTGTAATCCATAGAGGTACCAACTTTCAAGATGGCCGACATTTGGCCAATTGTTTACCATATTACCAAGGCCTCATGACTGTATGACACTTGAAATTGAATAATCAGAACAGTTTATATCGAAATATCATATATCACACCTGTAAACAGCATTTCTAAAATAACAGTTAGTAGGGATCTGTAGAAACAATCTTTAATCCATAGAGGTACCAAATTTCAAGATGGCCGAAACTTGGCCAATTGTTTACCATATTACCAAGGCCTCATGACTGTATGACACTTGAAATTGGACTACTGAACGGTTTATATCAAAACATCATGTATCACACCTATAAACAGCATTTCTAAAATAACAATTAGTACGGATCTATAGAAACAATCTTTAATCCATAGAGGTACCAAATTTCAAGATGGCCGACATTTGACCAATTGTTTACCATATTACCAAGGCCTCATGACTGTATGACACTTGAAATTGGATAATCAGAAAAGTTTATATCGAAATATCATGTATCACACCTGTAAACAGCATTTCTAAAATAACAGTTAGTACGGATCTATAGAGACAATCTTTAATCCATAGAGGTACCAAATTTCAAGATGGCCGACACTTAGCCAATTGTTTACCATATTACCAAGGCCTCATGACTGTATGACACTTGAAATTGGACTACTTAACAGTTTATATCAAAACATCATGTATCACACCTATAAACAGCATTTCTAAAATAACAATTAGTACGGATCTATAGAAACAATCTTTAATCCATAGAGGTACCAAATTTCAAGATGGCCGACATTTGACCAATTGTTTACCATATTACCAAGGCCTCATGACTGTATGACACTTGAAATTGGATAATCAGAAAAGTTTATATCGAAATATCATGTATCACACCTGTAAACAGCATTTCTAAAATAACAGTTAGTACGGATCTATAGAGACAATCTTTAATCCATAGAGGTACCAAATTTCAAGATGGCCGACACTTAGCCAATTGTTTACCATATTACCAAGGCCTCATGACTGTATGACACATGAAATTGGACTATCAGAACAGTTTATATCCAAACATCATGTATCACACCTATAAACAGCATTTCTAAAATAACAGTTAGTAGGGATCTATAGAAACAATCTACAATCCATAGAGGTACCAAAATTTCAAGATGGCCGACATTTGGCCAGTTGTTTACCATATTACCAAGGCCTCATGACTGTATGACACTTGAAATTGGATAATCAGAACAGTTTATATCGAAATATCATGTATCACACCTGTAAACAGCATTTCTAAAATAACAGTTAGTAGGGATCTATAGAAACAATCTTTAATCCATAGAGGTACCAAATTTCAAGATGGCCGACACTTGGCCAATTGTTTACCATATTACCAAGGCCTCATGACTGTATGACACTTGAAATTGGATAATCAGAAAAGTTTATATCGAAATATCATGTATCACACCTGTAAACAGCATTTCTAAAATAACAGTTAGTACGGATCTATAGAAATAATCTTTAATCCATAGAGGTACCAAATTTCAAGATGGCCGACACTTGGCCAATTGTTTACCATATTATCAAGGCCTCATGACTGTATGACACTTGAAATTGGACTATCAGAACAGTTTATATCCAAACATCATGTATCACACCTATAAACAGCATTTCTAAAATAACAGTTAGTACGGATCTATAGAAACAATCTTTAATCCATAGAGGTACCAACTTTCAAGATGGCCGACATTTGGCCAATTGTTTACCATATTACCAAGGCCTCATGACTGTATGACACTTGAAATTGGATAATCAGAACAGTTTATATCGAAATATCATATATCACACCTGTAAACAGCATTTCTAAAATAACAGTTAGTAGGGATCTGTAGAAACAATCTTTAATCCATAGAGGTACCAAATTTCAAGATGGCCGAAACTTGGCCAATTGTTTACCATATTACCAAGGCCTCATGACTGTATGACACTTGAAATTGGACTACTGAACAGTTTATATCAAAACATCATGTATCACACCTATAAACAGCATTTCTAAAATAACAATTAGTACGGATCTATAGAAACAATCTTTAATCCATAGAGGTACCAAATTTCAAGATGGCCGACATTTGACCAATTGTTTACCATATTACCAAGGCCTCATGACTGTATGACACTTGAAATTGGATAATCAGAAAAGTTTATATCGAAATATCATGTATCACACCTGTAAACAGCATTTCTAAAATAACAGTTAGTACGGATCTATAGAGACAATCTTTAATCCATAGAGGTACCAAATTTCAAGATGGCCGACATTTGGCCAATTGTTTACCATATTACCAAGGCCTCATGACTGTATGACACATGAAATTGGACTATCAGAACAGTTTATATCCAAACATCATGTATCACACCTATAAACAGCATTTCTAAAATAACAGTTAGTACGGATCTATAGAAAAATCTTTAATCCATAGAGGTACCAAATTTCAAGATGGCCGACATTTGGCCAATTGTTTACCATATTACCAAGGCCTCATGACTGTATGACACTTGAAATTGGATAATCAGATAAGTTTATATCGAAATATCATGTATCACACCTGTAAATAGCATTTCTTAAATAACAGTTAGTACGGATCTATAGAAACAATCTTTAATCCATAGAGGTACCAAATTTCAAGATGGCCGACACTTGGCCAATTGTTTACCATATTATCAAGGCCTCATGACTGTATGACGCTTGAAATTGGATAATCAGAACAGTTTATATCCAAACATCATGTATCACACCTATAAACAGCATTTCTAAAATAACAGTTAGTACGGATCTACAGAAACAGTCTTTAATCCATAGAGGTACCAAATTTCAAGATGGCCGACATTTGGCCAATTGTTTACCATATTACCAAGGCCTCATGACTGTATGACACTTGAAATTGGACTACTTAACAGTTTATATCAAAACATCATGTATCACACCTATAAACAGCATTTCTAAAATAACAATTAGTACGGATCTATAGAAACAATCTTTAATCCATAGAGGTACCAAATTTCAAGATGGCCGACATTTGACCAATTGTTTACCATATTACCAAGGCCTCATGACTGTATGACACTTGAAATTGGATAATCAGAAAAGTTTATATCGAAATATCATGTATCACACCTGTAAACAGCATTTCTAAAATAACAGTTAGTACGGATCTATAGAGACAATCTTTAATCCATAGAGGTACCAAATTTCAAGATGGCCGACACTTAGCCAATTGTTTACCATATTACCAAGGCCTCATGACTGTATGACACATGAAATTGGACTATCAGAACAGTTTATATCCAAACATCATGTATCACACCTATAAACAGCATTTCTAAAATAACAGTTAGTAGGGATCTATAGAAACAATCTACAATCCATAGAGGTACCAAAATTTCAAGATGGCCGACATTTGGCCAGTTGTTTACCATATTACCAAGGCCTCATGACTGTATGACACTTGAAATTGGATAATCAGAAAAGTTTATATCGAAATATCATGTATCACACCTGTAAACAGCATTTCTAAAATAACAGTTAGTACGGATCTATAGAGACAATCTTTAATCCATAGAGGTACCAAATTTCAAGATGGCCGACACTTAGCCAATTGTTTACCATATTACCAAGGCCTCATGACTGTATGACACATGAAATTGGACTATCAGAACAGTTTATATCCAAACATCATGTATCACACCTATAAACAGCATTTCTAAAATAACAGTTAGTAGGGATCTATAGAAACAATCTACAATCCATAGAGGTACCAAAATTTCAAGATGGCCGACATTTGGCCAGTTGTTTACCATATTACCAAGGCCTCATGACTGTATGACACTTGAAATTGGATAATCAGAACAGTTTATATCGAAATATCATGTATCACACCTGTAAACAGCATTTCTAAAATAACAGTTAGTAGGGATCTATAGAAACAATCTTTAATCCATAGAGGTACCAAATTTCAAGATGGCCGACACTTGGCCAATTGTTTACCATATTACCAAGGCCTCATGACTGTATGACACTTGAAATTGGATAATCAGAAAAGTTTATATCGAAATATCATGTATCACACCTGTAAACAGCATTTCTAAAATAACAGTTAGTACGGATCTATAGAAATAATCTTTAATCCATAGAGGTACCAAATTTCAAGATGGCCGACACTTGGCCAATTGTTTACCATATTATCAAGGCCTCATGACTGTATGACACTTGAAATTGGACTATCAGAACAGTTTATATCCAAACATCATGTATCACACCTATAAACAGCATTTCTAAAATAACAGTTAGTACGGATCTATAGAAACAATCTTTAATCCATAGAGGTACCAACTTTCAAGATGGCCGACATTTGGCCAATTGTTTACCATATTACCAAGGCCTCATGACTGTATGACACTTGAAATTGGATAATCAGAACAGTTTATATCGAAATATCATATATCACACCTGTAAACAGCATTTCTAAAATAACAGTTAGTAGGGATCTGTAGAAACAATCTTTAATCCATAGAGGTACCAAATTTCAAGATGGCCGAAACTTGGCCAATTGTTTACCATATTACCAAGGCCTCATGACTGTATGACACTTGAAATTGGACTACTGAACAGTTTATATCAAAACATCATGTATCACACCTATAAACAGCATTTCTAAAATAACAATTAGTACGGATCTATAGAAACAATCTTTAATCCATAGAGGTACCAAATTTCAAGATGGCCGACATTTGACCAATTGTTTACCATATTACCAAGGCCTCATGACTGTATGACACTTGAAATTGGATAATCAGAAAAGTTTATATCGAAATATCATGTATCACACCTGTAAACAGCATTTCTAAAATAACAGTTAGTACGGATCTATAGAGACAATCTTTAATCCATAGAGGTACCAAATTTCAAGATGGCCGACATTTGGCCAATTGTTTACCATATTACCAAGGCCTCATGACTGTATGACACATGAAATTGGACTATCAGAACAGTTTATATCCAAACATCATGTATCACACCTATAAACAGCATTTCTAAAATAACAGTTAGTACGGATCTATAGAAAAATCTTTAATCCATAGAGGTACCAAATTTCAAGATGGCCGACATTTGGCCAATTGTTTACCATATTACCAAGGCCTCATGACTGTATGACACTTGAAATTGGATAATCAGATAAGTTTATATCGAAATATCATGTATCACACCTGTAAATAGCATTTCTTAAATAACAGTTAGTACGGATCTATAGAAACAATCTTTAATCCATAGAGGTACCAAATTTCAAGATGGCCGACACTTGGCCAATTGTTTACCATATTATCAAGGCCTCATGACTGTATGACGCTTGAAATTGGATAATCAGAACAGTTTATATCCAAACATCATATATCACACCTATAAACAGCATTTCTAAAATAACAGTTAGTACGGATCTACAGAAACAGTCTTTAATCCATAGAGGTACCAAATTTCAAGATGGCCGACATTTGGCCAATTGTTTACCATATTACCAAGGCCTCATGACTGTATGACACTTGAAATTGGATAATCAGAACAGTTTATATCGAAATATCATGTATCACACCTGTAAACAGCATTTCTAAAATAACAGTTAGTTCGGATCTATAGAAATAATCTTTAATCCATAGAGGTACCAAATTTCAAGATGGCCGACATTTGGCCAATTGTTTACCATATTACCAAGGCCTCATGACTGTATGACACTTGAAATTGGACTATCAGAACAGTTTATGTAAAAACATCATGTATCACACCTATAAACAGCATTTCTAAAATAACAATTAGTACGGATCTATAGAAACAATCTTTAATCCATAGAGGTACCAAATTTCAAGATGGCCGACATTTGACCAATTGTTTACCATATTACCAAGGCCTCATGACTGTATGACACTTGAAATTGGATAATCAGAAAAGTTTATATCGAAATATCATGTATCACACCTGTAAACAGCATTTCTAAAATAACAGTTAGTACGGATCTATAGAGACAATCTTTAATCCATAGAGGTACCAAATTTCAAGATGGCCGACACTTAGCCAATTGTTTACCATATTACCAAGGCCTCATGACTGTATGACACATGAAATTGGACTATCAGAACAGTTTATATCCAAACATCATGTATCACACCTATAAACAGCATTTCTAAAATAACAGTTAGTAGGGATCTATAGAAACAATCTACAATCCATAGAGGTACCAAAATTTCAAGATGGCCGACACTTGGCCAATTGTTTACCATATTATCAAGGCCTCATGACTGTATGACACTTGAAATTGGACTATCAGAACAGTTTATATCCAAACATCATGTATCACACCTATAAACAGCATTTCTAAAATAACAGTTAGTACGGATCTATAGAAACAATCTTTAATCCATAGAGGTACCAACTTTCAAGATGGCCGACATTTGGCCAATTGTTTACCATATTACCAAGGCCTCATGACTGTATGACACTTGAAATTGGATAATCAGAACAGTTTATATCGAAATATCATATATCACACCTGTAAACAGCATTTCTAAAATAACAGTTAGTAGGGATCTGTAGAAACAATCTTTAATCCATAGAGGTACCAAATTTCAAGATGGCCGAAACTTGGCCAATTGTTTACCATATTATCAAGGCCTCATGACTGTATGACACTTGAAATTGGACTACTGAACAGTTTATATCAAAACATCATGTATCACACCTATAAACAGCATTTCTAAAATAACAATTAGTACGGATCTATAGAAACAATCTTTAATCCATAGAGGTACCAAATTTCAAGATGGCCGACATTTGACCAATTGTTTACCATATTACCAAGGCCTCATGACTGTATGACACTTGAAATTGGATAATCAGAAAAGTTTATATCGAAATATCATGCATCACACCTGTAAACAGCATTTCTAAAATAACAGTTAGTACGGATCTATAGAAATAATCTTTAATCCATAGAGGTACCAAATTTCAAGATGGCCGACACTTGGCCAATTGTTTACCATATTATCAAGGCCTCATGACTGTATGACACTTGAAATTGGACTATCAGAACAGTTTATATCCAAACATCATGTATCACACCTATAAACAGCATTTCTAAAATAACAGTTAGTACGGATCTATAGAAACAATCTTTAATCCATAGAGGTACCAACTTTCAAGATGGCCGACATTTGGCCAATTGTTTACCATATTACCAAGGCCTCATGACTGTATGACACTTGAAATTGGATAATCAGAACAGTTTATATCGAAATATCATATATCACACCTGTAAACAGCATTTCTAAAATAACAGTTAGTAGGGATCTGTAGAAACAATCTTTAATCCATAGAGGTACCAAATTTCAAGATGGCCGAAACTTGGCCAATTGTTTACCATATTACCAAGGCCTCATGACTGTATGACACTTGAAATTGGACTACTGAACAGTTTATATCAAAACATCATGTATCACACCTATAAACAGCATTTCTAAAATAACAATTAGTACGGATCTATAGAAACAATCTTTAATCCATAGAGGTACCAAATTTCAAGATGGCCGACATTTGACCAATTGTTTACCATATTACCAAGGCCTCATGACTGTATGACACTTGAAATTGGATAATCAGAAAAGTTTATATCGAAATATCATGTATCACACCTGTAAACAGCATTTCTAAAATAACAGTTAGTTCGGATCTATAGAAATAATCTTTAATCCATAGAGGTACCAAATTTCAAGATGGCCGACATTTGGCCAATTGTTTACCATATTACCAAGGCCTCATGACTGTATGACACTTGAAATTGGACTATCAGAACAGTTTATGTAAAAACATCATGTATCACACCTATAAACAGCATTTCTAAAATAACAATTAGTACGGATCTATAGAAACAATCTTTAATCCATAGAGGTACCAAATTTCAAGATGGCCGACATTTGACCAATTGTTTACCATATTACCAAGGCCTCATGACTGTATGACACTTGAAATTGGATAATCAGAAAAGTTTATATCGAAATATCATGTATCACACCTGTAAACAGCATTTCTAAAATAACAGTTAGTACGGATCTATAGAGACAATCTTTAATCCATAGAGGTACCAAATTTCAAGATGGCCGACACTTAGCCAATTGTTTACCATATTACCAAGGCCTCATGACTGTATGACACATGAAATTGGACTATCAGAACAGTTTATATCCAAACATCATGTATCACACCTATAAACAGCATTTCTAAAATAACAGTTAGTAGGGATCTATAGAAACAATCTACAATCCATAGAGGTACCAACATTTCAAGATGGCCGACACTTGGCCAATTGTTTACCATATTATCAAGGCCTCATGACTGTATGACACTTGAAATTGGACTATCAGAACAGTTTATATCCAAACATCATGTATCACACCTATAAACAGCATTTCTAAAATAACAATTAGTACGGATCTATAGAAACAATCTTTAATCCATAGAGGTACCAAATTTCAAGATGGCCGACATTTGACCAATTGTTTACCATATTACCAAGGCCTCATGACTGTATGACACTTGAAATTGGATAATCAGAAAAGTTTATATCGAAATATCATGTATCACACCTGTAAACAGCATTTCTAAAATAACAGTTAGTAGGGATCTATAGAAACAATCTTTAATCCATAGAGGTACCAAATTTCAAGATGGCCGAAACTTGGCCAATTGTTTACCATATTACCAAGGCCTCATGACTGTATGACACTTGAAATTGGACTACTGAACAGTTTATATCAAAACATCATGTATCACACCTATAAACAGCATTTCTAAAATAACAATTAGTACGGATCTATAGAAACAATCTTTAATCCATAGAGGTACCAAATTTCAAGATGGCCGACATTTGACCAATTGTTTACCATATTACCAAGGCCTCATGACTGTATGACACTTGAAATTGGATAATCAGAAAAGTTTATATCGAAATATCATGTATCACACCTGTAAACAGCATTTCTAAAATAACAGTTAGTACGGATCTATAGAAATAATCTTTAATCCATAGAGGTACCAAATTTCAAGATGGCCGACACTTGGCCAATTGTTTACCATATTATCAAGGCCTCATGACTGTATGACACTTGAAATTGGACTATCAGAACAGTTTATATCCAAACATCATGTATCACACCTATAAACAGCATTTCTAAAATAACAGTTAGTACGGATCTATAGAAACAATCTTTAATCCATAGAGGTACCAACTTTCAAGATGGCCGACATTTGGCCAATTGTTTACCATATTACCAAGGCCTCATGACTGTATGACACTTGAAATTGGATAATCAGAAAAGTTTATATCGAAATATCATGTATCACACCTGTAAACAGCATTTCTAAAATAACAGTTAGTACGGATCTATAGAGACAATCTTTAATCCATAGAGGTACCAAATTTCAAGATGGCCGACACTTAGCCAATTGTTTACCATATTACCATGGCCTCATGACTGTATGACACATGAAATTGGACTATCAGAACAGTTTATATCCAAACATCATGTATCACACCTGTAAACAGCATTTCTAAAATAACAGTTAGTACGGATCTATAGAAACAATCTTTAATCCATAGAGGTACCAAATTTCAAGATGGCCGACACTTGGCCAATTGTTTACCATATTATCAAGGCCTCATGACTGTATGACACTTGAAATTGGATAATCAGAACAGTGTATATCCAAACATCATGTATCACACCTATAAACAGCATTTCTAAAATAACAGTTAGTACGGATCTACAGAAACAGTCTTTAATCCATAGAGGTACCAAATTTCAAGATGGCCGACATTTGGCCAATTGTTTACCATATTACCAAGGCCTCATGACTGTATGACACTTGAAATTGGATAATCAGAAAAGTGTATATCGAAATACCATGTATCACGCCTGTAAACAGCATTTCTAAAATAACAGTTAGTACGGATCTATAGAAACAATCTTTAATCCATAGAGGTACCAAATTTCAAGATGGTCGACATTTGGCCAATTGTTTACCATATTACCAAGGCCTCATGACTGTATGACACTTGAAATTGGATAATCAGAACAGTTTATATCGAAATATCATGTATCACACCTGTAAACAGCATTTCTAAAATAACAGTTAGTTCGGATCTATAGAAATAATCTTTAATCCATAGAGGTACCAAATTTCAAGATGGCCGACATTTGGCCAATTGTTTACCATATTACCAAGGCCTCATGACTGTATGACACTTGAAATTGGATTATCAGAACAGTTTATGTAAAAACATCATGTATCACACCTATAAACAGCATTTCTAAAATAACAATTAGTACGGATCTATAGAAACAATCTTTAATCCATAGAGGTACCAAATTTCAAAATGGCCGACATTTGACCAACTGTTTACCATATCACCAAGGCCTCATGAGTGTATGACACTTGAAATTGGACTATCAGACAGTTATATCGATAAATCATGTATCACACCTGTAAAAAGCATTTCTAAAATAACAGTTAGTCCGGATCTATAGAAATAATCTTTAATCCATAGAGGTACCAAATTTCAAGATGGCCGACATTTGGCCAATTTTTTACCATATTACCAAGGCCTCATGGCTGTATGACACTTGAAATTGGATAATCAGAACTGTTTATATCGAAATTTCATGTATCACACCTGTAAACAGCATTTCTCAAATAACAGTTAGTAGGGATCTATAGAAACAATATTTAATCCATAGAGGTACCAAATTTCAAGATGGCCGACATTTGGCCAATTGTTTACCATATTACCAAGGCCTCATGACTGTATGACACTTGAAATTGGATAATCAGAACAGTTTATATCGAAATATCATGTATCACACTTGTAAACAGCATTTCTAAAATAACAGTTAGTAGGGATCTATCGACACAATCTTTAATCCATAGAGGTACCAAATTTCATCATGGCCGACACTTGGCCAATTGTTTACCATATTACCAAGGCCTCATGACTGTAAGACACTTGAAATTGGACTATCAGAACATTTTATATCCAAACATCATGTATCACACCTGTAAACAGCATTTCCAAAATAACAGTTAGTACGGATCTATAGAAATAATCTTTAATCCATAGAGGTACCAAATTTCAAGATGGCCGACATTTGGCCAATTTTTTACCATATTACCAAGGCCTCATGGCTGTATGACACTTGAAATTTTATAATCAGAACAGTTTATATCGAAATATCATGTATCACACCTGTAAACAGCATTTCTAAAATAACAGTTAGTACGGATCTATAGAAACAATATTTAATCCATAGAGGTACCAAAGTTCAAGATGGCCGACATTTGGCCAATTGTTTACCATATTACCAAGGCCTCATGACTGTATGACACTTGAAATTGGACTATCAGAACAGTTTATATCAAAACATCATGTATCACACCTATAAACAGCATTTCTAAAATAACAATTAGTACGGATCTATAGAAACAATCTTTAATCCATAGAGGTACCAAATTTCAAGATGGCCGACATTTGACCAACTGTTTACCATATCACCAAGGCCTCATGAGTGTATGACACTTGAAATTGGACTATCAGACAGTTATATCGATAAATCATGTATCACACCTGTAAACAGCATTTCTAAAATAACAGTTAGTACGGATCTATAGAAATAATCTTTAATCCATAGAGGTACCAAATTTCAAGATGGCCGACATTTGGCCAATTGTTTACCATATTACCAAGGCCTCATGACTGTATGACACTTGAAATTGGATAATCAGAACGGTTTATATCGAAATATCATGTATCACACCTGTAAACAGCATTTCTAAAATAACAGTTAGTACGGATCTATAGAAACAATCTTTAATCCATAGAGGTACCAAATTTCAAGATGGCCGACATTTGGTCAATTGTTTACCATATTACCAAGGCCTCATGACTGTATGACACTTGAAATTGGATAATCAGAACAGTTTATATCGAAATATCATGTATCACACCTGTAAACAGCATTTCTAAAATAACAGTTAGTAGGGATCTATAGAAACAATCTTTAATCCATAGAGGTACCAAATTTCAAGATGACCGACATTTGGCCAATTGTTTACCATATTACCAAGGCCTCATGACTGTATGACACTTGAAATTGGATAATCACAAAAGTTAATATCGACATATCATGTATCACACCTGTAAATAGCATTTCTAAAATAACAGTTAGTAGGGATCTATAGAAACAATCTTTAATCCATAGAGGTACCAAATTTCAAGATGGCCGACACTTGGCCAATTGTTTACCATATTACCAAGGCCTCATGACTGTATGACACTTGAAATTGGATAATCAGAAAAGTTTATATCGAAATATCATGTATCACACCTGTAAACAGCATTTCTAAAATAACAGTTAGTACGGATCTATAGAAACAATCTTTAATCCATAGAGGTACCAAATTTCAAGATGGCCGACTTTTGGCCAATTGTTTACCATATTACCAAGGCCTCATGACTGTATGACACTTGAAATTGGATAATCAGAACGGTTTATATCGAAATATCATGTATCACACCTGTAAACAGCATTTCTAAAATAACAGTTAGTAGGGATCTATAGAAACAATCTTTAATCCATAGAGGTACCAAATTTCAAGATGGCCGACATTTGGCCAATTGTTTACCATATTACCAAGGCCTCATGACTGTATGACACTTGAAATTGGACTATCAGAACAGTTTATATCAAAACATCATGTATCACACCTATAAACAGCATTTCTAAAATAACAATTAGTACGGATCTATAGAAACAATCTTTAATCCATAGAGGTACCAAATTTCAAGATGGCCGACATTTGACCAACTGTTTACCATATCACCAAGGCCTCATGAGTGTATGACACTTGAAATTGGACTATCAGACAGTTATATCGATAAATCATGTATCACACCTGTAAACAGCATTTCTAAAATAACAGTTAGTACGGATCTATAGAAATAATCTTTAATCCATAGAGGTACCAAATTTCAAGATGGCCGACATTTGGCCAATTGTTTACCATATTACCAAGGCCTCATGACTGTATGACACTTGAAATTGGATAATCAGAACAGTTTATATCGAAATATCATGTATCACACCTGTAAACAGCATTTCTAAAATAACAGTTAGTACGGATCTATAGAAACAATCTTTAATCCATAGAGGTACCAAATTTCAAGATGGCCGACATTTGGTCAATTGTTTACCATATTACCAAGGCCTCATGACTGTATGACACTTGAAATTGGATAATCAGAACAGTTTATATCGAAATATCATGTATCACACCTGTAAACAGCATTTCTAAAATAACAGTTAGTAGGGATCTATAGAAACAATCTTTAATCCATAGAGGTACCAAATTTCAAGATGACCGACATTTGGCCAATTGTTTACCATATTACCAAGGCCTCATGACTGTATGACACTTGAAATTGGATAATCACAAAAGTTAATATCGAAATATCATGTATCACACCTGTAAATAGCATTTCTAAAATAACAGTTAGTAGGGATCTATAGAAACAATCTTTAATCCATAGAGGTACCAAATTTCAAGATGGCCGACACTTGGCCAATTGTTTACCATATTACCAAGGCCTCATGACTGTATGACACTTGAAATTGGATAATCAGAAAAGTTTATATCGAAATATCATGTATCACACCTGTAAACAGCATTTCTAAAATAACAGTTAGTACGGATCTATAGAAACAATCTTTAATCCATAGAGGTACCAAATTTCAAGATGGCCGACTTTTGGCCAATTGTTTACCATATTACCAAGGCCTCATGACTGTATGACACTTGAAATTGGATAATCAGAACAGTTTATATCGAAATATCATGTATCACACCTGTAAACAGCATTTCTAAAATAACAGTTAGTAGGGATCTATAGAAACAATCTTTAATCCATAGAGGTACCAAATTTCAAGATGGCCGACATTTGGCCAATTGTTTACCATATTACCAAGGCCTCGTGACTGTAGGACACTTGAAATTGGTTAACCAGAACAGTTTATATCGAAATATCATTTATCACACCTGTAAACAGCATTTCTAAAATAACAGTTAGTACGGATCTATAGAAACAGTCTTTAATCCATAGAGGTACCAAATTTCAAGATGGCCGACATTTGGCCAATTGTTTACCATATTACCAAGGCCTCGTGACTGTATGACACTTGAAATTGAATAATCAGAACAGTTTATATCGAAATATCATGTATCACACCTGTAAACAGCATTTCTAAAATAACAGTTAGTACGGATCTATAGAAACAATCTTTAATCCATAGAGGTACCAAATTTCAAGATGGCCGACATTTGGCCAATTGTTTACCATATTATCAAGGCCTCGTGACTGTATGACACTTGAAATTGGATAATCAGAACAGTTTATATCGAAATATCATGTATCACACCTGTAAACAGCATTTCTAAAATAACAGTTAGTACGGATCTATAGAAACAATCTTTAATCCATAGAGGTACCAAATTTCAAGATGGCCGACACTTGGCCAATTGTTTACCATATTACCAAGGCCTCATGACTGTATGACACTTGAAATTGGATAATCAGAATAGTTCATATTGAAATATCATGTATCACACCTGTAAATAGCATTTCTAAAATAACAGTTAGTAGGGATCTATAGAAATAATCTTTGATCCATATAGGAACCACATTTCAAGATGGCCGACATTTGGCCAATTGTTTACCATGTTACCAAGGCCTCATGACTGTATGACACTTGAAATTGGATATCAGAAAAGTTTTTATCGAAATATCATGTATCACACCTGTAAACAGCATTTCTAAAATAACAGTTAGTACGGATCTATAGAAACAATCTTTAATCCATAGAGGTACCAACTTTCAAGATGGCCGACACTTGGCCAATTGTTTACCATATTACTAAGGCCTCATGACTGTATGACACTTGAAATTGGATAATCAGAACAGTTTATATCGAAATATCATGTATCACACCTGTAAACAGCATTTCTAAAATAACAGTTAGTAGGGATCTTTAGAAACAATCTTTAATCTATAGAGGTACCAAATTTCAAGATGGCCGACATTTGGCCAATTGTTTACCATATTACCAAGGCCTCATGACTGTATGACACTTGAAATTGGATAATCAGAACAGTTTATATCGAAATATCATGTATCACACCTGTAAACAGCATTTCTAAAATAACAGTTAGTACGGATCTATAGAAACAATCTTTAATCCATAGAGGTACCAAATTTCAAGATGGCCGACACTTGGCCAATTGTTTTCCATAATACGAAGGCCTCATGACTGTATGACACTTGAAATTGGACTATCAGAACAGATTATATCCAAACATCATGTATCACACCTGTAAACAGCATTTCTAAAATAACAGTTAGTACGGATCTATAGAAACAATCTTTAATCCATAGAGGTACCAAATTTCAAGATGGCCGACATTTGGCCAATTGTTTACCATATTACCAAGGCCTCATGACTGTATGACACTTGAAATTGGATAATCAGAACAGTTTATATCGAAATATCATGTATCACACCTGTAAACAGCATTTCTAAAATAACAGTTAGTAGGGATCTATAGAAACAATCTTTAATCCAAAGAGGTACCAAATTTCAAGATGGCCGACACTTGGCCAATTGTTTACCATATTATCAAGGCCTCATGACTGTATGACACTTGAAATTGGACTATCAGAACAGTTTATATCCAAACATCATGTATCACACCTATAAACAGCATTTCTAAAATAACATTTAGTACGGATCTATAGAAACAATCTTTAATTGATATAGGTACCAAATTTCTAGATGGCCGACATTTCGCCAATTGTTTACCATATTACCAAGGCCTCGTGACTGTAGGACACTTGAAATTGGATAATCAGAACAGTTTATATCCAAACATCATGTATCACACTTATAAACAGCATTTCTAAAATAACAGTTAGTACGGATCTATAGAAACAATCTTTAATCCATAGAGGTACCAAATTTCAAGATGGCCGACACTTGGCCAATTGTTTACCATATTACCAAGGCCTCATGACTGTATGACACTTGAAATTGGATAATCAGAACAGTTTATATCGAAATATCATGTATCACACCTGTAAACAGCATTTCTAAAATAACAGTTAGTACGGATCTATAGAAACAATATTTAATCCATAGAGGTACCAAATTTCAAGATGGCCGACATTTGGCCAATTGTTTACCATATTACCAAGGCCTCATGACTGTATGACACTTGAAATTGGACTATCAGAACAGTTTATATCAAAACATCATGTATCACACCTATAAACAGCATTTCTAAAATAACAGTTAGTAGGGATCTATAGAAACAATCTTTATACAAAGAGGTACCAAATTTCAAGATGGCCGACACTTGGCCAATTGTTTACCATATTACCAAGGCCTCATGACTGTATGACACTTGAAATTGGACTATCAGAACAGTTTATATCCAAACATCATGTATCACACCTATAAACAGCATTTCTAAAATAACATTTAGTACGGATCTATAGAAACAATCTTTAATCCATATAGGTACCAAATTTCAAGATGGCCGACATTTCGCCAATTGTTTACCATATTACCAAGGCCTCGTGACTGTAGGACACTTGAAATTGGATAACCAGAACAGTTTATATCGAAATATCATGTATCACACCTGTAAACAGCATTTCTAAAATAACAGTTAGTACGGATCTATAGAAACAATCTTTAAACCATAGAGGTACCAAATTTCAAGATGGCCGACATTTGGCCAATTGTTTACCATATTACCAAGGCCTCGTGACTGTATGACACTTGAAATTGGATAATCAGAACAGTTTATATCCAAACATCATGTATCACACCTATAAACAGCATTTCTAAAATAACAGTTAGTACGGATCTATAGAAACAATCTTTAATCCATAGAGGTACCAAATTTCAAGATGGCCGACATTTGGCCAATTGTTTACCATATTACCAAGGCCTCATGACTGTATGACACTTGAAATTGGATAATCAGAACAGTTTATATCGAAATATCATGTATCACACCTGTAAACAGCATTTCTAAAATAACAGTTAGTAGGGATCTATAGAAACAATCTTTAATCCATAGAGGTACCAAATTTCAAGATGGCCGACATTTGGCCAATTGTTTACCATATTACCAAGGCCTCATGACTGTATGACACTTGAAATTGGATAATCAGAAAAGTTTATATCGAAATATCATGTATCACACCTGTAAACAGCATTTCTAAAATAACAGTTAGTAGGGATCTATAGAAACAATCTTTAATCCATAGAGGTACCAAATTTCAAGATGGCCGACACTTGGCCAATTGTTTACCATATTACCAAGGCCTCATGACTGTATGACACTTGAAATTGGACTATCAGAACAGTTTATGTAAAAACATCATGTATCACACCTATAAACAGCATTTCTAAAATAACAATTAGTACGGATCTATAGAAACAATCTTTAATCCATAGAGGTACCAAATTTCAAGATGGCCGACATTTGGCCAATTGTTTACCATATTACCAAGGCCTCATGACTGTATGACACTTGAAATTGGATAATCAGAACAGTTTATATCGAAATATCATGTATCACACCTGTAAACAGCATTTCTAAAATAACAGTTAGTAGGGATCTATAGAAACAATCTTTAATCCATAGAGGTACCAAATTTCAAGATGGCCGACATTTGGCCAATTGTTTACCATATTACCAAGGCCTCATGACTGTATGACACTTGAAATTGGATAATCAGAAAAGTTTATATCGAAATATCATGTATCACACCTGTAAACAGCATTTCTAAAATAACAGTTAGTAGGGATCTATAGAAACAATCTTTAATCCATAGAGGTACCAAATTTCAAGATGGCCGACACTTGGCCAATTGTTTACCATATTACTAAGGCCTCATGACTGTATGACACTTGAAATTGGATAATCAGAAAAGTTTATATCGAAATATCATGTATCACACCTGTAAACAGCATTTCTAAAATAACAGTTAGTAGGGATCTATAGAAACAATCTTTAATCCATAGAGGTACCAAATTTCAAGATGGCCGACACTTGGCCAATTGTTTACCATATTACTAAGGCCTCATGACTGTATGACACTTGAAATTGGATAATCAGAACAGTTTATATCGAAATATCATGTATCACACCTGTAAACAGCATTTCTAAAATAACAGTTAGTAGGGATCTTAAGAAACAATCTTTAATCCATAGAGGTACCAAATTTCAAGATGGCCGACATTTGGCCAATTGTTTACCATATTACCAAGACCTCATGACTGTATGACACTTGAAATTGGATAATCAGAACAGTTTATATCGAAATATCATGTATCACACCTGTAAACAGCATTTCTAAAATAACAGTTAGTACGGATCTTAAGAAACAATCTTTAATCCATAGAGGTACCAAATTTCAAGATGGCCGACATTTGGCCAATTGTTTACCATATTACCAAGACCTCATGACTGTATGACACTTGAAATTGGATAATCAGAACAGTTTATATCCAAACATCATGTATCACACCTATAAACAGCATTTCTAAAATAACAGTTAGTACGGATCTATAGAAACAATCTTTAATCCATAGAGGTACCAAATTTCAAGATGGCCGACATTTGGCCAATTGTTTACCATATTACCAAGGCCTCATGACTGTATGACACTTGAAATTGGATAATCAGAACAGTTTATATCGAAATATCATGTATCACACCTGTAAACAGCATTTCTAAAATAACAGTTAGTAGGGATCTATAGAAACAATCTTTAATCCAAAGAGGTACCAAATTTCAAGATGGCCGACACTTGGCCAATTGTTTACCATATTACCAAGGCCTCATGACTGTATGACACTTGAAATTGGACTATCAGAACAGTTTATATCCAAACATCATGTATCACACCTATAAACAGCATTTCTAAAATAACATTTAGTACGGATCTATAGAAACAATCTTTAATCCATAGAGGTACCAAATTTCAAGATGGCCGACACTTGGCCAATTGTTTACCATATTACTAAGGCCTCATGACTGTATGACACTTGAAATTGGATAATCAGAAAAGTTTATATCGAAATATCATGTATCACACCTGTAAACAGCATTTCTAAAATAACAGTTAGTAGGGATCTTTAGAAACAATCTTTAATCCATAGAGGTACCAAATTTCAAGATGGCCGACATTTGGCCAATTGTTTACCATATTACAAAGGCCTCATGACTGTATGACACTTGAAATTGGACTATCAGAACAGTTTATATCCAAACATCATGTATCACACCTATAAACAGCATTTCTAAAATAACATTTAGTACGGATCTATAGAAACAGTCTTTAATCCATAGAGGTACCAAATTCCAAGACGGCCGACATTTGGCAAATTGTTTACCATATTACAAAGGCCTCATGACTGTATGACACTTGAAATTGGATAATCAGAACATTTTATATCGAAATATCATGTATCACACCTGTAAACAGCATTTCTAAATGTAAAATGTCTGGAGACATGTTGTTTTCAGAATTTGTTAACACAAATCTTTAAGCAAACTTATGCATTAATGAATATACATTTTCACAAATAAAACTTGTGAGGAGATTTAGTTGATTAGCAACGGCTCGCCGATATACTGCCAAAGTCAGAGTTCTGTCAGCGAACTGAAAGTTGTGGTACTCAGTGCGAAAGGTGTCCATTCTTCTAACCATGTCTTACACAAGTTGGATTTCGAATTTTGAAGAAAAAAAACACAATCGCAGGGATATCACATTGCTTTTTACAACTCGTTTGCCAGTAAACTATAATGGTAAAGTCACTGTGAAACAATATGGCATCTCATCTTTGGAATTCATCTTTTTATATAATGCTGTTGATCTTAAGTTGGAGATAATAGCACGTTATTGGCAGACTGTTCATTTGTCAGTTTGGATGTTCTACAAGGATTACATGTATAAATCCCATTGCTTTATGAATGTTATTCTCCTGCGGACATATCTAACTACATTAAATTTTGCTCACTCCATCAATACATTTTATTAATCAGCACCTTAATTCAATCAATGTTTCCCTTTATTAAAAACGTTTTTTATTTATTGTTTTAAGTATTTGTATCAATACAGTTACATAAGATTTCTCACGGAGCACACGTGTTTATAAGACATGTACGAGGTTATCTCCCTTTAGCTAGTTTGTGAATGATGGCAAGTATCTACATTCGGAACACCTCGGTACTCTTCGTTGATGTCGACTAGTTACGCAGCGCAAAACACTCCAAGAACTGGAATGAGTTAAATGAAAGAGTTACCTCCCTTAAGCTATGTCTGTGAATTATGTCTGTTATGGGTTATTTAGCATTGACACTGATACATTTAGTATAAGCTGATATCCTTATAAAACAGTGATTCCATGGAGCAGTACAAATGTAACGCTTTCTCCTGTTATTAATAAATAAGTCTGTCGGTTTTCAATTTTTGTTTTAACTTGGTCATAGTGATTTAATAGTAAATATAGTAATGTATACAGTCTCGACAAAGACGATGATCAACGATGATAACTATGTTAAGATATGTATTTCTTATCAGAACAATCAGGTGCAATGGTTTCTTGACAAACAACTTCTCTATTCTGAGAATACAACGTTTCAATGCATATTATTGTATAGTTCAAGAATTGATGTGACAAAATACAACGTATAGCTTTATCTTCTTACCATCACATTCTGTCACCTTCAAACTTGAAATCGTGCTCTCAAACTAAAAAAAAAGTAGTTTATCAAGAAACAATTGTTCGTGTTTAGCCTATGTCCTATAGCCTAATAACAGTAGTAGCAGAGAGGCAGTGAATATAAAAGTAGTTGAACTCCCGCTTGTTTGATATTCAAGTTAAAACTTGGTCATGGCTCGAGGATTACCCAATAAATATAACTCTAGAAAGATAATCGCCCTTCCCTGTGAGTCAGTGTCTTAATTAGTTGCAAAGGACCAAGAAATGAGCGTGGTTCATTTGACGGATGGGTGACCCATTTCAATGCTGGGTAATCTCAAAGTTTGAAGGGATGAGTCCTTCCCTAGACTGAGACTTCAGTTGATAGATTCGTGGTTCACGTGGTTCTGTCCATCGTAGTGACGGGTACAGAGAGGAGGTGGGAATGAATGGGGGGGGGGGGGGGGGGGGGGGGGGGGGGGGGGGGGGGGGGGGGGGGGGGGAGTGGTGGTCATTTAGGGTTCATCAAGTTTATCCTACTGGATGCAATATGCATGGGTAATTCATTATATGATGTATTATTATAATTATTGCTTCCTTTTGCAGTTGGAAATCTAGTTTATCCACCCAACTATATCAACACTATATCACACATTACAGGAGTATCTAGTAGTTTTGTCTGAATTGTTTTAATTTCCAACTCAATTGATATATGTCATACGGGGAGGTAGTTATTAGAATATTTCTTTTATTCACGTGAAGTGTGAACACCTTAAATAACTGCAGTAGTAATTGTACTGTGTGACTTTCCTATTATTTGATAAATAAATCTCTGAAAATTTGAAAATACACAAAAACAAAACAAAACACAGATAAACCATCTGAAACCTATCTATACCACAGACATCCACCTGACAGTATGATGTAGTCCCACACTCTGTGAGTCCAATAAGTGCTGTGCTGGTTGGAGTCGTGTATCAATTGATCAACAATACAGGAAATACTCAGGGTTAATCAATAGTGACCTTGTGCAAAACAGGTACCAGCTGTAGATATAAGCAACATCTCCGGCATATATTCCCATCGTCTGATGTCGGAGAAATGTCACAGTCAGTTGAAGGTAAAGCTAGAATATAATAAGGTCAGTCTATGACTTACTTCCGTTAAAAGAATTCAAGTAAAGGGTAAATAAATTCAGAGAGATCCTCCACATATATTCATAAACAATAGTCAATGAAAACATCAAACCCTCCAACACTCCATTCCCACCACCACCCCTCCAGAGAATAATAGACTAGACTACTTCAGCTCCCCCCCCCCCCCCCCCCCCCCCCCCCCCCCCACACACACACACAAACCCAACACTCCACCCACCCTCCAGAGATTAATAGACTAGACTACTTCATACAGAACACAACAAAATGCAAATCAAGCCGTTTCAAATTACATATATCGAGCTGACAATATTGAGGCGAATATGGTGAAGAACTCGGGTGGCGCTCCACTCACTCTCAAACACTTCTTGTAAATTATCTCCCCTTGACTGCAGTGCACTTACCTTACAGTTCTAAGGCCGTTCATTGATTATAAATTCATGTACACACACAAAGCTACTGTCATACACTGTATGTAACATAAAACATTTTAAAGCTACACAAATATGATGAAATAGGGATAGAGTTTGGTACAGATAAGGATGGGGTCTTCACTGAATATTTTAAGAATCCATATTCAATCTCCTCTTTCCAAACAAACAAAACCCCAATAACTGTAGGTATAAACGTCTCTGCTATATTTCAAAATAAGTGCCTTTGCTTAAACATGACACCTTTACTTAAAAGTCGACTTGTTATTACATGTCTAACACGATTAATAACACTTTTATTATAATACAATTTATTCATTACCATTTTTTGGGAGGATCATCCTCCAGGTTAGACACGCATGGGCAGGGCTTAATATCCCAGCAGCTTAACCATGCAGCCAATACCAAGAGCATGTAGTTAGGACAAGTTTACATTCATCCGGTCTCCACTCGATAGATCTAGTCAAACACCTTTGCTTTAGGAAGTTTAACTTTCTCGCTGACTTGCCAATTCCAAGTAGCGGTAGTTATAAGATAATTTTGCATTCACCAAGCAAGTTGTATTTTCCTGGCAACACTAAGGAGAGAGTTGAGACACTTATGGTATATTCTTAGGTTAACGTTTTTATTCCAACTGTGTATGTGTTCACTCAGCAGTATAATGGGTACCTGGTGACGGTTATGTTGGAGGTGATATTCAATGGGTTTAAGTGGCAGCTCACGTTGGAGTAGAGAGGCGCTGAGAATGCATTCTGTTTAGACATGTAGACATGCGCACCATTGTCTTACCATTTTACTTGAAAAGATTGGAGGGGGTTATTTGAAATATCATTCACCTAGCCGAGAGGACTTCTAAAATAATTATACAATTTATTCAACACAGTAATTAGTTATGAAACACCAACATGTTTATGAATGCATCTGTCCACAATTCGGGTAATCAATTAATTTCTGTTTGTCGACATTATGCAACATTTGCGTTTTCGTTTGTAGAAACAATTTATAAAAAGTATAATGCCCTAAATATTTTCAATTTGGCGTGGAAATATGAAAAAATAATTCACATTTTTTTTGCGTTAGGACTGTTCCGTTTGTGTAAATTGGTAGACTGTTTATTGAGCATTTGATATTATATTAAAGTGAGGAAATACATGTAAGTGAGTACAGCTTATAATACAGTGAAAGATTATACACATCAGCCGCCCCTCCTACTTCTATTTATAACACAATTAAGAAAATAACTTTCCTTTTTGTAAAAGTTCTACCGTTGACAGCGTTTGAAGACTACAGGACAGAGATTTAAGATTTGATTTAAACTTCAGGTCATAATAACAAATATGAACATATTATCAGTAGGAATTTAACGTTTGCAAACTCTTTGAAAAATTAAAATCATATCTCAATTCGAAATCCCCATACATAGCTTAACATGCAAAAACTGTGAGACTTGGGGTTACTCTGATTGTGTTTATAAAAAGTCCATTTGTAAGTGTATAAAGAACACAGGCTGAGATAGGTGACATCTCCCCTGTCTTTGAAAGAAAACAAGTATGTGGAAGAACTCAAAGTTATGAAGTTTGCCGACATATTGTATTGATGTCAATTTGCACGTGCTCTTCATGTCATTCATGTTGACTGTATAAGAAAGGTCTAAAATAAGACACCCAAATTAATATGTGCAGTCTAAAATATCCTTGATAATTGAATGAACCAACTAAATTCCTTTATTTTCAACGAAACCACTGACGTCAAAAGTGTTCGTCATTCATCACATTTACATACGCCCAGACTGGTTTCACACTATGTACTGATCATCACGTGGTCTTTATGACGTTGTCAGGCTGTGACGTTATTGAACAAAGGGCACATAACAATGCATTCCCACGTATGATAATTGCATCATGATTGTGCATTTACTCACATACAAATATATATATAGATAAGTAAGTCTTCACTTACTTCAATTTGTATATGCAAGTTCATTGTTTCAATTGATTGCATTGAAATTGAAGAGATGGCAAAGTGTTCATTCAACTGATATGAAAGTTAGGCTTTGTATTAAGTAGTGGTTCTATTGTTTTCAAATTTCAAAATTGTTCATAATAAGCGTTGGATAATGTAAAAGATACGTTATTTAGATGTTGAAGCTGAGAGAATGCATTAACCACTTGAAGGCTTAAAAGTTCACAACCAGAACTTGGAGCTTTCCGTCAGTATAGACATGTGTAGGCGAGCATTGAAATACTGGGATTTATCACTGAAATAAACTGTCTACCAAGCTACTGTAAATATAACTTATATTTTCACTGCGAACGGTTACTGATATAGTTCGTCATCATAAAACAATGGTCTCACGCGGCAAATTGGCTCACAGCGTTATTGTGGTGACGGGCTGTTCCTAGCAGCCGCTCGACGTGAAAATGACCCTTTTCGGACATAATGACATGGATAATAGCATATAATGAATAGATTACCCGTCAATTATTCACAAATACATCTGGAAAGATAGAAAAGTTATATATTTTCACTCGTGACTGCGCCACAGATATAACCGTTATACTTCACTCGATAAGATAAACATGGTATTGTCAAGAAAACACAGATATCCTCTATATATTATACACAAAAATATAGTAATCCAATGTTTAAATATGGTATGTTGTGATCAACGTTCTTTTTAAAACATTTCGTGATATTTGTTATTGTAGAAGTTAAAGTGTGAAAACTGATGAAGTTAAATGTACAACTATATCATGATGTGAATGTGTCCAAACTGCCAATGTCGCTATAAAGTGATAGACATGACCCAAGGAGAACTTTTAAATAATGCGTTACAATAGATTTTGAATAAGTGACTTTTACAGCACATGATGTACACATAAAGTAAGTTACATAACGTGTGTGACTGACAGCCAGCTAGTATATCACAAAGGTAAGATAAATGTATCTATTTAAATGATAGAAGTTTGGGAACTTCATTTCATCATATCACATATTTATGAAATTTTTTTACATCACAACCCATCATGATATTCTGACATTTCAGTGATCGTAAGAACCCCTACCCAAACAGAAATTTAGCATATGCTGAGTGTGTTTATTTCCAAAATCTAATAAATCAAAGTAAAGTAAAAGTTTTTGAACAAATATCCCCTTTTGTTATCAAAATAGAATTCCTTGGATTCAGCAACATTTAAAAAAATAATTAAAATTTTAATTCCTAAAGTTAATATGATATAGAGACTAATTCAATGTTAACCACCAGATTTTAAAAACACAACTTTAATTAATAATGGTCAGAAAGTAATTTTCAAAATTTACGATCTTCTAAAACTCACAAAATATGAGGCTGACAATATATTGAACACAACTTCAAAGAAAATGGATGTTCCCACCCTACTATTGTCTTTAGATATGAATATCAGTGTGGAGAAACGCCCATGAGAGCCGCGGGGAGTCTAGCAGGTCAGGGACGCCATTGCTTTTTACTTTGTGTAACAGTGTTCATAAAACTATTGCTCTTATTTTTCACAAAGTAGGGAGGCCACTGGGTACATGAGAAGTATTACCTTTGCTTGGTTGGTATGGTGATGTAAAACACCAACAACATTGAATCCCCATGAATAAATATAAGTGACAGTATTACAAATATATCGTAGTGAGGATAGTCCTCTTTACAAAATGTTCCTGAAATAGACATCCCAGCCCGTATTTTCGGAGCTCTCTTAGCGCCAAGATAGTTGTAAGTGCCATATATTGACATTGATTTGCGACCATCTTAGCACTAAGACAGCTTCGAAAATATGGGACCCCGTCTACAGCATCTGTCATATAAGTTGATTATTATTTCATCCTGGGAATGTACAACTCAAATAAATGTATTTGATCATACTATATTTACTGTATTTGATTATACTTCAGTGAAAACAGCAAACGTCTTAATCTGTCAAACAGCAGACTTATGTTTTCACGATGCATTGCCGACATCACACAACTCAAATGTTATTTGTTTTATTACTATAATATTGTTTAGATTTTATTTTAAATTCTGGAAGAATCATTGTAGAATAATAGTTGAAAGTGTGACTTGAGTTATCATATTGGATATAGGTTGTTTTCATTTTGTTTCAGAAAATCGTGTATGTATTTGCAGTTACAGTATTAGATGAGATACACTGAAATAATCATATGATTATGTCAATTCATCAAAATGGGCGGAGCTTAGCTATAGTCATTGCTCGCTGTCACCTCACACAGTCAAACCAATGGCAGAGTGGGGCTGCGTTTTGATGATCTTTATTGTCCGGGAACAGGGACTGTATCTAATGACATTTAACAAAAGGAGTTGTTTTATTTTAGAACATTTCAGTAAAATGTATTGAGCGAACGCATCCAATGCGCAGATGGTCGAATTGTCAGATGGGAGGAGCGTGACAGTAATAAAACTGCTTCAGTCAATGTGCTCAGACATTCTGTGGTTTTCGAGCTCTTGCACTGTACCTCTCAAGATGCCAGGAAGTAATTTCAAGCGCCGTGGTCTAGCAGTGGATCCAACTTCCCTCATGGCCTGTCCTTTCCTGTCTGCCTTCGCCGACTTGTACTCCCCTAGTGCTGGCAGTGTCATCGCCACCAGGGATCTACATGCTGAGTACAAGAGTTTTGTAGCGGCGAAGACTACAGACGGGAAATTGGTGGATGTCGCCAACAACTTTCGTCGGTTCTCCAACCAGTTCGCTGTGGTGGCTGTCGAGAAGGATTTCGTCAAGTACACGACCGGGGTAAGGGGGTATCAGATTGTTAGGGCTTTTCGTAGTGCTCGCACTGCTGGGGCTATTATCGGGGACGTTTTGGTTGGTCCTCTGGGATATTCTCTAAGGGGTTATGGGGATCGTAGTTCTGTTTTGGATCGGGAACGAAGGGGGAATCCAAATTCTACTCCTTTTATAGCGCCTGTTAGTACAGAAATTGGGAAGGGTCTGTTTGCAACACATGACTATCCTGCTGGGGCAGAAGTCTGTGAATATTTGGGCCAGATTATAAGTGTTGAGGAGGCAGAAATTCGGCAGGAGGGATACTACAGGCAGGGGTTATCTTATAGATGTATTGAGTTTGAGGGGAGCCGTAGTTCATCACGTTTACGTTTAGAAGGCCATTGTAACCACTTGGGGGATCGAATTGATCCTGACACAAATTTGGGGGCTACGATGAACCACTCGCGGCTTAATGCTAATTGTAGGTTGATTTCAAAATTTCGGGATGGGCGGCGTAAGTTCTTCATGGAGACCATCACAGCAGTGAGCTCGAGAGGAGAACTGACGTGGGACTACCATGATCATCAGACGGGAAGCCCTGATTTCCTCAAGACATCCTGAGGCAAAGACAAGAAGCTGCTAGACCATCACACGGCACAAGCTTGAACCCACAACATGACCCTTTTCAGGGTCAACAAATCGCCAGAAAGAAAACTTTACAATGCTAAATCACCAACACGATAATGAAAGAAATCTTCTAAAATGAAATATCCCCCAAAGACGGCAAAATAAAAACTTTTGAACAATGCTCAACCCCCAAAACTATAATGAAAGAATTCCTTTACAATGCAATATAACGCAACATTGCTAAAATAAAATAAAATTGAACAATGTTTTCTTAATCCAAAAAAACAATAATGAAAGATTTATTTTACAATGCAATATCACTTTACAATTCAAAAAGAATACTTATGAACAATGCTAAATCACTCAAATCAATGCTACAATAAAACTTTAGAACAATGCTTAGTTATCAAAATAAGTATGACATAAAACTTTCTCAGTGCAAACACATTTATCTGTCATCAATACCCAGGCTTCAATGGAAAAAATACACAAAAACGTTGATCACAAGTAAATATCGTATAATTATTTTGACAATGGCAACATTGAAAATTGTACATCAATCTACTGGTGAGGAATACAATAAAACTAAAATCAAATTAATGACAAAGACAAAATCTAACTAAACCTCTCTTCAATCATGCCCTGTTCATTCAGCAAAACTCGTCCTCCGAGAATAAGCAAGGTGTGCAATACGTGACATGTATCTAACATAAAATATTCAATATAATCAATGAATTAAATGGATCCTACTTTTACCATATAGTCAGTGCATGTGGATGACAGCGAACAGTCAGATTATTATATTGGTTAATAAACAGTAACTTGTTTTAAGAACTGTTTATTCACCACACGGATATCTTATTTCGCCAACCATTCAAAAGGAGGAAAAACAAATTCCACTATCATGATATATTTAAGTGTGTCTAAAATAGTTTTTAACATATAACCGGCTGTCAAATAAATATTTCCGACATTCTAATTTTTAACATTCATAGGTTTCTTTTCTGCAAAGTCTTATCTGGGTCAACTAGCTCGCACCTTTTAACGCATGTATCATTTATTTGGTAACATTGTTATAATGTGCACGTGCTCCCTAAGTTGAGATCAGCATCCACTCTGCACTAACTGAACTGAACTTCATTTCAACTCGGGCTGCAAGCACAAGCAAGGGCATTTGAGGATATGTGTAATATATTGCATAGACACTATACAGACAAACAAACAATCACATTTGTACTAAAATATACAGTTGTATATTTGATATTTACCAGTAAACAATTGTTGAAACAATATATGTATTGTATATTCTGCTATTAAGAAAAATATTAATTTGAAGTTGATTTTAGACTAACAGTATAAACCAAGGCTAGTCTTCTTAGTTTACCTGCTGATTTTATATTTAAATAATATGAATTGAATTCGTTTTACGAAAAGTTGGTCCATATAAAATAGCTAAATAATTTAATGTTTGCATTTATTAAATAGATTGAATATTATTCCAGCGAACTGTGATGGGTAAGCTGTTAGCTATTATGAAACATAGTAAAATCCAAGTAATAGTTAGAATCTATGAAGAGACATATTATTGGTTTAAAAAGTGGGGTTAAGCAAGAGTGTCTTTGAGTTCATTTTCCTCTGTTCATTGTATTCGAAAATAGCTCATTTTAGCTATGTAAACACATTTTGTCTAAATCAATGCGAGTAATTCAAATTAACAATTATGTTTCATAAGTTAATGTAAATGTAAATAAATATATATTTACTTTTTAGTTTTTAGTGTTTACATTACAGAGGGGGAGGATCTATACTGGTTGTGAACTATATACTTATATACATGTAGAGGGGGAGGATCTATAATGGTTGTGAACTACATACTTATATACACATGTAAAGGGGAGGATCTATACTGGTTGTGAACTACATACTTATATACATGTAGAGGGGGAGGATCTATAATGGTTGTGAACTATATACTTATATACATGTAGAGGGGGAGGATCTATACTGGTTGTGAACTATATACTTATATACATGTAGAGGGGGAGGATCTATAATGGTTGTGAACTATATACTTATATACATGTAGAGGGGGAGGATCTATAATGGTTGTGAACTATATACTTATATACATGTAGAGGGGGAGGATCTATACTGGTTGTGAACTATATACTTATATACATGTAGAGGGGGAGGATCTATAATGGTTGTGAACTACATACTTATATACATGTAGAGGGGGAGGATCTATACTGGTTGTGGAATTTTATACTTATATACATGTAGAGGGGGAGGATCTATACTGGTTGTGAACTATATACTTATATACATGTAGAGGGGAGGATCTATACTGGTGGTGAACTATATACTTTTCTACATGCAGAGGGCAGGAACTATACTGGTTGTGAACTACATACTTATATACATGTAGAGGGGGAGGATCTATACTGGTTGTGGAATTTTATACTTATATACATGTAGAGGGGGAGGATCTATACTGGTTGTGGAATTTTATACTTATATACATGTAGAGGGGGAGGATCTATACTGGTTGTGAACTATATACTTATATACATGTAGAGGGGAGGATCTATACTGGTTGTGAACTATATACTTATATACATGTAGAGGGGGAGGATCTATAATGGTTGTGAACTACATACTTATATACACATGTAAAGGGGAGGATCTATACTGGTTGTGAACTACATACTTATATACATGTAGAGGGGGAGGATCTATAATGGTTGTGAACTACATACTTATATACACATGTAAAGGGGAGGATCTATACTGGTTGTGAACTACATACTTATATACACATGTAAAGGGGAGGATCTATACTGGTTGTGAACTACATACTTATTTACCAAATGGAATATGATTTTAGCAGAGTGGGTATATCCCAGTGTTTACCAATTGGAATATGATTCTAACAGATGGACATATACATTTACAATGATATATTCCTCTGAATAATACCTGTCCATATTGAAGTGAATAAATGTGATATTTGCAGGAGGATAAATGATTTAAAAAAAAACAAAGATTAAGATCATATTACTTAGTCAAATACATTGTTATATCTATGTATTGTCTATTACATTGTTATATGCCAATAAAAGAATGAAAATAAAACTTTTTTCCGAACATCTATCTGAATGATTAGCTGTCACAATAAATTTACAAAATCTATCATTTGTACAAGACAAATACATATTAAATTAGAAATACATATTAAATACAAATTGTTATAACTCTAAAATAATTAAGTTGAACTATTGAATAAAGACGAAAGAGAGGAACACAACAGGAACATTTGTGTAAAGTGGCAATGACCAAACAATGTAGACAAAAGTCACTTTCAGGTGACTTAAACCTTCTTGTAACCTTATCTATCAAATAATTTTAATGGATTTTGAATGAACCACCATTGTTTCCTCTCAAAGCATTATCAAATAGAACTGCAAGTGAAGTACCTTGATGAGAAGCTGAAGCAACATCTGTAAATCAATTTATGACACTATAGTTTTTTTTAAGAAAGTTAAAAACAAATAAAATGTAAATGCTGAAATCTATAAAAGTTAGGTATTAATAATAACTAAGATAATACACTGGTATAAACTCTCCCCCCTAGAGATGTATATAGATATGTACACTCTATGTCAGTATAGATCCTCCCACTCTACAGTAAGACTATATTTACATACACTGGTATAAACTCTCCCCCCTAGAGATGTATATAGATATGTACACTCTATGTCCGTATAGATCCTCCCCCTCTACAGTAAGACTATATTTACATACACTGGTATAAACTCTCCCCCCTAGAGATGTATATAGATATGTACACTCTATGTCCGTATAGATCCTCCCACTCTACAGTAAGACTATATTTACATACACTGGTATAAACTCTCCCCCCTAGAGATGTATATAGTTATGTACACACTATGTCAGTATAGATCCTCCCACTCTACAGTAAGACTATATTTACATACACTGGTATAAACTCTCCCCCCTAGAGATGTATATAGATATGTACACTCTATGTCCGTATAGATCCTCCCACTCTACAGTAAGACTATATTTACATACACTGGTATAAACTCTCCCCCCTAGAGATGTATATAGTTATGTACACACTATGTCAGTATAGATCCTCCCTCTCTACAGTAAGACTATATTTACATACACTGGTATAAACTCTCCCCCCTAGAGATGTATATGGATATGTACACTCTATGTCAGTATAGATCCTCCCCCTCTACAGTAAGACTATATTTACATACACTGGTATAAACTCTCCCCCCTAGAGATGTATATAGATATGTACACTCTATGTCAGTATAGATCCTCCCCCTCTACAGTAAGACTATATTTACATACACTGGTATAAACTCTCCCCCCTAGAGATGTATATAGATATGTACACTCTATGTCAGTATAGATCCTCCCACTCTACAGTAAGACTATATTTACATACACTGGTATAAACTCTCCCCCCTAGAGATGTATATAGATATGTACACTCTATGTCAGTATAGATCCTCCCCCTCTACAGTAAGACTATATTTACATACACTGGTATAAACTCTCCCCCCTAGAGATGTATATAGATATGTACACTCTATGTCAGTATAGATCCTCCCCCTCTACAGTAAGACTATATTTACATACACTGGTATAAACTCTCCCCCCTAGAGATGTATATAGATATGTACACTCTATGTCAGTATAGATCCTCCCCCTCTACAGTAAGACTATATTTACATACACTGGTATAAACTCTCCCCCCTAGAGATGTATATAGATATGTACACTCTATGTCAGTATAGATCCTCCCACTCTACAGTAAGACTATATTAACATACACTGGTATAAACTCTCCCCCCTAGATATGTATATAGATATGTACACTCTATGTCAGTATAGATCCTCCCCCTCTACAGTAAGACTATATTTACATACACTGGTATAAACTCTCCCCCCTAGAGATGTATATAGATATGTACACTCTATGTCAGTATAGATCCTCCCCCTCTACAGTAAGACTATATTTACATACACTGGTATAAACTCTCCCCCCTAGAGATGTATATAGATATGTACACTCTATGTCAGTATAGATCCTCCCACTCTACAGTAAGACTATATTTACATACACTGGTATAAACTCTCCCCCCTAGAGATGTATATAGATATGTACACTCTATGTCAGTATAGATCCTCCCACTCTACAGTAAGACTATATTAACATACACTGGTATAAACTCTCCCCCCTAGAGATGTATATAGATATGTACACACTATGTCAGTATAGATCCTCCCCCTCTACAGTAAGACTATATTAACATACACCGGTATAAACTCTCCCCCTAGAGATGTATATAGATATGTACACACTATGTCAGTATAGATCCTCCCCCTCTACAGTAAGACTATATTAACATACACTGGTATAAACTCTCCCCCCTAGATATGTATATAGATATGTACACACTATGTCAGTATAGATCCTCCCCCTCTACAGTAAGACTATATTAACATACACTGGTATAAACTCTCCCCCCTAGATATGTATATAGATATGTACACTCTATGTCCGTATAGATCCTCCCACTCTACAGTAAGACTATATTTACATACACTGGTATAAACTCTCCCCCCTAGAGATGTATATAGATATGTACACACTATGTCAGTATAGATCCTCCCCCTCTACAGTAAGACTATATTAACATACACTGGTATAAACTCTCCCCCCTAGAGATGTATATAGATATGTACACAGTATGTCAGTATAGATCCTCCCACTCTACAGTAAGACTATATTTACATACACTGGTATAAACTCTCCCCCCTAGAGATGTATATAGATATGTACACTCTATGTCAGTATAGATCCTCCCACTCTACAGTAAGACTATATGTACATACACTGGTATAAACTCCCCCCCCCTAGAGATGTATATAGATATGTACACACTATGTCAGTATAGATCCTCCCCCTCTACAGTAAGACTATATTAACATACACTGGTATAAACTCTCCCCCCTAGATATGTATATAGATATGTACACTCTATGTCCGTATAGATCCTCCCACTCTACAGTAAGACTATATTTACATACACTGGTATAAACTCTCCCCCCTAGAGATGTATATATATATGTACACTCTATGTCAGTATAGATCCTCCCACTCTACAGTAAGACTATATTTACATACACTGGTATAAACTCTCCCCCCTAGAGATGTATATAGATATGTACACTCTATGTCAGTATAGATCCTCCCACTCTACAGTAAGACTATATTTACATACACTGGTATAAACTCTCCCCCCTAGAGATGTATATAGATATGTACACTCTATGTCAGTATAGATCCTCCCCCTCTACAGTAAGACTATATTAACATACACAACTCTCCCCCTAGAGATGTATATAGATATGTACACACTATGTCAGTATAGATCCTCCCCCTCTACAGTAAGACTATATTAACATACACTGGTATAAACTCTCCCCCCTAGATATGTATATAGATATGTACACACTATGTCAGTATAGATCCTCCCCCTCTACAGTAAGACTATATTAACATACACTGGTATAAACTCTCCCCCCTAGATATGTATATAGATATGTACACTCTATGTCCGTATAGATCCTCCCACTCTACAGTAAGACTATATTTACATACACTGGTATAAACTCTCCCCCCTAGAGATGTATATAGATATGTACACACTATGTCAGTATAGATCCTCCCACTCTACAGTAAGACTATATTTACATACACTGGTATAAACTCTCTCTCTAGCGATGTATATAGATGTATACAAACTAAGTCGCGTATTGTTATCGTTAAATAATTACCTCAAAGGAGGAACATGTATAGGAAAGAATAATTCAAGTGAATTAACACATTTTACAAGTTTTTTGGTTGCAAATTAAAGTCATTATTTCAGTATAACATTGGACAATAAATAAGTGCCAAAAAATATTAATCAAACTGAAAATTAAAAAGAAACAAGGGGGGAGATTTTATTCTGAGGGGGGCGAGAAATAATTCCGCCGGGGGGCGATTTTATACCGGTATAAAATCTCCGGGGGAGGATTTGTACCGGTATAAAATCGCCGGGGGGAGATTTTATACGGGGGAGAATTTATACTGGGACACCGGCTTCTGTGTGACAGTTGAACGTGTGTCTCGCATCGGAGTTTTGGATGATGTTGACATGATTTCTGCACTCAGTGGATGTTTCATAGATCCCTAGCCTTGGATATGTTTGTGACATTCTCTTGAACGGATTCGTGCATTAACGTGCATGTGAATGAATTTCAATTGTGGTCTGTATTTCTGTGCTGCATGGCAGCGGGCAAAGCCGAGATTGAAGGTCGGGAAAGGTATGGCATTTTAATATTTTTAATTTTAATATTTAACAGATATGTCTGTGTTGATAAAAGTAAATCACTAGAATTTAAATCTACATCAATCAGTTTTCCAGAAGCTGACATCACCCATGTATAGAAAGAATTAAAATTTCCAATGTTTTGCCTTGTTTTGGCTGGGTGACTGCCTGGGTTCTGATCGGCTGATGCGATGGGATCCATTGATTTGAAAATGTATAATTATTTCTGAGAAACATTCACAGCCATGATTTGTATGACAGATATATGCTGTTATATTTCAGGACTGATCATGAACTAATGCAGATAAAATATTAAACCCAAATAGACCTATATATTCTATTTCAAAAGACATGTGAAACGAATTCAAACTTGTGCAGGGCTGAGGAAGGCCTTGGTTGATGTATCCCTACATCAGTAGTCAAAATATACAATAATATAGTGCAATGTTTAAATATAAGAAAACAAACGTTTAAGTGAATTTCAAAGCTGTTTATCATAATGAATGTGTTTTTTTATATGTTACTAGACAAAAGGGCTAGTTTTTGTAAAAATTCATTACTATGAGTTTTTCAACTTTTCTTCATTTTCCAAAGATAAGCCAACTTCGGCCTTCAGTTTCCTTAATTTTTGCTTTGTCATCTTCGCCCCGGAACTAACCTTGTTCAGGTAAAATACGTTGGTCACAGATTATTAAAACCAATGTTTGTTAACACTTATTTGAATAAATGAAACTACCTCTAATAAATTTGGACATTTCCAGATGAGATTAAATATTTTAAAGATTTAAGCAGCAAATATTTCGGACCTGTGTATTTATGGGCGAGGCCGTAGCGCTGCCATGTTTGTAGACAATTTAGTGCTTATTTTTTTTCTCCAAAATACATCTTTGCAGATACTGCCTACATACCATATTCAATATGATATTCAGTCCATATTACACAAATATGAGGGGTTTTGTGAAAAATCATTAGAATGAGATTTTTAAGTTTTTCGTCTTTTCAAGAATTTCTGCCGTCAGTTTGCTGCCAGCCCGCCTGTCGGAAGTGAACGTTGTCACGTGACCTTCAACTCTGTACAAAGGTTGACACTTGCCGTACATATTCTTGCTATTATGAACATCTTCACTTACTATATTTTGCACATGTTTAATGAATTTATTGTTATCTTTGACATAATTTATAATTAATCATCATCTTTAACTTCATTTATTTATCACATATTTTTTCTTAATTTTTTGTTTTTTTTTAAAAAATGAGTTTGCATTTAATTTCTTAAAGTTTTTGTTAGCCTATTTATACATCTATAGTCTGGATTAATTGGATGATGATATTGTGCCTTTTGAAGAAATCTATCATGTGTTGACCTAATTTGCAAATTGTATCAAAATTTATAAAATATTGTGTAGGCCTATGGAAATCTCAAGTGTTTGGCTCATTCTGGAGCGACTAAGCGTAAATGCAAGTCTATTTCGGTGAATACACAAAGATTTGTTCATATAATATATAGAAAATTTTCCTTTTCTTGACAAATACCATGGTTATCTCATCTCGTGAGGTAGAAAAGTTATTTATTTTCACTCTTGGCTGCGCCATTCATGAAAATATAACCTTTCAACCTCACTCGATGAGATAAAAATGGTATTAGTCAAGAAAAGACAAATATCCTCTAAATATTATATTATATTATATTATATTATATTATATTATATTATATTATATTATATTGTATTACATTTTTTTTTTTTTTCCTAAAAAGAAATTGTCATTCTGCTATATGCATATATAGAATATATTCATTGGATGATGATGTTATGATGTTTTGAAGAAATTGATCATGGGGTTTATGGGGTTTACAACTTCTTCATAATTCTAGTTTTAGCAATTTCCATGGAAATGAAGTTAAAAATTTGCTTTTTGAACAAGATCTAAAAGACTGTTTGGCCTAGCCTAAAGAAGTTTGCTTTGATAAAAACTCATCATATTAACATGCGCCTAAAGGGGTTTTCAACATCTTTTGAATTCTTTTGTATTCTTTTTAGCCTTTTCTAAATTTCTATAGACATGCAGCATGCTTATGTGTATCCGGACCAGTACTAAAAACCCACAAAGCCTATGGAGAACAATCATGTGAGGATCTGGCTTCTTTGAAAGATTATTTGAGCTGTTTCCATTGAAACTCAAAAACCATAAGATCAAGCCTTTTGAGGTTTTAAACTTTTTTAGAATTCTAGTTTAGCTGTTTTCATTGAATCACAACTGCCATTTAAATTTTGTACCGGGATCAATCATGTTTAAATGTTCATATTTTTAAGAGTTTTAAATTATGTTCGTTTCCATGGAAATGTATCTTTAATATACATATTAAAATATGTTAATTAGATGTGCCTTTTGGGATTTCAAATTACTTTGGATATGCACTTAGTATTTTCCATGGAAATGCAACTAACAATTTTGCTTACATTACAGGCATGAAAACTTTACGAATATGATCATGCAGCTTGGGAATGAGAACAATATTCGCTTGAAGCCTGAATTTGTTACCGATGATGTGAATCGCTGATATAAAAACAACCAAATTAATGTGAGTGATTAATGATTTATTGAAGAATACATATTCTTCATCATTGTTCAATATATTGCAGACTTGTCCCACATGACTGATATACTCTAAGTGTTTTCTTCCATAATGACTTACCAGGTACCCAGTTGTATAACTGGTTGAACTGAGCTACTCTTTTAGTGAAATTTATTGTCAATCAGGTTTTATTTGCACTTAAAGTCTCTCATGGTTCAGTGTAGAACAAGTAATGATCAACCCTTCACACTTTCAGATTATCCAGCCATGATAAGGGGTCACCATTCCACCAAGCCTTGCATAACTTTACTGAAAGCAGCCCACTGACAAATGCACAGGAGCGTTTCCCACCACCCATGGTACATAGGGGTAGGAAGGCGAGGTAAGTATTTTGGGGTAAGTGATTGTTGCGTATTATTTTGGAGGGAACACACAACTTGATTCCTTTAAATCATTCACATTCTTGTGCCAATTAAAGGGATCTTTAGTTCATCAGGCTTTATAAGGTCAGATGGGCTTACAGCTTTGGCCTCTTCCCTCCTCAGTCTTCTGTCATCCTTCATGTTCAAGGAGAATTGTACTACCAAGGATGGCTAGTTAGGGGGGGGGGGGGTTGGAGAGTGAGATGGGGGTTGCTGTGTGAATGGTTGTGAGAGGGTTAGGGGGTGTGTGTGAGTAAAAGCAAGGAGATTCATAGGTGTTGGATGGAGGGTGGAGTTTAGGGGAGGTGACCATTTTTCAACTGTTGTGACAGATTTTAATTTTTTTTATGGCATCCAACTGACATCCATCCATCCATCTATACGTCCGTAAACTTTTCGCTTCGTCAACTTCTCCAGAACCAATGAACCTAAAGGGCTGAAAAGTTGAGTGCAGACTCCTTGGCTAATGTGGATTCTAAATTTTAGATTTGATGACCCCATGACCCCAAACTGGGTCACAGGGGTCACAACTTTAAAAAGCTATGTTCATCTTCTCCAGTTCCACAAGGTGTAGAGAGCTAAAATGTTGTGCGCTGACTCCTTGGTTAATGGGGATTCTAAATTGTAGTTTCAGTGACCCCATGACCCAATACGGGGTCGAGGGGGTCTCATCCTTATAAACCTAATTTTACCTTTTTCTCCATTTTGTTCAGACTTCTTGGCCAATGGACTAAATAGGGTCACAGAGGTCAAAACTTAAAAACATGTTTTGCTTGTTAATAATGTATTACTTGACACAACTCGGATAATAAATCAATGAAGTCTTGATGAGCTACATAGCCCATGGCTATATTATTTATGAATCTGACCAATGCCTTGTCTGTAGTCTGCAAAGTCTGTATGCTACGATGAATTACAATATACACTTATAGCTGCCTTTATTGAACTGAACAGAGGAACACTTCAACTAAGGAACAGTTCAACTAAAGTATCATGCCCATGTTGACACCACAATTCATTCATGTCTCAGTGTGGGATAGGTAATTATCAACCCTTCACAATTTCAGATTATCCATAAAAGAGGTCACCTGACAGGAGCACATACCATCACCTGAGGTATAGAGGGGAAGGAAGGGAGGTGATTAGTATTAGGTAAGTAATTGTCACAGTGTATTTTGGAGGGAACAAACAAGTTCTTCCCTACATAATACACATTCAAGTGACATTATATGGTACCGTTAGCTCATCAGGCCATGTAAGGTCAGATGGGTTTATGGCTTGGGACTCTTCACTGCTCAGGAGTGAGGGGTAGGAACTGGCACTGGGACCAAGTTTGTATTCCCCCAACATAAAATAAGAGCAAGACAAGTATTCACCAAAAAACCTTTAAACCATATTGGGAAGAGATAGCTTTAGATTTTTCTAAGATTACCCTCTTGTCACAGTTGTAGCTGGTCAAGTAGTAAGTTGTAACAGGGCTAGTTGGTTTAGTAAAACATTGCTATAGTGGCCTGTTGATGCAGATGTAAGTTGTTACAATGACTAATTGGTGCAGTTGTAAGTTGTTAGATTGTCCAGTTGATGCACTTGTAAGTTGTTACAGTTGCTAGTTAGTGCAGTTAAAAGTTTTTACAGTGGCTTATTCGTGCACTTGTAAGTTGTTACAGAAGCTAGTTAGCTAGTTGGTGCAGTAGTAAGTTGTTACAGTTACAGTCTATTTGGTGCAGTTCAAGTTGTTACAGTGGCTAGTTGGTGCAGTAGGAAGTTGTTACAGTTGCTGGATGATGCTGTTGAATATTGTTACAGTGACTAGTTGGTGCAGTTGAATAGTCTTACAATGGCTAGTTAATGCAGTTGAAATATGTTACTGTGACTAGTTGGTTAAGTTGTAAGTTGTTACAGTGGCTAGGTGTGCAGTTGAATGGTGTTACAGTGGCTATTTGGTGCAGTTGTAAGTTGTTAGATTGGCCAGTTGATGCAGTTGTAAGTTGTTACAGTGGCCAGTTGGTTCAGTTGAATATTCTTACAATGGCTAGTTAATGCAGTTGAATATTGTTACAGTGACTAGTTAGTGCAGTTGAAAGTTTTTACAGTGGCTTATTGGTACACTAGTAAGTTGTTACAGAAGCTAGTTAGCTAGTTGGTGCAGTAGTAAATTGTTACAGTGCCTAGTTGGTGCAGTTGAGAGTTTTTACAGTGACTAATTGGTACACTAGTAGTTTATTACAGTGACTAGTTGCTAGATGATGCTGTTGAATATTGTTACAGTGACTAATTGGTACACTAATATTTTGTGACAGTGACTAATTAGTGCAGTAGGAAGTTGTTACAGTTGCTAGATGATACTTTTGAATATTGTAAAAGTGACTAGTTGATGCAGTTGTAATTTGTTTGGCTAGATAATTCTGTTGAATATTGTTACAGTGACAAGAAAGTGGTTCCAGTGGCTAGTTTTTGCACAAGTAAGTTGTTACAGTGGCTAGTTGGTGCAATAGTATGTTCTTACATTGGCTAGTTGGTACAGTAGTAAGTTGTTACAGTGGCTAGTTGGTGCAGTAGTAAGTTGTAACAGTGGCTAGTTGGTGCACTAGTAAGTTGTAACAGTTGCTAGTTGGTGCAGTAGTAAGTTGTAACAGTGGCTAGTTGTGCAGTAGGAAGTTGTTACAGTGGCTAGTTGGTGCAGTAGTAAGTTGTACGAGTGGCTAGTTGGTGCAGTAGTAAGTTGTAACAGTGGCTAATTGGTGCAGTAGTAAGTTGTTACAGTGGCTAGTTGGTGCAGGAGTACGTTGTTACAGTGGCTAGTTGATGCAGTAGTATGTTGTAACAGTGTCTAGTTGGTGCAGTAGTAAGTTATTACAGTAGGTAGTTGGTGCAGTAGTAAGTTGGTACAGTGTCTAGTTGGTGCAGTAGTAAGTTGTTACAGTAGATAGTTGGTGCAGTAGTAAGTTGTTACAGTGTCTAGTTGGTGCAGTAGTGAGTTGTTACAGTAGGTAGTTGGTGCAGTAGTAAGTTGTTACAGTTTCTAGTTGGTGCAGTTGTCAGTTGTTACAGTAGGTAGTTGTTGCAGTTGTCAGTTGTTACAGTAGGTAGTTGTTGCAGTAGTAATTTGTTACAGTGGCTAGTTGGTGCACTAGTAGTTTGTTACAGTGGCTAGTTGGTCCAGTAGTAAGTTGGTACAGTGACTAATTGGTGCAGTAGTAAGTTGTTACAGTAGGTAGTTGGTGCAGTAGTAAGTTGTTACAATAGGTAGTTGGTGCAGTTGAAAGTTGTTACAGTAGGTAGTTGGTGCAGTTGTCAGTTGTTACAGTAGGTAGTTGCTGCAGTAGTAAGTTGTTACAGTTTCTAGTTGGTGCAGTTGTCAGTTGTTACAGTAGGTAGTTGTTGCAGTTATCAGTTGTTACAGTAGGTAGTTGTTGCAGTAGTAATTTGTTACAGTGGCTAGTTGGTGCACTAGTAGTTTGTTACAGTGGCTAGTTGGTGCAGTAGTAAGTTGGTACAGTGACTAGTTGGTGCAGTATTAAGTTGTTACAGTAGGTAGTTGGTGCAGTAGTTAGTTGGTACAGTGACTAGTTGGTGCACTAGTAAGTTGGTACAGTGACTAGTTCGTGCACTAGTAAGTTGTTACAGTAGGTAGTTGGTGCAGTAGTAAGTTGTTCCAGTGAGTAGTTGGTGCACTAGTAAGTTGGTACAGTGACTTGTTGGTGCAGTAGTAAGTTGGTACAGTGACTAGTTGGTGCAGTAGTAAGTTGTTACAGTGACTAGTTGATGCACTAGTAAGTTGTTACAGTGACTAGTTGGTGCAGTAGTAAGTTGGTACAGTGACTAGTTGGTGCAGTAGTAAGTTGGTACAGTGACTAGTTGATGCACTAGTAATTTGCTACAGTGACTAGTTGATGCACTAGTAAGTTGTTACAGTGACTAGTTGGTGCAGTAGTAAGTTGTTACAGTGACTAGTTGGTGCAGTAGTAAGTTGTTACAGTAGGTAGTTGGTGCAGTAGTAAGTTGTTACAGTGGCTAGTCTGTGCAGTAGTAAGTTGGTACAGTGACTAGTTGGTACAGTAGTAAGTTGTTACAGTGGCTAGTTGTTGCAGTTATAAGTTGTTACATTGGTTAGTTGGTGCAGTAGTAAGTTGTTACAGTAGGTAGTTGGTGCAGTAGTAAGTTGTAACAGTGGCTAGTTGGTGCAGTAGTAAATTGTTACAGTTTCTAGTTTGTGCAGTAGTAAATTGTTACAGTTTCTAGTTGGTGCAGGAGTATGTTGTTACTGTAGCTAGTTGGTGCAGTTGAAAGTTGTTACAGTAGGTACTTGGTGCAGTAGTAAGTTGTTACAGTGGCTAGATGGTGCAGTAGTAATGTTACAGTAGGTAGTTTGTGCAGTAGTAAGTTGTTACAGTAGGTAGTTGGTGCAGTAGTAAGTTGTTACAGTAGGTAGTTGGTGCAGTAGTGGGTTGTTACAGTGTCTAGTTGGTGCAGTTGTCAGCTGTTACAGTAGGTAGTTGTCAGTTGTTACAGTAGGTAGTTGGTGCAGTAGAAATGTTACAGTAGGTAGTTTGTGCAGTAGTAAGTTGTTACAGTAGGTAGTTGGTGCAGTAGTAAGTTGTTACAGTAGGTAGTTGGTGCAGTAGTGAGTTGTTACAGTGTCTAGTTGGTGCAGGAGTAAGTTGTTACAGTGTCTAGTTGGTGCAGTTGAAAGTTGTTACAGTAGGTACTTGGTGCAGTAGTAAGTTGTAACAGTGCCTAGTTGGTGCAGTAGTAAGTTGTTGCAGTGGCTAGTTTGTGCAGTTGTCAGTTGTTACAGTAGGTAGTTTGTGCAGTAGTAAGTTGTTACAGTGGCTAGTTGGTGCAGTTGAAAGTTGTTACAGTAGGTAGTTGGTGCAGTAGTAAGTTGTTACAGTAGGTAGTTGGTGCAGTTGAAAATTGTTACAGTAGGTACTTGGTGCAGTAGTAATGTTACAGTAGGCAGTTGGTGCAGTAGTAAATTGTAACAGTAGGTAGTTTGTGCAGTAGTAAGTTGTTAAAGTAGGTAGTTGGTGCAGTAGTAAGTTGTTACAGTAGGTAGTTGTTGCAGTAGTGAGTTGTTACACTTTCTAGTTGGTGCAGTTGTAATGTTACAGTAGGTAGTTGGTGCAGTAGTAATGTTACAGTAGGTAGTTTGTGCAGTAGTAAGTTGTTACAGTAGGTAGTTGGTGCAGTAGTAAGTTGTTACTTTAGGTAGTTGGTGCAGTAGTGATTTGTTACAGTTTCTAGTTGGTGCAGTTGTCAGCTGTTACAGTAGGTAAATGTTGCAGTTGTCAGTTGTTACAGTAGGTAGTTGGTGCAGTAGTAATGTTACAGTAGGTAGTTGGTGCAGTAGTAAGTTGTTACAGTAGGTAGTTGGTGCAGTTGTCAGTTGTTACAGTGGCTAGTTGGTGCAGTAGTGAGTTGTTACAGTAGGTAGTTGGTGCAGTTGTCAGTTGTTACAGTTTCTAGTTGGTGCAGTTGTCAGTTGTTACAGTAGGTAGTTGTTGCAGATGTCAGTTGTTACAGTAGGTAGTTGTTGCAGTAGTAATTTGTTACAGTGGCTAGTTGGTGCACTAGTAGTTTGCACACTGGCTAGTTGGTGCAGTAGTAAGTTGGTACAGTGACTAGTTGGTGCAGTAGTAAGTTGTTACAGTAGGTAGTTGGTGCAGTAGTAAGTTGTTACAATAGGTAGTTGGTGCAGTTGAAAGTTGTTACAGTAGGTAGTTGGTGCATTTGTCAGTTGTTACAGTTTCTAGTTGGTGCAGTTGTCAGTTGTTACAGTAGGTAGTTGTTGCAGTTGTCAGTTGTTACAGTATGTAGTTGTTGCAGTAGTAATTTGTTACAGTGGCTAGTTGGTGCACTAGTAGTTTGTTACAGTGGCTAGTTGGTGCAGTTGTCAGTTGTTACAGTGGCTAGTTGGTGCAGTAGTGAGTTGTTACAGTAGCTAGTTGGTGCAGTAGTAAGTTGTTACAGTAGGTAGTTTGTGCAGTAGTAAGTTGTTACAGTGTCTAGTTGGTGCAGGAGTAAGTTGTTACAGTGTCTAGTTGGTGCAGTTGAAAGTTGTTACAGTAGGTACTTGGTGCAGTAGTAAGTTGTAACAGTGAATAGTTGGTGCAGTAGTAAGTTGTTGCAGTGGCTAGTTGGTGCAGTTGTCAGTTGTTACAGTAGCTAGTTTGTGCAGTAGTAAGTTGTTACAGTGGCTAGTTGGTGCAGTTGAAAGTTGTTACAATAGGTAGTTGGTGCAGTAGTAAGTTGTTACAGTAGGTAGTTGGTGCAGTTGAAAATTGTTACAGTAGGTACTTGGTGCAGTAGTAATGTTACAGTAGGTAGTTTGTGCAGTAGTAAATTGTAACAGTAGGTAGTTTGTGCAGTAGTAAGCTGTTAAAGTAGGTAGTTGGTGCAGTAGTAAGTTGTTACAGTAGGTAGTTGTTGCAGTAGTGAGTTGTTACAGTTTCTAGTTGGTGCAGTTGTCAGTTGTTACAGTAGGTGGTTGTTGCAGTTGTCAGTTGTTACAGTAGGTAGTTGTTGCAGTATTAATTTGTTACAGTGGCTAGTTGGTGCACTAGTAGTGTGTTTCAGTGGCTAGTTGGTGCAGTAGTAAGTAGGTACAGTGACTAGTTGGTGCAGTAGTAAGTTGTTACAGTAGGTAGTTGGTGCAGTAGTAAGTTGTTACAATAGGTAGTTGGTGCAGTTGAAAGTTGTTACAGTAGGTAGTTGGTGCAGTTGTCAGTTGTTACAGTTTCTAGTTGGTGCAGTTGTCAGTTGTTACAGTAGGTAGTTGTTGCAGTTGTCAGTTGTTACAGTAGGTAGTTGTTGCAGTAGTAATTTGTGACAGTGGCTAGTTGGTGCACTAGTAGTTTGTTACAGTGGCTAGTTTGTGCAGTAGTAAGTTGGTACAGTGACTAGTTGGTGCAGTAGTAAGTTGTTACAGTAGGTAGTTGGTGCAGTAGTAAGTTGTTACAATAGGTAGTTGGTGCAGTTGAAAGTTGTTACAGTAGGTAGTTGTTGCAGTAGTAATTTGTGACAGTGGCTAGTTGGTGCACTAGTAGTTTGTTACAGTGGCTAGTTTGTGCATTAGTAAGTTGGTACAGTGGCTAGTTGGTGCAGTAGTAAGTTGTTACAGTAGGTAGTTGGTGCAGTAGTAAGTTGTTACAGTAGGTAGTTGGTGCAGTTGTCAGTTGTTACAGTTTCTAGTTGGTGCAGTTGAAAGTTGTTACAGTAGGTAGTTGGTGCAGTAGTAAGTTGTTACAGTAGGTAGTTGGTGCAGTTGAAAATGGTTACAGTAGGTACTTGGTGCAGTAGTAATGTTACAGTAGGTAGTTGGTGCAGTAGTAAATTGTAACAGTAGGTAGTTTGTGCAGTAGTAAGTTGTTAAAGTAGGTAGTTGGTGCAGTAGTAAGTTGTTACAGTAGGTAGTTGTTGCAGTAGTGAGTTGTTACACTTTCTAGTTGGTGCAGTTGAAAATTGTTACAGTTGCTAGATGATACTTTTGAATATTGTAAAAGTGACTAGTTGATGCAGTTGTAATTTGTTTGGCTAGATAATTCTGTTGAATATTGTTACAGTGACAAGAAAGTGGTTCCAGTGGCTAGTTTTTGCACAAGTAAGTTGTTACAGTGGCTAGTTGGTGCAGTAGTATGTTCTTACATTGGCTAGTTGGTACAGTAGTAAGTTGTTACAGTGGCTAGTTGGTGCAGTAGTAAGTTGTAACAGTGGCTAGTTGGTGCACTAGTAAGTTGTAACAGTTGCTAGTTGGTGCAGTAGTAAGTTGTAACAGTGGCTAGTTGTGCAGTAGGAAGTTGTTACAGTGGCTAGTTGGTGCATTAGTAAGTTGTAACAGTGGCTAGTTGGTGCAGTAGTAAGTTGTAACAGTGGCTAATTGGTGCAGTAGTAAGTTGTTACAGTGGCTAGTTGGTGCAGGAGTACGTTGTTACAGTGGCTAGTTGATGCAGTAGTATGTTGTAACAATGTCTAGTTGGTGCAGTATTAAGTTATTACAGTAGGTAGTTGGTGCAGTAGTAAGTTATTACAGTGTCTAGTTGGTGCAGTAGTAAGTTGTTACAGTAGATAGTTGGTGCAGTAGTAAGTTGTTACAGTGTCTAGTTGGTGCAGTAGTGAGTTGTTACAGTAGGTAGTTGGTGCAGTAGTAAGTTGTTACAGTTTCTAGTTGGTGCAGTTGTCAGTTGTTACAGTAGGTAGTTGTTGCAGTTGTCAGTTGTTACAGTAGGTAGTTGTTGCAGTAGTAATTTGTTACAGTGGCTAGTTGGTGCACTAGTAGTTTGTTACAGTGGCTAGTTGGTCCAGTAGTAAGTTGGTACAGTGACTAATTGGTGCAGTAGTAAGTTGTTACAGTAGGTAGTTGGTGCAGTAGTAAGTTGTTACAATAGGTAGTTGGTGCAGTTGAAAGTTGTTACAGTAGGTAGTTGGTGCAGTTGTCAGTTGTTACAGTAGGTAGTTGGTGCAGTAGTAAGTTGTTACAGTTTCTAGTTGGTGCAGTTGTCAGTTGTTACAGTAGGTAGTTGTTGCAGTTATCAGTTGTTACAGTAGGTAGTTGTTGCAGTAGTAATTTGTTACAGTGGCTAGTTGGTGCACTAGTAGTTTGTTACAGTGGCTAGTTGGTGCAGTAGTAAGTTGGTACAGTGACTAGTTGGTGCAGTAGTAAGTTGTTACAGTAGGTAGTTGGTGCAGTAGTTAGTTGGTACAGTGACTAGTTGGTGCACTAGTAAGTTGGTACAGTGACTAGTTCGTGCACTAGTAAGTTGTTACAGTAGGTAGTTGGTGCAGTAGTAAGTTGTTCCAGTGAGTAGTTGGTGCACTAGTAAGTTGGTACAGTGACTTGTTGGTGCAGTAGTAAGTTGGTACAGTGACTAGTTGGTGCAGTAGTAAGTTGTTACAGTGACTAGTTGATGCACTAGTAAGTTGTTACAGTGACTAGTTGGTGCAGTAGTAAGTTGGTACAGTGACTAGTTGGTGCAGTAGTAAGTTGGTACAGTGACTAGTTGATGCACTAGTAATTTGTTACAGTGACTAGTTGATGCACTAGTAAGTTGTTACAGTGACTAGTTGGTGCAGTAGTAAGTTGTTACAGTAGGTAGTTGGTGCAGTAGTAAGTTGGTACAGTGACTAGTTGGTGCACTAGTAAGTTGGTACAGTGACTAGTTGGTGCAGTAGTAAGTTGGTACAGTGACTAGTTGGTGCAGTAGTAAGTTGTTACAGTAGGTAGTTGGTGCAGTAGTAAGTTGTTACAGTGGCTAGTCTGTGCAGTAGTAAGTTGGTACAGTGACTAGTTGGTACAGTAGTAAGTTGTTACAGTGGCTAGTTGTTGCAGTTATAAGTTGTTACATTGGTTAGTTGGTGCAGTAGTAAGTTGTTACAGTAGGTAGTTGGTGCAGTAGTAAGTTGTAACAGTGGCTAGTTGGTGCAGTAGTAAATTGTTACAGTTTCTAGTTGGTGCAGGAGTACGTTGTTACTGTAGCTAGTTGGTGCAGTTGAAAGTTGTTACAGTAGGTACTTGGTGCAGTAGTAAGTTGTTACAGTGGCTAGATGGTGCAGTAGTAATGTTACAGTAGGTAGTTGGTGCAGTAGTAATGTTACAGTAGGTAGTTTGTGCAGTAGTAAGTTGTTACAGTAGGTAGTTGGTGCAGTAGTAAGTTGTTACAGTAGGTAGTTGGTGCAGTAGTGAGTTGTTACAGTGTCTAGTTGGTGCAGTTGTCAGCTGTTACAGTAGGTAGTTGTCAGTTGTTACAGTAGGTAGTTGGTGCAGTAGAAATGTTACAGTAGGTAGTTTGTGCAGTAGTAAGTTGTTACAGTAGGTAGTTGGTGCAGTAGTAAGTTGTTACAGTAGGTAGTTGGTGCAGTAGTGAGTTGTTACAGTGTCTAGTTGGTGCAGGAGTAAGTTGTTACAGTGTCTAGTTGGTGCAGTTGAAAGTTGTTACAGTAGGTACTTGGTGCAGTAGTAAGTTGTAACAGTGCCTAGTTGGTGCAGTAGTAAGTTGTTGCAGTGGCTAGTTTGTGCAGTTGTCAGTTGTTACAGTAGGTAGTTTGTGCAGTAGTAAGTTGTTACAGTGGCTAGTTGGTGCAGTTGAAAGTTGTTACAGTAGGTAGTTGGTGCAGTAGTAAGTTGTTACAGTAGGTAGTTGGTGCAGTTGAAAATTGTTACAGTAGGTACTTGGTGCAGTAGTAATGTTACAGTAGGCAGTTGGTGCAGTAGTAAATTGTAACAGTAGGTAGTTTGTGCAGTAGTAAGCTGTTAAAGTAGGTAGTTGGTGCAGTGGTAAGTTGTTACAGTAGGTAGTTGTTGCAGTAGTGAGTTGTTACAGTTTCTAGTTGGTGCAGTTGTCAGTTGTTACAGTAGGTGGTTGTTGCAGTTGTCAGTTGTTACAGTAGGTAGTTGTTGCAGTAGTAATTTGTTACAGTGGCTAGTTGGTGCACTAGTAGTGTGTTACAGTGGCTAGTTTGTGCAGTAGTAAGTTGGTACAGTGACTAGTTGGTGCAGTAGTAAGTTGTTACAGTAGGTAGTTGGTGCAGTAGTAAGTTGTTACAATAGGTAGTTGGTGCAGTTGAAAGTTGTTACAGTAGGTAGTTGTTGCAGTAGTAATTTGTGACAGTGGCTAGTTGGTGCACTAGTAGTTTGTTACAGTGGCTAGTTTGTGCATTAGTAAGTTGGTACAGTGGCTAGTTGGTGCAGTAGTAAGTTGTTACAGTAGGTAGTTGGTGCAGTAGTAAGTTGTTACAGTAGGTAGTTGGTGCAGTTGTCAGTTGTTACAGTTTCTAGTTGGTGCAGTTGAAAGTTGTTACAGTAGGTAGTTGGTGAAGTAGTAAGTTGTTACAGTAGGTAGTTGGTGCAGTTGAAAATGGTTACAGTAGGTACTTGGTGCAGTAGTAATGTTACAGTAGGTAGTTGGTGCAGTAGTAAATTGTAACAGTAGGTAGTTTGTGCAGTAGTAAGTTGTTAAAGTAGGTAGTTGGTGCAGTAGTAAGTTGTTACAGTAGGTAGTTGTTGCAGTAGTGAGTTGTTACACTTTCTAGTTGGTGCAGTTGAAAATTGTTACAGTAGGTACTTGGTGCAGTAATAATGTTACAGTAGGTAGTTGGTGCAGTAGTAAATTGTAACAGTAGGTAGTTTGTGCAGTAGTAAGTTGTTAAAGTAGGTAGTTGGTGCAGTAGTAAGTTGTTACAGTAGGTAGTTGGTGCACTAGTAAGTTGTTACAGTAGGTGGTTGGTGCAGTAGTGAGTTGTTACAGTAGGTATTTGGTGCAGTAGTAAGTTGTTACAGTGTCTAGTTGGTGCAGGAGTAAGTTGTTACAGTGTCTAGTTGGTGCAGTTGAAAGTTGTTACAGTAGGTACTTGGTGCAGTAGTAAGTTGTAACAGTGACTAGTTGGTGCAGTAGTAAGTTGTTGCAGTGGCTAGTTGGTGCAGTTGTCAGTTGTTACAGTAGGTACTTGGTGCAGTAGTAATGTTACAGTAGGTAGTTTGTGCAGTAGTAACTTGTAACAGTAGGTAGTTTGTGCAGTAGTAAGTTGTTAAAGTAGGTAGTTGGTGCAGTAGTAAGTTGTTACAGTAGGTAGTTGTTGCAGTAGTGAGTTGTTACAGTTTCTAGTTGGTGCAGTTGTCAGTTGTTACAGTAGGTAGTTGTTGCAGTTGTCAGTTGTTACAGTAGGTAGTTGTTGCAGTAGTAATTTGTTACAGTGGCTAGTTGGTGCACTAGTAGTTTGTTACAGTGGCTAGTTGGTGCAGTAGTAAGTAGGTACAGTGACTAGTTGGTGCAGTAGTAAGTTGTTACAGTAGGTAGTTGGTGCAGTAGGAAGTTGTTACAATAGGTAGTTGGTGCAGTTGAAAGTTGTTACAGTTTCTAGTTGGTGCAGTTGTCAGTTGTTACAGTAGGTAGTTGTTGCAGTTGTCAGTTGTTACAGTAGCTAGTTTGTGCAGTAGTAAGTTGTTACAGTGGTTAGTTGGTGCAGTTGAAAGTTGTTACAGTAGGTAGTTGTTGCAGTAGTAATTTGTGACAGTGGCTAGTTGGTGCACTAGTAGTTTGTTACAGTGGCTAGTTTGTCCATTAGTAAGTTGGTACAGTGGCTAGTTGGTGCAGTAGTAAGTTGTTACAGTTTCTAGTTGGTGCAGTAGTAAGTTGTTACAGTAGGTAGTTGGTGCAGTTGTCAGTTGTTACAGTTTCTAGTTGGTGCAGTTGAAAGTTGTTACAGTAGGTAGTTGGTGCAGTAGTAAGTTGTTACAGTAGGTAGTTGGTGCAGTTGAAAATGGTTACAGTAGGTACTTGGTGCAGTAGTAATGTTACAGTAGGTAGTTGGTGCAGTAGTAAATTGTAACAGTAGGTAGTTTGTGCAGTAGTAAGTTGTTAAAGTAGGTAGTTGGTGCAGTAGTAAGTTATTACAGTAGGTAGTTGTTGCAGTAGTGAGTTGTTACACTTTCTAGTTGGTGCAGTTGAAAATTGTTACAGTAGGTACTTGGTGCAGTAGTAATGTTACAGTAGGTAGTTGGTGCAGTAGTAAATTGTAACAGTAGGTAGTTTGTGCAGTAGTAAGTTGTTAAAGTAGGTAGTTGGTGCAGTAGTAAGTTGTTACAGTAGGTAGTTGGTGCACTAGTAAGTTGTTACAGTAGGTGGTTGGTGCAGTAGTGAGTTGTTACAGTAGGTACTTGGTGCAGTTGTCAGTTGTTACAGTGGCTAGTTGGTGCAGTAGTGAGTTGTTACAGTAGGTAGTTGGTGCAGTTGTCAGTTGTTACAGTTTCTAGTTGGTGCAGTTGTCAGTTGTTACAGTAGGTAGTTGTTGCAGATGTCAGTTGTTACAGTAGGTAGTTGTTGCAGTAGTAATTTGTTACAGTGGCTAGTTGGTGCACTAGTAGTTTGCACACTGGCTAGTTGGTGCAGTAGTAAGTTGGTACAGTGACTAGTTGGTGCAGTAGTAAGTTGTTACAGTAGGTAGTTGGTGCAGTAGTAAGTTGTTACAATAGGTAGTTGGTGCAGTTGAAAGTTGTTACAGTTTCTAGTTGGTGCAGTTGTCAGTTGTTACAGTAGGTAGTTGTTGCAGTTGTCAGTTGTTACAGTAGGTAGTTGTTGCAGTAGTAATTTGTTACAGTGGCTAGTTGGTGCACTAGTAGTTTGTTACAGTGGCTAGTTGGTGCAGTTGTCAGTTGTTACAGTTTCTAGTTGGTGCAGTTGTCAGTTGTTACAGTAGGTAGTTGTTGCAGTTGTCAGTTGTTACAGTAGGTAGTTGTTGCAGTAGTAATTTGTTACAGTGGCTAGTTGGTGCACTAGTAGTTTGTTACAGTGGCTAGTTGGTGCAGTTGTCAGTTGTTACAGTGGCTAGTTGGTGCAGTAGTGAGTTGTTACAGTAGCTAGTTGGTGCAGTAGTAAGTTGTTACAGTAGGTAGTTTGTGCAGTAGTAAGTTGTTACAGTGTCTTGTTGGTGCAGGAGTAAGTTGTTACAGTGTCTAGTTGGTGCAGTTGAAAGTTGTTACAGTAGGTACTTGGTGCAGTAGTAAGTTGTAACAGTGACTAGTTGGTGCAGTAGTAAGTTGTTGCAGTGGCTAGTTGGTGCAGTAGTAAGTTGTTACATTAGGTAGTTGTTGCAGTAGTGAGTTGTTACACTTTCTAGTTGGTGCAGTTGAAAATTGTTACAGTAGGTACTTGGTGCAGTAATAATGTTACAGTAGGTAGTTGGTGCAGTAGTAAATTGTAACAGTAGGTAGTTTGTGCAGTAGTAAGTTGTTAAAGTAGGTAGTTGGTGCAGTAGTAAGTTGTTACAGTAGGTAGTTGGTGCACTAGTAAGTTGTTACAGTAGGTGGTTGGTGCAGTAGTGAGTTGTTACAGTAGGTATTTGGTGCAGTAGTAAGTTGTTACAGTGTCTAGTTGGTGCAGGAGTAAGTTGTTACAGTGTCTAGTTGGTGCAGTTGAAAGTTGTTACAGTAGGTACTTGGTGCAGTAGTAAGTTGTAACAGTGACTAGTTGGTGCAGTAGTAAGTTGTTGCAGTGGCTAGTTGGTGCAGTTGTCAGTTGTTACAGTAGCTAGTTTGTGCAGTAGTAAGTTGTTACAGTGGCTAGTTGGTGCAGTTGAAAGTTGTTACAGTAGGTAGTTGGTGCAGTAGTAAGTTGTTACAGTAGGTAGTTGGTGCAGTTGAAAATTGTTACAGTAGGTACTTGGTGCAGTAGTAATGTTACAGTAGGTAGTTTGTGCAGTAGTAACTTGTAACAGTAGGTAGTTTGTGCAGTAGTAAGTTGTTAAAGTAGGTAGTTGGTGCAGTAGTAAGTTGTTACAGTAGGTAGTTGTTGCAGTAGTGAGTTGTTACAGTTTCTAGTTGGTGCAGTTGTCAGTTGTTACAGTAGGTAGTTGTTGCAGTTGTCAGTTGTTACAGTAGGTAGTTGTTGCAGTAGTAATTTGTTACAGTGGCTAGTTGGTGCACTAGTAGTTTGTTACAGTGGCTAGTTGGTGCAGTAGTAAGTAGGTACAGTGACTAGTTGGTGCAGTAGTAAGTTGTTACAGTAGGTAGTTGGTGCAGTAGGAAGTTGTTACAATAGGTAGTTGGTGCAGTTGAAAGTTGTTACAGTTTCTAGTTGGTGCAGTTGTCAGTTGTTACAGTAGGTAGTTGTTGCAGTTGTCAGTTGTTACAGTAGCTAGTTTGTGCAGTAGTAAGTTGTTACAGTGGCTAGTTGGTGCAGTTGAAAGTTGTTACAGTAGGTAGTTGTTGCAGTAGTAATTTGTGACAGTGGCTAGTTGGTGCACTAGTAGTTTGTTACAGTGGCTAGTTTGTGCATTAGTAAGTTGGTACAGTGGCTAGTTGGTGCAGTAGTAAGTTGTTACAGTTTCTAGTTGGTGCAGTAGTAAGTTGTTACAGTAGGTAGTTGGTGCAGTTGTCAGTTGTTACAGTTTCTAGTTGGTGCAGTTGAAAGTTGTTACAGTAGGTAGTTGGTGCAGTAGTAAGTTGTTACAGTAGGTAGTTGGTGCAGTTGAAAATTGTTACAGTAGGTACTTGGTGCAGTAGTAATGTTACAGTAGGTAGTTGGTGCAGTAGTAAATTGTAACAGTAGGTAGTTTGTGCAGTAGTAAGTTGTTAAAGTAGGTAGTTGGTGCAGTAGTAAGTTATTACAGTAGGTAGTTGTTGCAGTAGTGAGTTGTTACACTTTCTAGTTGGTGCAGTTGAAAATTGTTACAGTAGGTACTTGGTGCAGTAGTAATGTTACAGTAGGTAGTTGGTGCAGTAGTAAATTGTAACAGTAGGTAGTTTGTGCAGTAGTAAGTTGTTAAAGTAGGTAGTTGGTGCAGTAGTAAGTTGTTACAGTAGGTAGTTGGTGCACTAGTAAGTTGTTACAGTAGGTGGTTGGTGCAGTAGTGAGTTGTTACAGTAGGTACTTGGTGCAGTAGTAAGTTGTTACAGTGTCTAGTTGGTGCAGGAGTAAGTTGTTACAGTGTCTAGTTGGTGCAGTTGAAAGTTGTTACAGTAGGTACTTGGTGCAGTAGTAAGTTGTAACAGTGACTAGTTGGTGCAGTAGTAAGTTGTTGCAGTGGCTAGTTGGTGCAGTTGTCAGTTGTTACAGTAGCTAGTTTGTGCAGTAGTAAGTTGTTACAGTGGCTAGTTGGTGCAGTTGAAAGTTGTTACAGTAGGTAGTTGGTGCAGTAGTAAGTTGTTACAGTAGGTAGTTGTTGCAGTTGTCAGTTGTTACAGTAGGTAGTTGTTGCAGTAGTAATTTGTTACAGTGGCTAGTTGGTGCACTAGTAGTTTGTTACAGTGGCTAGTTGGTGCAGTAGTAAGTAGGTACAGTGACTAGTTGGTGCAGTAGTAAGTTGTTACAGTAGGTAGTTGGTGCAGTAGGAAGTTGTTACAATAGGTAGTTGGTGCAGTTGAAAGTTGTTACAGTTTCTAGTTGGTGCAGTTGTCAGTTGTTACAGTAGGTAGTTGTTGCAGTTGTCAGTTGTTACAGTAGCTAGTTTGTGCAGTAGTAAGTTGTTACAGTGGCTAGTTGGTGCAGTTGAAAGTTGTTACAGTAGGTAGTTGTTGCAGTAGTAATTTGTGACAGTGGCTAGTTGGTGCACTAGTAGTTTGTTACAGTAGCTAGTTTGTGCATTAGTAAGTTGGTACAGTGGCTAGTTGGTGCAGTAGTAAGTTGTTACAGTTTCTAGTTGGTGCAGTAGTAAGTTGTTACAGTAGGTAGTTGGTGCAGTTGTCAGTTGTTACAGTTTCTAGTTGGTGCAGTTGAAAGTTGTTACAGTAGGTAGTTGGTGCAGTAGTAAGTTGTTACAGTAGGTAGTTGGTGCAGTTGAAAATTGTTACAGTAGGTACTTGGTGCAGTAGTAATGTTACAGTAGGTAGTTGGTGCAGTAGTAAATTGTAACAGTAGGTAGTTTGTGCAGTAGTAAGTTGTTAAAGTAGGTAGTTGGTGCAGTAGTAAGTTGTTACAGTAGGTAGTTGTTGCAGTAGTGAGTTGTTACACTTTCTAGTTGGTGCAGTTGAAAATTGTTACAGTAGGTACTTGGTGCAGTAGTAATGTTACAGTAGGTAGTTGGTGCAGTAGTAAATTGTTACAGTAGGTAGTTTGTGCAGTAGTAAGTTGTTAAAGTAGGTAGTTGGTGCAGTAGTAAGTTGTTACAGTAGGTAGTTGGTGCACTAGTAAGTTGTTACAGTAGGTGGTTGGTGCAGTAGTGAGTTGTTACAGTAGGTACTTGGTGCAGTAGTTTGTGTTACAGTGTCTAGTTGGTGCAGGAGTAAGTTGTTACAGTGTCTAGTTGGTGCAGTTGAAAGTTGTTACAGTAGGTACTTGGTGCAGTAGTAAGTTGTAACAGTGACTAGTTGGTGCAGTAGTAAGTTGTTGCAGTGGCTAGTTGGTGCAGTTGTCAGTTGTTACAGTAGCTTGTTTGTGCAGTAGTAAGTTGTTACAGTGGCTAGTTGGTGCAGTTGAAAGTTGTTACAGTAGGTAGTTGGTGCAGTAGTAAGTTGTTACAGTAGGTAGTTGGTGCAGTTGTCAGTTGTTACAGTAGGTAGTTGTTGCAGTAGTAATTTATTACAGTGGCTAGTTGGTGCACTAGTATTTTGTTACAGTGGCTAGTTGGTGCAGTAGTAAGTTGGTACAGTGACTAGTTGGTGCAGTAGTAAGTTGTTACAGTTTCTAGTTGGTGCAGTAGTAAGTTGTTACAGTAGGTAGTTGGTGCAGTAGGAAGTTGTTACAATAGGTAGTTGGTGCAGTTGAAAGTTGTTACAGTTTCTAGTTGGTGCAGTTGTCAGTTGTTACAGTAGGTAGTTGTTGCAGTTGTCAGTTGTTACAGTAGCTAGTTTGTGCAGTAGTAAGTTGTTACAGTGGCTAGTTGGTGCAGTTGAAAGTTGTTACAGTAGGTAGTTGTTGCAGTAGTAATTTGTGACAGTGGCTAGTTGGTGCACTAGTAGTTTGTTACAGTAGCTAGTTTGTGCATTAGTAAGTTGGTACAGTGGCTAGTTGGTGCAGTAGTAAGTTGTTACAGTTTCTAGTTGGTGCAGTAGTAAGTTGTTACAGTAGGTAGTTGGTGCAGTTGTCAGTTGTTACAGTTTCTAGTTGGTGCAGTTGAAAGTTGTTACAGTAGGTAGTTGGTGCAGTAGTAAGTTGTTACAGTAGGTAGTTGGTGCAGTTGAAAATTGTTACAGTAGGTACTTGGTGCAGTAGTAATGTTACAGTAGGTAGTTGGTGCAGTAGTAAATTGTAACAGTAGGTAGTTTGTGCAGTAGTAAGTTGTTAAAGTAGGTAGTTGGTGCAGTAGTAAGTTGTTACAGTAGGTAGTTGTTGCAGTAGTGAGTTGTTACACTTTCTAGTTGGTGCAGTTGAAAATTGTTACAGTAGGTACTTGGTGCAGTAGTAATGTTACAGTAGGTAGTTGGTGCAGTAGTAAATTGTAACAGTAGGTAGTTTGTGCAGTAGTAAGTTGTTAAAGTAGGTAGTTGGTGCAGTAGTAAGTTGTTACAGTAGGTAGTTGGTGCACTAGTAAGTTGTTACAGTAGGTGGTTGGTGCAGTAGTGAGTTGTTACAGTAGGTACTTGGTGCAGTAGTTTGTGTTACAGTGTCTAGTTGGTGCAGGAGTAAGTTGTTACAGTGTCTAGTTGGTGCAGTTGAAAGTTGTTACAGTAGGTACTTGGTGCAGTAGTAAGTTGTAACAGTGACTAGTTGGTGCAGTAGTAAGTTGTTGCAGTGGCTAGTTGGTGCAGTTGTCAGTTGTTACAGTAGGTAGTTTGTGCAGTAGTAAGTTGTTACAGTGGCTAGTTGGTGCAGTTGAAAGTTGTTACAGTAGGTAGTTGGTGCAGTAGTAAGTTGTTACAGTAGGTAGTTGGTGCAGTTGTCAGTTGTTACAGTAGGTAGTTGTTGCAGTAGTAATTTATTACAGTGGCTAGTTGGTGCACTAGTATTTTGTTACAGTGGCTAGTTGGTGCAGTAGTAAGTTGGTACAGTGACTAGTTGGTGCAGTAGTAAGTTGTTACAGTTTCTAGTTGGTGCAGTAGTAAGTTGTTACAATAGGTAGTTGGTGCAGTTGAAAGTTGTTACAGTAGGTAGTTGGTGCAGTTGTCAGTTGTTACAGTAGGTAGTTGTTGCAGTAGTGATTTGTTACAGTGGCTAGTTGGTGCACTAGTAGTTTGTTACAGTGGCTAGTTTGTGCAGTAGTAAGTTGGTACAGTGACTAGTTGGTGCAGTAGTCAGTTGTTACAGTTTCTAGTTGGTGCAATTGTCAGTTGTTACAGTAGGTAGTTGTTGCAGTTGTCAGTTTTTACAGTAGGTAGTTGTTGCAATATTAATTTGTGACAGTGGCTAGTTGGTGCACTAGTAGTTTGTTACAGTGGCTAGTTTGTGCAGTAGTAAGTTGGTACAGTGACTAGTTGGTGCAGTAGTAAGTTGTTACAGCAGGTAGTTGGTGCAGTAGTAAGTTGTTACAGTAGGTAGTTGGTGCAGTAGTAAATTGTTACAATAGGTAGTTGTCAGTTGTTACAGTAGGTAGTTGTTGCAGTTGTCAGTTTTTACAGTAGGTAGTTGTTGCAGTAGTAATTTGTGACAGTGGCTAGTTGGTGCACTAGTAGTTTGTTACAGTGGCTAGTTTGTGCAGTAGTAAGTTGGTACAGTGACTAGTTGGTGCAGTAGTAAGTTGTTACAGTAGGTAGTTGGTGCAGTAGTAAGTTGTTACAATAGGTAGTTGGTGCAGTTGTCAGTTGTTACAGTTTCTAGTTTGTGCAGTTGTCAGTTGTTACAGTAGGTAGTTGTTGCAGTGGCTAGTTTGTGCAGTAGTAAGTTGGTACAGTGACTAGTTGTTGCAGTAGTAAGTTGTTACAGTAGGTAGTTGGTGCAGTAGTAAGTTGTTACAATAGGTAGTTGGTGCAGTTGAAAGTTGTTACAGTAGGTAGTTGGTGCAGTTGTCACTTGTTACAGTAGGTAGTTGTTGCAGTAGTGATTTGTTACAGTGGCTAGTTGGTTTGTGCAGTAGTAAGTTGGTACAGTGACTAGTTGTTGCAGTTGTGATTTGTTACAGTAGGTAGTTGTTGCAGTAGTAATTTGTTACAGTGGCTAGTTGGTGCACTAGTAGTTTGTTACAGTGGCTAGTTTGTGCAGTAGTAAGTTGGTACAGTGACTAGTTGGTGCAGTAGTAAGTTGTTACAGTAGGTAGTTGGTGCAGTAGTAAATTGTTACAATAGGTAGTTGGTGCAGTTGTCAGTTGTTACAGTAGGTAGTTGGTGCAGTAGTAAGTTGTTACAGTTTCTAGTTGGTGCAGTTGTCAGTTGTTACAGTAGGTAGTTGTTGCAGTTGTCAGTTGTTGCAGTAGTAATTTGTTACAGTGGCTAGTTGGTGCACTAGTAGTTTGTTACAGTGGCTAGTTGGTGCAGTAGTAAGCTGGTACAGTGACTAGTTTGGTGCAGTAGTAAGTTGTTACAGTAGGTAGTTGGTGCAGTAGTAAGTTGTTACAGTAGGTAGTTGGTGCAGTTGTCAGTTGTTACAGTAGGTAGTTGGTGCAGTGGTAAGTTGTTACAATTTCTAGTTGGTGCAGTTGTCAGTTGTTACAGTAGGTAGTTGTTGCAGTTGTCAGTTGTTGCAGTAGTAATTTGTTACAGTGGCTAGTTGGTGCACTAGTAGTTTGTTACAGTGGCTAGTTGGTGCAGTAGTAAGTTGGTACAGTGACTAGTTTGGTGCAGTAGTAAGTTGTTACAGTGACTAGTTGGTGCAGTAGTAAGTTGTTACAGTAGGTAGTTGGTGCAGTAGTAAGTTGTTACAATAGGTAGTTGGTGCAGTTGAAAGTTGTTACAGTAGGTAGTTGGTGCAGTTGTCAGTTGTTACAGTAGGTATTTGTTGCAGTTGAAAGTTGTTACAGTAGGTAGTTGGTGCAGTTGTCAGTTGTTACAGTAGGTGGTTGGTGCAGTAGTAAGTTGTTACAGTGCCTAGTTGGTGCACTAGTAGTTTGTTACAGTGGCTAGTTGGTGCAGTAGTAAGTTGGTACAGTGACTAGTTGGTGCAGTAGTAAGTTGTTACAGTAGGTAGTTGGTGCAGTTGTAAGTTGTTACAGTGACTAGTTGGTGCAGTTGAAAGTTGTTACAGTGACTAGTTGGTGCAGTTGAAAGTTGTTACAGTGACTAGATGGTGCAGTAGTAAGTTGTTACAGTAGGTAGTTGGTGCAGTTGTAAGTTGTTACAGTGGCTAGTTGGTGCAGGAGTACGTTGTTCCAGTGTCTAGTTGGTGCAGTAGGAAGTTGTTACAGTGACTAGTTGGTGCAGTTGAAAGTTGTTACAGTGACTAGTTGGTGCAGTAGTAAGTTGTTTCAGTGACTAGTTGATGCAGTAGTAAGTTGTTACAGTGTCTAGTTGGTGCAGAAGTATGTTCTTATAGTGGCTAGTTGGTGCAGTAGTAAGTTGTAACAGTGTCTAGTTGGTGCAGTTGTCAGTTGTTACAGTGTCTAGTTGGTGCAGTAGTAAGTTGTTCCAGTGGCTAGTTGGTGCAGTAGTAAGTTGTAACAGTGGCTGGTTGGTGCAGTAGTAAGTTGTTCCAGTGGCTAGTTGGTGCAGTAGTAAGTTGTTCCAGTGGCTAGTTGGTGCAGTAGTAGGTTGTAACAGTGGCTAGTTGGTGCAGTAGTAAGTTGTAACAGTGTCTAGTTGGTGCAGTAGTAAGTTGTTCCAGTGGCTAGTTGGTGCAGTAGTAAGTTGTTTGTTTAGTAGTGTGTAGAAGTACAACAATTTTACTTTAGCATATAACACGCCACAGAAAGGTAAACAAGTGTTATCAATGGCTAAATAATACTCCTAATAAAGAGTTGCAAATGTAAAATGTGATATCATTCAGGTCCGGTTCCGATCAAGTGCCCTTTCTATGGTGTTCCTATTAAAATGACCGCTCAAAGGTAGTTCAAGTGTTTTGACTGATGATGTGAAACGAAAACACTCACAGTAGAGTTTTAGACATGGTACAACAGTGCAATGGTCAACTGTCTTGCTGTCTGAACTTTTAAAATTGCACGAGACCTTTAAATCTACCACTCTCTCTAAAGAGTGCCACAAAATTGTTGTTTAATGAGTTGAACTATTTTCTTGTAATACAGATAACTGTTTTCTATTGATAACATCTTTGTTACATGGAGATTTATTTTGTTCATTTGATTTTGATGCCCCCTTTAATAATGTCGTGGCAGGGGTTGACTTTAAAATGTAAGTGACTTTAATTTCGAAATTATGACCTCAGATGGATAAAGACTATAATTTGTAAATATTTGCCTACTCCCAAAAATAAGGCAGGCATTCAATTTAAAGGGGTTTACTATTTCAGCTGCTACAATAAAATGCTGATGAAAATACGTTCACTCAAGTTTATGTTGGTTACACCAAATTACATGGAATATAATGTATTGCTTCTTCTTCAGTCAAATTAGTGACAGTTGTTAATTGCCCAATGGGTCAAGGAGAGGTGTTAGGGTGGGTTGTGTATGAGGCCTAACATATTTCTGGTTATAGGAGTATCATAATTCACTGGGGTGTTGAGAGTTACAAGCCTCTAATAGACAAAACAGTACAGGTAACACCTTTAAGATGTTCTTGTTATTTGTTCCCAATTCTTAGAATGTCACGGCCAATTTGGAATATTTATTTTAAATTTTTTAAATAGGGAATGATTTATTATTTCCTCTTTACCTTAGCCATAATGAATAATGAAATACCTGATGAGCTAGAGAGCCAATGTCTCTACTTTTCTGTTTGATTTCCAGGAATCCGAGGATTTGAGAGAGAAAAGACAGTTACTGGAATATGTTTTATTAGACCGCACCAGATCATGATTTTCAAACATATCAGTGCAGTTTAATGAGCGTTTTCTGTGTTTCAATTCATCAGCAGTCCAAGTTTGAATCCTGAAGGATCTGATCTGGTTTGTTGGAAGTTGTACAAGTGTGTTGGATGTCTGCATTCAAAGTCTTTAAGGCAGGTAATTCTGTTGCAGTTACATTTGTCATGTTAAAGTTGATAAATGGGAGAGTATCAGAACCAATGAGAAGTCCTGAGTTTGAATTTTGAAACTTCTATAATTTGTTTGTCTTGTTAATATTGATAAATGGTAGGTTATTAGAATCAACAGTCCTGAGTTTGAATTCTGAAGCTTCTGATATGGTTTTAAGATTAATTTATTATGGGCCACCCTCCATTTGTTCACCGGCTAATCAGTCGGTTAGCCAGTCGCCCGGACTTCTGCCATCCGACACATTTGTTTTGGAGCGGGTAAATTGGCTGAGCCCGCTGGCTCGTTTGAGCGGCTCAAGATGGCGGCACATCATCAGTATCATGAAATACAAGATCGTGCGAACCAAATTCAATAAATTTCCCCAAGTTGTAAACATGTCTAAAGCTTTGTTCAAACTAATATTCATATTTCCAGTTTCATATGGAAGAGCCTGAGGCAGCGATAACCAGTCATTATTTTTAATAAGGAATTCTTCTACCATATTTTTCAAACAAAAAGGATTTTTTTTTATAAAAAAAAAACACTCACCGTATGAAATTAAAATTGTATTTTATTCTTTAAATTCAGTGGTTTTTTTTTGCTTTGCGTCATTTTATGATTAGTTGTATACTTCTGAAAAAGTATTTTGAGTATTCTGTCTCTTTATTGTGATCTTTTCTATTTATTTGGATAATGAACACAATATTTACAGCATACAATAGGAAAATATTACCCTTGAAGAGTAGCGCTGTAACAACGTTTTTTATTATTTTTTCACAACTTGTGTATGAAGCATGTCAATAAATGACTAAAGATCAGCAAAACTATTATCCATCATCATTGTTATTGTAATACAAGTCTTTCTAGCCCAAAAAAGTGGCAATGAACCTTTAAATGATTATTTCAAAACTAATTTTAGAATTGACGCAACCTGTAAAATCAAAGGACAAAAGGTGTATTTCAAGTAATATTTGTTGTATCACTATGTATGAGTTGTACTGGTACAAAACCAATGACATTTTATACGGAATAGAGCAAAGAATAACTTATCCATGAACAAAATGATTTTACTCAGGATTTTGAAAATATTTTTATATTGACTTTGAAACTTCCTATATGGTATGAAAGTAACCTATATGGTGCATTTGTGCCTTTAATTGGTTTCAACTCCAAGGTACAAATAGTTTTTTAGAATATTGACCAAAACGGTCATATTTGTTTAACTTTCGTGTCGTTTCTGGAGCATATCTAAAAAATTATATGACTTGAAAACTTCAAATTTTGTATGTAAATAACCTAAAAATAATTCTTTAATTTTGAGCAAAAACGGTCTGATTTTTGTACGTGGTGTTCTTTCTGCAAAATCTATCACTTAGAGACTTAAAATTCGGGTATTACATATATAGTATCGTTATGCTTTTTATTTGTTTAAACTCAAACATTCAAGTAGTTTAAGAAACAGTGTATAACAAATAAGCATGAATAATTGGGAAATAGGGAAAAGTGTAATATCTCTCATTGTTTCACTGTTTAACGTTCTGACAAGTGTGATTAGTGGTAGACTCATACATTGCTGTGTTGTATCAAGCAGGATTCAGACATAAATGTTCTACTGTAGATCACACATGGTTCACTGATGCTCGCATGTTTCACCAATATGCAAAGCCACAACAACTTCCCAATGCAAGGCATAACTCTTGCCAGTCTCCAATACAGTATTTAGGCCACATGATGTTGTCGGCTTTCTCTCTGCCATAATACTAGCAGCCGTGATCCTCTTGAAAGCGGTGTCAAAGTCACCCCACCTCATCTCTGCTATAGATCATAATATTTACACTGCAAGCCATGGTTAAGAATAAATTATCTAAGAAGAAAGAAATATATTATGTCCGCTTTAATGACTTTTCAAATCTGACTCACTTTGTTAACCATAATGTAGTGTTCAAAATTGTTTAACAGCTTGGGATGACAGCTGAACTCCTTAACTTAACGGTGTCAATATTCTCCAATTTATGTTCAAGTGCCAGGACTGATCAAGGCCTTCAAATTATTTTTATTGCAATAGTGTGAGCCGACAAGAATGAGATTTAAAAATCACATATCTTCATTTCTCAGCTAACATCAAACGCATCTTTGACATCTTTGGTCTAATGGGTACAGATGAATGCACAGCAAGTGTGTGCTGCAATGTCGGATTCTGATGAAATGATGGATGTTCTTGAATCTAAAAATCTTGTTTTCATGAAAAGTGAACTTATGAAAAGTGATATTTTGAAAGTCAACAAATACTGAAACTATTAATGCTAAAAACTATCTTGGAGCAGTTCACACCAACATTATCTTGAATCATTCACACACAAATATCTTTGACAGTATGTCATGCAGCACAAGCCACTTATGTTCTATTTTCACCAAATATGTTTTTAATAAGCTGTGTATATTTAGATATAAATAACTTCAGCGGGGGATTTTTACTTGAGTTTGTACCCTCCCTGGCTTGATGTAATTCTTTTTATGGCCCTCCCAATTTAGGTGTATTTCATGACCCTTCCCCACAATACATCTATTTAACTTCTTGAAATTGGCTTTCTGAAGATATGTTTGGTTATTCATTTACCTTTTATAGAAAGATTCTCCTTAAAAATGAGTTAATAGAATGTTGGAATTTACACATTAAACATACCACTAATGGACTTAATATGATGTATAACATCTTAAAAGTATCTGTAAAAACAGTGCCATTGGCTCTGTAGATCATCACATGCATATTATGACAGGAATTGCATTATTCAATGTATATATCCCAGGTAAAGATTATTAACTGAAGACTTAAGATAAAGACTATTTTAAACAATAAGGCATTATCCAGTCATCAAATTAACAATTTTCAATCCACATTTGTCATCACAAAAAATAATTATTACAAACTGTTATATTCTAAGGAAGAAGTAACAAGTAACAAGTATGTGTTTAAAGTTAACCATTTTCCTGATGAAGGGGAAAGGAACCAAACATATTGTGCATACAAAAGATGAGAAACTGAGCTTCATAATAATAATAAAGGTATTACCTCTATTGTTTTGTCTCATTAGACTTGTTCACTAGTACCACACTATTTTCTAAGATCCCCAACTCCTCACCCCTCTCTGGTCAATTGTTCAATATGACTCCCCAGTCCTCCATCTCCCCCCACAAATGAAGAGTGAACAAATAGTAATACTTTCTCCCTCTCTTTTAATACAAAAACATCACTTCCAGGTTCATCTTTTGTCAGAAATGAAATGTCCGACTGGCAAAATTTTGAATCTGCAACCCTGTTTATAACTGTACTATTCAGATTGGAATTTTATATCATTCCAAATGCGTTCAATGTTAATGACTGTTTTAATTTGACATGCTTACATTACATACTGTTAAACTATACCAAACAGAAACCAAAGCCTACCTGTGTGAAAAAAAGTGTCAGTTCAGTAAAACAACTACTTTCCTTTCTTTTGTTTCTGTGAATAACAATGAACAAACAACAGAATTTATGTGGGTCTTATTTACTAGCATCAGATTATGATATCAAGCAGTCTTCTTCTTAAAACAAAACACATTTTTCACTTTTTATGCGTTTATCAAATGCTTTACAATACTTTTCAATGCCCTATTTCAAGTCTGTAAAAACGATACTGTCTATGTTATATGTCCCTCCCCAAACCTTTGTATTTTTGTTCATGACCCTTACCTGAACCCATCCCCTCCCAACTGTAATCCCCCCTGTAATCAACTACCATGTCCCCCCCCCCTCCCCCCCCCCCCCCCTCCTGTAATCAACGACCCGTCCCTAACTAATTGCTGGTATTCCTGGTAATTGGTTGTCGAACAGTGTTTTTGTATTTTGATATCCATTAAATCTCACCAGAACATTCAAAAGACAATGTCTATTCAAATAATAGATGTATTAAGATTTGGATGTCTTGGGTTTATCGACTTCACTGTTTTACGCAGAATATCATCAAGTCACCATTAGTCAATGAAAAACTGCTAAATTGTGATAACCATATTGCATTTTGGTTATGTACAATTGCATCTTATTGAAATGGTTAGCACCGGTTGACAGGGGAATCCTTAATCATGACGTCACCTACAAGGGCTTCCCTGGAATGTGTCCTTGACCCCATGTGAAAACACGAGGTCAACATCGACACATTGATTTAATGCCAAGGATTGTTCAAATGCTCGTTTATGAGTGTATTATTAGTTATTTCGGTAATTTCGCTGAAATTGAGCAATAAACTAATATACATACATCCCATACATACATACATGTTACCGTTTGTAATAAACTCAGGAACGAGATGACCCGAATCATTAACTCGTTTAATAAAGATGTTCATTCATTATCCCATATTAAAAATAAGGGCTGCTGTCAACAATGGTGACAAGTGGCTCTTTACATAACTCAGTTGGCCAGTCACCACGATGGTCTGCTGCTTCGGATCAACAGGTTCGGGGTTCAATTTTCGCCATGCACTCTTCTCTGCTTTTGAATATTTTTCTCAATGGGTCCAATAAGTACAATGCTATATAAATTTCAGCACTTCAGCAACATTGATTGACACTGCAACTTGGACGGGTGACCTGCTCTATGGCTGGATAATATGAGATGCGTCTGTGCGTCTGAACATTTCGTTTCTTGATCACCATTAGAAAATATGTAAATGTATTAAAATGGAAGTTTGTGACTGTGTCAGGCGAGCAATGTATATGTGATTTTTGGAGTTTTCAACTTTGTTGAATTATTTGTTATTCCAAAAAATGCAAACTACAATTTGGTTATAGGATCAGAACTCAAGACTTGCTTAATGAATCAGTGATAATGTATTGGAGTAGAAGTGCTTTCTCCTAGTTAAAGAGGTCAAATTTCAAATTTTACTTTTTATATGTTTTGATTTCTAATTTTTGCGTTATATTAAAGAATTGTCTCCCTAACTGGCATTATAGTCAGGTGGTTGCATGAAAATTGCTATGCTTGATTCGTTTAAAGGAGCTGTAGCAGTTCTTTTGAATATTACGGGAGACAGGGGCAAAGCACGCCCCCGGGGAAAAGTGAGGCAACGATTTATTTTTAGAATGAACAACAGATGGCTCTATCCGTTTTAATCTGCCAACCACAGATGACATAAAGCAACGTACAAGTTGATGACGTCATGAGTAGTTATCGGAAAATCAACAGAACAAAAGGATTTTGAATGTTTCCATGAAAGAATCGGGAGAAAATATCATAAATGATGGACAATATATCTTTCATCGTAACTAAAGAATGCCTTCCTTGGTGAAAGTAGAATATCTGACCTTGTAATTTTTCTGTTTGTTTGCACTGAGTGTTATGTCGAAATTCTTCTATTTTCATTTTAAAAAGGCATATGCTTTGGGGCACTACAGTATAACTGTTCAGAATATAATAACAATGTCAAGTTGATACTGTTAAAGGACACTCTTAAAGACGTGCACATCAATTATAAAAGTAAATGAAAACTTGCTGTTAATTTTCTGCAAAACTACGTCTCAAAAGGGACTTTTTAAACAACTTTTCTGTTAAAGAAAATTTTATTTTGCAATCAACTGTCACCACAATTGTTTCCCTGTCCACAGTCCATCACACATTTTGATTTAAACTCTAAACCGTTTGGATTTGATAAGATGGAATGTCAATCTAGTGATGTTCATTTGTGCTTTAGAATGTATTTCAATTTTTTCTCACCTTTATGTTTTAAAGTTCAAAGTTTGTATCAAACACAATTCTTCTTCATTTACTTCAGTGTAAATAAGAACATTTCAGTCTCCTTTAATAAGACTTTCTGCATCAATTTACGAGCGCCTCACTCACTTTTGCCATGCGTAAGTGATAAAGGTGTACCTGGAGTCGGGGAACTCTGTCAAAGGTTCAAGCTGTAAGACAAAAGTAAACAAACTAAACTGATGTTGTGGTATCCAATCTATCATATGTAATCAATACAGCTAGAAGCGTGTGCATTGTAAATATATGAAATCTCTCTCTTATCGCAATAGTTCACAAAGTAGACACCAAGCATGTTATACTATTCGCATAGATTGTAACGCACACTGACCTTGTTATGTAATTTATTATTTTTAAAAATTCGAGAATTATTAAAGAACTTGTCAGGAATCAATCAATTTAAATTAATTTCTTTCATTCATAATTTGTTTTACTCTGTCAACGTACATTGCTTTGATATAAGGCAGGAGGTTCATTTCCTGCGCTAAAAGAGTTCCCGTTCTACGATTAAAACATTATGCATGTCGCCATTTATAAACAAACTCATCAATCAAACTGTCCTCGTTGTAAGCCAGTCTTTCTTACAGTATACTAAGTGTAACGATGAAATGCTTATCTTGAAACTAACAAAAATCACAGTGAAGCTACCAAAGAAATAAAGGATCATTATTCCATTATCAATGTAGTTTGTAAAAAAAATTGAGGCATTGCAACAATCAAAATAAACAACGGAACTGCCTGCACCCAGTGAACTCGCCAACAGCTGATTGATCAATGTTGAACTCTGTGCAACACTTGTAACGGACAACATGTCATCGAGCACTTTATGCGATGACGTAACCCTGTAAAGAGTTCAGCCATGTCCCTGAAGCTCAGCGTGACAGTAAAAGTTGCTTGCCTGAAATCTGTTGGCTTTTATAAAATCAATGTAATGAAACTCAGCAAAAGATAGTTATTCATCATTTTTATCACACATACTGCAGTGTTGCGTTATTATTATTCAGCACAAGCTCTGCACCGTACGAGGACTGTGTTGCAGACGTCTTGGCTGGTCGACCGACCATCTGCTTGTTTATTATGACAAATATCAAGAAGTCGGTATTGAATTGTCTGTGTTGTTGATGACTAGTGTTTATAAGTTTAGGTAGATAACTTACCTGTAGTATAAGAAGAGGCTTGCGCCAGTGCCAGTGCCATGCGTGACATAACTATTCCCGTCTGCATAAATTATGCCGGTGTAAGATTGAAATACCCGAGGTGTTGAAAAGTGAAGGTCATTATTCAACGCGGGTGCGTATATCTTATAAAGTGTTTGTGTCTTTTTAATGCAAAACATGTTAAAGACTACAATTACAAATGGGTAACAAAATACCTGAACTTAACTTTTGTTGTTGGGTGTTTCATTTAGTTTTCATTATAAATTCTAGAGTAAATCTTTTATTCACATTGAGCGAACTCAGCCTCAATAAGTCAAATTTTTGTTTCAAAGAATTATCAAACCAAAAAGACTCAATACATCTTACTGGGTGTCATAAAGGGCAACGTTTATTATTAAAGTTTTGAAATAATATAATTACTCAACAAGAAAAAATCACTTCAGGTTTGTAATTTATATATGAAATCTCCTTCTTATCGCAGAAGTTCAGAAAGTAGACTTCAAACATGTGTAAAGCAAACATACATTCTTTTGCAATTGTATTCTCTAGAAAATCTACACTTATCAAAAACGTATCGCAAATCAATGAATTTAAACTTATTTCATTCATAAACAAGTTTGTACTATTTAACGTAACCTAGTTCCATATTTGGCAACTGTTTTTATTCCTGCGCTAAAAGAGTCCAAGCTACATCATTAATTGCACTACACATGCGGCCACCTTTCATCAAACCTATCAATGAAAGTGACCTAGTTTTAAGCCAGTCTTTCTCACAGTATACTTATTTGAATCATTAGGTGCCTATATTAAAACCGCCTAAGGGTAACGGATTTGAGCAATCATTATTCAACATCAACCAACATTTACTCTCCCATTATCCACCACGTCAACCCTGTATTATATATCCGCATTGCCCTTGCATTTCAGAACAATTTCCATTATATTCCTTTTCTTGTCATTTTAGTCAATCATTATTATAATTTCCTATTCTAACACAAAGTTACTCCAGATGCTCCCGTCTGGAAATAGTTCTGAAACAACCACTTCCGGTCATGCCGCCGTCATAATTAATTCCTATTCATTTCAATATATTTTTAACAAATCATACGCTTTACATTTGTACACATGCATACCAATGTAGTCACAAATCATTACCCAGGGACAATGCTTTTAACAATCAACTATCAACAATCAACACATCTTAATTACTCATCTTACACATTGCTGTATACGTGAACTGTAGTGCAGATGTTGGTATTATACGACGCTTCAATCATTTGTGTTCTCTTGTTATCATAACTAAGACTCTTAGCATAAAGTATTAATGATAATATCATATTTGGTTTTTACATTTAACAACAAAATGGTTGATTGCAGAAAATCCAAAGAGTTAACAAATTGTAATCAAGTATTGAGACAAGAAGAGGTTTAAGGTTGGAGGGGACGGGTCACGGGGTGTCGGGCTAGGTTGCAAAACACTATCGTCTACAGAATAGAGTGGCCTCCCTTTAATGCATTCGGAAACTTTCGCTGTTTTCCGAAGCCTCATAACAAGCTTCGTCACACGAGATTACCAAATACGTTACATCTTTGTAAATATCGGGCCATGAAATTTCTACATGGTGTCGAATGACAAATCACTACCGATTCAATGCTTCTGAATATAGTTCAATACTAAATCGTTGTTATGGTAAAATGGAGATAAGCATACTGTTTGAAAATCAGCAGCATATAGCTGAATTATTATAGCTCTAAATTATCCATTTAGAGCCTCACGCAACGCGTTCGACTTAAAATTAAATTTAGAGCTATAATTAAAGACCGATCCATTAAGCCCCGCCCCATGGCAACCGTCCCTAGCAACAGACAACCTTGGACGAACATGCTGAAGTGTCTGAAGCGCTTTTTTGCTGAGAACGAAATATTTTGCAGGCGACTACGTCGTTTTGAAGCTTTGTCATGTCACGGAAACGAAAATAATGATGTCTTTTGATAACCAAACTGTAAATTTTAGAACATAATCTACGTTGAAATGATATTTAGATCACAAAAAACTGGTCTACCGTAACGATATAAAAGGTCAGAAATTTACTTTGCCAAGGCCGAGATTGAATACATTTCCTGCCATTTTATCTTGACTTGCATTTTTTTTTGTGGTAAGAATAGGGTGATTAACTCAGTATATGTTGTCATATTTACTAAATGAATGCGGCCCTGAAGAAATCTAACTTCGACATGACGTGTCCACCTATCCATGTTTTTGGTCTATTTATAAAAATGCATGGAACCGTAAAATATTAAGTGTTCTTCAATACACGATACGATATGATTTTCATGAATGTTTAATATAGAAACAAATGAGTTGTTCTGTTTCTCCGTTTGTTGATAACAGATCCTAAGTAAAAGTGTTAAGACACAGACACGTGCATTTCAATTATATTGTTTCATTTCAGTTTTGTTTACATTTTTTGCAAATAAGCCTTCTAAAACATAATTATTCCATAACAGTTAATTGTAAATTACTAGCATAAGAAAATATTACACTGACTGACTATGAATTTTCCACACTAACTGAACAGCTGCAATCATCTTACAAATATTATGTTGGATTTCTAGAGTTATAGTAATGTAATATTTATGTATGTAAAGCTACTTATGATGTTCCAGTATTGTATGATGAAATCAATATAAATCTGTGCTGTTATATGTATAAATTGTATCATTTACAATAACCATTCAACAAATCATGAAAATACGTAAAAAGAATAAAATTTAAAAAATTAATATGAACACTTCCATTCACTGAAGATGATTACATGTTAACACAATAACAAAGTATATCATTCTAATATGAAACAACCAGTCAAATAACAAACAAATAATCTTTAATGTAGAATTTCAGAGTTTATTATATTCATAAATATATGAGATAATTAACAATCAATGAGTACATTTATTATCCTATACAAGAACAACAAATAAGGTACATGTTGTCATGCTGCTTATTTACTTAGATTTAAATGGATGTTCAGCTTGATACTCTCATACATCCTGTAGTTGTCCCTATTTCTTCTGATCCTGTGAGTCTTAAAAATAAAATAATGATTGTTACCATGCATAAAGTTTTGCAATTATTGATATCATTCTCTTAATTGTTATCTTGTTGTGAAAATGTTAAAAATATTCTGGAAAACTTTATAATTGAAAATTAAATTGTATTCATACATTTTGAAAAACAGAATGTCAACAAATAATTTTCCACACTTTCCAAGTTAGTAAAAGCGAAGATAAATCCAAAAAGTCACAGAAGCATATTATTAAATAAATATATTTTTTAAAATGACTATTAACAGATTATTCTTAAAGAAACCAAAAAAACAAATGGCTCAAGGTAAATTAATAAATAATTGTATTTGTTGAAATTTATGACAACACTTTTAATCCAATTTTAAGCTGCTGCCTATGGTTTTAATCAATTGTAAATATAAGGGAAATGTACATCCCAGGTTATATATGTTTTAGCTAGTCATAACAATATGATTCATTCTTATCAATAGACATTAAAATTCACCCTTGTCAGACTATTATTATTATCTGACAAATTTAGTATTTATATAGAAATTAAAATTTGTCATGTACAAGAATGTGTCCCTATTTGCAAAATATGTATTATTGGGATCAAATGTATACATGCAATTGTAAATGGGGTTCATACTTACTTTGCTAACCCATAGCTTTATTTCATCTCATTGTCATGTTTAGCCTTGATGACACAACAGTGGCTGATTGAATCTGAAAATATTTTGATCATTATATTGTTATTAATGTTATGGAGTTTTCTAAATATTATATATGTAACAAATTTAAATATTCCAAGCTTACCTGCACATGGCTAACTAAATTTAAAAAGTATTTCATTGATTCATAAATTCATACAAAATTATAAGGATATTTGATTAATTTCATTTGTGTTGACTGTAGATCAAACTGTCATTGTTGTCGACCTATACAATAGGCATAGAAATGTGTCTGCACAAGGCCTACTGTACAGTACAGAACTGACTAAAGTGGCATGGAATCCTGAAAACATCAGGAAAGTCTAAATGTGTTTACTTTCAAAACGTTGTTCATAGATTTTTGTAGAATATACAAAACAAATATTCTGTTAAATAAATCGGCCTGTGATACAATCACAATGAACCTAAAATAGCAACTATTGTTTACGCATTGCAAACAAATATTTTCCAGTTTTTGATGTAAACAAACCAATCTTGGCATGCACCTACCTCGATCCTCATTTTTTTATTGTATCTCCGATCGGAATGAGAAATAGTTTATTTCATGTGCATTTCCGATTAGGGGGGTCAACCTCTCAAGCTTCAAACACAGTGTCATCGATATTTTACGCATGACAAGGCTGATTTCATTCGGAAAACGTATCGACGACATTCCCTTCCGTCGGGCAGAGAACCCGCCATATTGCTTGTTGATGTCCGAGGAAGTAATCTCGCCTCAGTAGGTCAATAATACGGCGCCCTGATTGGTTGAAAACTCGTAGGGGCGGGGCTTAATGGATCGGTCTATTCAGTTATATGCCGCTGATTTTCAAACACAGTATGTTTATCTCCTTTGTGTAGAAGTTTCATGTTTGTATATACTGATGTAGCATTAATGTTTGATTGGTTATGAGAACAACATTTGTTCTGTCCTATAAAAGGGAACAGTTGTATTTTCAATAATGGCATCAGTTGGAGGAAGGACATGACTATTCTATTAAAAAGTGATGGCATTTCTATAATTCTCTGTAATGTATTAAAGGCGCTGCAGCCCCTTTTTTGCATATTATGTTTTCTCAAATTTGCAATTTATTATTAAAGAACCGGTATATACAATATATTGCTACATTAATGGGTTATATGTCCCGATAAGCGGTATCCATAGAAAACATTTATCCATATTTTTCGAAGAAAATGATGTGTCGTATGAAGCGACAGTGGTGTGGAACTCCTCAGTGTGAGAGGTAGATTTGTAGGTCTCGTGATAATTTGAGAGCTCAGATAGCAAGGTGTTTGATCATTCCACCATTGTACCATATTTTAAACTCTATTTGAGTTTTTAGGTATTGCTACATCATGTCAACACAACAGGTGAACACATTAAAATGGCAACTTAATTGGAAATGGACTCGCATGGCTTAACCGAGCCATGTACATTCGTTTTAGAACTTGTTTATTGATTCAGGAGAATATGTAGCAATTGGTACACTTATTTATAGTTAGTACTTTATTTTAGTAAGAAAACTTATATGACATCTGATATCAAGAACATGCACCACCAACACAACACGTCAGGGCCATATCCCCTGTCCTACACCATCTCCTCCAGCTACCACTAAGACAACAGATAAAATTCTGGCAGGTTTTGGCACGTGCATGGTCCTGTGCATAGCTCAGTCGACCCCTATCGGTGAATTCAACAACAACGGGCGTGGCTCGCTGGTTAATCACTCCACCTGATATAACACTGAAGAATAAAGAGAGTTACCACCTCACACCCTCGCTCCCCGCTAGTTGGCTTAACTAGTGACGTCATTCGTTCCTCTGTCGCGAGCAAGCTAGGACGTGTGTTCATGCTGCTCTCATAGTTAGTTAATTTTGTGGAATTTTGATTGAATAACCTCGACCTACCCAAGCTTGGGCTTGGAGAGAGGTTTTTGGTTTCCTTCTGCAGTGTGTAGTCTCCACTGCAGCGGGTTATCGAGGTCAGCGCTCCTGGCTGTGTTGACTGCAGACGTGTTATTTTAAACTTTTGCAGCATGTGCACACCCCTGCAAGAGCCGTTGTTACACGATCTCGGAGGACTGACGCTACTCGCTAGTAGTGTCATATGGAGGTGACTGCCTCTAGTTCTCTTCAGACGCTCTGTGCTCTGTCCTCTCATTTACCTTCCTCCGACAGCGTTTCGCGACAAGGCCTTCAGAGGCGTTAGGCCTTCGTCACCTAACAGATAGGCAGGGCGGACCGAGCGTTTCGAAATGACGCCGTTTGATTGCATGTGACGACCCTGTTTGATTGGTGTTAGGGCTCCACGCCCGGAACGGACAGAGCGTTTCGAAACGATGCCGTTTCGTAACAACACCTTATTGACGCATCACCCCTTGGGGGTTTGGCTTTGCTTACCTGACGGACAGGTACCTTAGGCATTCAAACGTTAGGCTTCGGCTACCTTGTTAGTCGTTTTTCAGGCGTTGTCAGCCGTCTTCGTCTGTACTAGTGATTATTGGTTCGGTGCGCCTGCGTGTGTGCGTGCGTGCGTGCGTGCGTCACTGGACCGGCCACGTGTAAGTGTTGCACTTCTCTCCTGCGTCGGTTAGCGATTTTGACATTGTGTTGTCCGATATGGCTTCGCCCTAATGTGGCTTTTGCGGACAGTGGGGGATCAGGAACTCATCCGTGTATGACCCTCACGCATACTGCCACCTCTGCCTCTGCCTCCGCCTCTCGGAGGATAATCGCTGCGCAGAGTGGCTATCCCTCACTGCGAGTCTGAGAGCTGCCTGCGCCCAGGCTCCAGGAAGAAGGAATGACGTCACTGGGTAGCCACCTAGCGGGGAGCGAGGGTGTGGGGAGGTAACTCTCTTTATTCTTCAATGTTATATCTAGTCAAGTGATTAATTGAGAGGAACTCAATTGGCTACGCTGAGTTATCAACGGTGAGTATAAAAAATGACGTACTGTTATACCATATATGCTTCGTATATAATGCAGTCTTTGTCCATAAATAAGATGCGATGGATGGCAAATTAATTATTTGATGAGCATGTTTAATTTTACAGCATCATTAAATATTCTGTTTGAGAGGCATTCTAGAAGCTGGTGTGATGAAGAAGACAAATATTTATGGATGATCAACTTCTTTATTAACAATAGCGACGTTTCGGTATAGATCCGTATACCGTTATCAAGCATATGGGAGAGATGATACAATCAGAGGTTATATACATGAAACATTTTTGGTATGATAATGGGATAACAAAGACAACAAGATGAGATAACAATAAGATGAAAGTTGTAACAAGCAGGTAGTGATAACATGGATACCAGTGGAAGGTAAGTTAATTAAGTTGGGATGGGGATACAATGCAGCAGTGAGGGTGGGCAATCAGTGGAGGATAATGATGGAAGCCAGAGTGAGTAGAGTGGATTAATTATTTGTGGATTAAGTGGTTGTAAGCTGATGGGATGAAATAGCCTTGATCTCTATTCAAAGAGGGGTTATGTCTCAAAATTTGTAAAGCTTCAGATAAACGGCGGTGGTGTAATCATGTTTGTTGTTTGTGAGTGTTTTGACAGCGTCCCAATTGATGTTGTGTTGTGGAAATTTGGTGATGTGTTCTGAAATGGCTGATTTGTTGTCTGCCTTGATTGTGGATGTTTTGTGTTCTTTGATGCGTATGTTGAGTGGTCTGGATGTTTCCCCAATGTAGTTACTGCCACAGTTGCAGCTGATGTTGTAAACTACGCCTTTAGGTTGTTGTTTAGCTGTGGAGTGTTTCCTACCATCATCCCTAATGATGGTTTTGAGTGGGGTGGCCGTGGAGAAGTATGTGTCTATGCCTACTTGAAGTTAATCATCCATAAATATTTGTCTTCTTCATCATTAAATATATAAACAAAAGTGAGGTTTAATATTAACGGTTGCTATTAAAACAGAAGACATAGTTTAGTAACACAAAGACAAATAGATGAAGCTCACACATTTGATACAACAAAGCAAAAGATGGTATTCTCACCTAGAATTACAGATAAACTGTCCCGAGTTAATTATTGTAATAATCTCCGAACATTAGCGAGGGACAGATAATTCGTTATTGTGAGCAACGAGTTGGTTATTATTTTTCTTACCCAAGTTCATTTTAATGCGCAAAAATCGAGAACAAAAAATAAGTTGTGACATCACGATCTCAGATGAGACTATGAACATACAAATTGTATATTCATACGCCATTCATACTGTCTCACACCTTCAAGATTCGGCCATCTAAGTAGTTTGCCACTAATGCTCTTTTTTCTAGTAAATTTCTGAATTTCAGACATACTAAACAACTTGTTTAAATTGTGAAATATTAACGCCAATGAGAAAAACTTAGTTAAACATGAAGTAGCAATCGCTCAGTTGCAATGCAAGATAATGACGTCACAAAGCCTTCACGTCACGGCAGTTCAGTCGGTGACTTATGCAAGCTGATTCACCTTAATTACTGCCATAATTCACTCATCATCAATGAAAGTGCACAGTTAGTAAATAATGACGTCGTCCTTATAAATCGGTTCTTTTATAATGAATGTAACGTTAATAAATTATGGTGCAATGTAAGATCGATACAAGATCAAATTGAATTCGTAATACGAACGACAGATCAAATGTTACATTCTTCTGTTGATATTTTTAGAGAGGCCTTAGTAATCTTAGAACATGTTAAAATAGCAATGTCGCCAAGAAGAACTGTCACGTTGACGTAGCAACTGAGATTCACTCATAACTCATGGATGCGATAACACATGTCCAAATATAAAATAACCTTTACTCATTTTTTTCAACAAGCAGAACTGTTAACATTTTTCTCAAATTTCTTAAAATACTAAATGTTTATTGTCGCTATTTTCATGTATTCTACGTTATGTACTGGGAACTAAATGTTATCTGCAGTGAACTTAAATACATTCAGTTATTCATTTGTGTTGAATATTAAAGAAAAGAAAGATAGAAACAATTGTCAGATTAAATTATTAAATGTTTAGAAATTAAAGAACTATCGTTAGGCCTGTATTCTACGTTATGTGTCTCCTACAAAAAACTAAAATAGAAACTTGCTAAAAATAATAGTTGAGCTCGGGAAAGTTGTAAAGTTTCCTTGTAATCACCAGCAATTGCGCTAACACGTCCAAAGAACTTTCCGTTGGGATAAAACATCCCAATGTATTTTCATTATGTATTCTACGGTATGGTATGACTGCCATAATGAGTGTAACGTTACGTTAGTGTCATGAGCGACGTCATACCATATAACAAACCTTTTTTTGCGATTTTGTTTGTTGTGATGATATGATTTGAAACGAAAATTCGGTAATTTTAGCATGTTTTTTTTACTATTTTAGCATTCCTGATGCTGATATTTCAACCAGTGTAATCAGGGCCTAGATATTTTCGAAGTTTTAGTAGGCCTTCGCCTTCATTCAAATGAAATGTTCTCAATTCATAAAACATATTCATAAGTATAAGTTTTGTTGGTGTTCATAGATATAAATATTTCCAATTAATTTAAAAGCAGAATATAGGCTCGTGCCTCTTATTAATTCATAGGGTGACGTTATTTCCATTGACTTGCACGTTAATTTAGTGCCATCCTTTAAACATTAAGTTTTATCAAGTTCGTAAGGAATCATCTTGGCTACAACCTCATATGATTGTTTAATGTTCTATAGATTGTTTAGGGAATGACAGTAAGTTGTCACAAAAGGCCTACATAGTTGTGAAATCATTCAATATGGCGATCTATGGGAAACGTTTTTATTCAATGTAAAAATGTAGGTAGGCCTAAATCTAATGACATTGATTAAATTGTCTTCGGAAAAGTCCATTAAATTATGTACTTCAGGCGGAGATGAATTCCAATCAAGCTGGAGAAATCTGGTTGTATCACTGTAAAAGTTTTACATTGATCCAACCAGAACTCAATTTTTGAAAATTGTTTAGCCTGGACATGCAAATCTATGACAATATGTGAGATATATATGTATACATTGTTCAACATTGATATGATAAGAGCGAAACAATTTACGCTTTTGGTAGCTGAGCCCAATGGTCTAGTGGTTACTGGCAAAGATTTCTATTACATTACATTTTCGTAGTACAGGTTCGAATCCGGCGAATGATAATTTTGTTTGAAAATTACACCCGAGTTTTTTTTTATATTTAACGTTAAAAGTGATACATTGCATAAGTTATGCAAACTTAAAATAATATGGTAATTAGCTAACAAAATCCAAGCAGAGTTTTAGAAATTAAACCAGTTTGACCAATTTAAATCAAACTTGAACTTGTGACATGTTTACTGATAGATAATATATAATTATTGACGTATATGGTTCATCACCTGTCACAAATAACGTTATGTATAACGTAAATTAGAGCACAGTCAAATGCTTTCGTCCAATCATATGAGTGTATTGTGGTCACGAGGAGTACATTTATATCCCGATAGATGTACGGTTGTCACGTTGCGTTCGGGTATCATGCTCATAAACTGGTTCACAGTCTTTCATAAAAACAACAAACAATGTCAACTGATTGTTTTATTTATGGAGATAATACACAATTAAACACTTATTACATTAAAAAATGACCTGCATTGTTCCTTTTCCGAAAGGAAATAGTCGCTACCGTTGATGGGGGTCTTCTATATTGAGGAGCTTGATATTCCTAAAAGAAGAATAAAAGCATGTAAATAAAGCAAGTTATGTGAGGTCAATTGGGATTTTTCAAGTGTATTTCATTTATATCACGAGTAAGTGAAACAATGACAAGCATCAAACCATGTTACCAATGTTTTATATATGTTCAACCACGATACAAAAATAATATCAAAAGTTATATAGAACGACATAAAAATGAGAAATAAGAAAGTGATATGAAATTACCTTCTTGGAGTGTTGAGGAGGATGGAGGCTGCATTGTCGTCTCACTGAAACTCCTGTATCGTCACACAGCGTCCGAGCGATGTCCAGTACGACGTTACATTCTTTCCTACAGACAGTTCGAGTTTCTTTGCTGCAGTAACCTGAAATAATTTATATGCACTATAGACGGGATGCACACTAGCATATGCAACACTAGATATAACAACTCGCATATTGATAAATACAGCTCAACAAACAACTTAACGTGTTGGTAAAAAAAATTGAAATACAAAAAAACAATAACTGTTATTAAATAATCCAATTTAATGAAAATTAGTTTGAATTTTAAAATTACAGAGTTTTAAAAGTAAGGAGTAAAAAGAGTAAAAGGAGTAAAAGTTATCTTTCCTGGATGAATAGTGTACTTGTCCTTGGACTATCCATGATGAAGCCTTTGTGTGAACTGATTCATTCCACAAACCACTCCGTCTTTATAGACAATGAAATGTATTACTGCTAAATGTTGCTGAATAAAAACGTGCTTAAATCATGCATGTGCGTGATTCAAGCACGACCCTTATGCTGTAGCACGACTCGTACGCTTTATATAAAATGTACGCCTCATGCACCTCGGACAATTTCAGAAATTCAGTGCTCACAGTGCCGAAGATGACGCCAGTGTCCCTAACATTTGCATATGAAAATGAGAGATGTCAATGTTTTGCATGTTGCGTTCGAGAGAATGTTTCCCAAATTTGTTGACAAAATATTTGAAATAAATTCATTTTAAGACATTTTCTTGACGACTCAAGCATTTGACTGTGCTCTAAGATAGATAGAGAACTCGCTGCAGTACATTATCGGGATATAAATGTACGGGTTTGAGAGGGTTAGGCTCGGCTAACGCCTCGCCCAACCCTCTCAAACCCGTACATTTATATCCCGATAATGTACTGCTACTCGTCCTCTATCTATTACATAGGCCTACTGAGACATATTGACATGCCATGTTTGGACAGCAATTATATGACATCTGGTAGGAATTATTTGCTAAAACTTCATGATCTTATTTAATGAACAGAGGACTTTGGGGTAACACCTATGAACACTTCTAATGACTACTTTCGATTTTTGTGAGTGCGCATTTTCAATTGTGCATATAATATGCATATTATAATCTTAAGTGACTAATTTAACCACATTTAGCCTCATCAATGAATAAGTAACAATATTTGAAAGGGCAAATCATAAATAACACTTGGCCACGTATATTTGTATATTACCTATTTAGGATCAAACCGAATATCATTATGATACATCTTAATACCTTATAATACCGAATTAATATCAAAACGAGTATCTTTATTCTTTATGATACCTCATAATACCTTATAATATATCGGTTATTTTCAAAATATGTCTCAAGTTAAACGTTTTAATTTGAAATTAGTAATTGGGTGAATTGATAAACTCAACTAAAACCTTTATTGTTTTCGGTAAATCTAAAACCAATTTTGCATATCTATGTTGAAATTGAATGAACTATTTCATATTCAATAATTTGTTAACCAAAATTTATTTTTTTATAGATAATTATTTACGATACAGCCTTTGTTAACATATGAATCGATTCACTGTGTGAACCTCGTTCAGATTACCCTGCAGGTGAGAAACTATAGACAGAATGAATCGATTCACTGTGTGAACCTCGTTCAGATTACCCTGCAGGTGGGACACTATAAACAGAATGAATCGATTCACTGTGTGAACCTCGTTCAGATTACCCTGCAGGTGGGACACTATAAACAGAATGAATCGATTCACTGTGTGAACCTCGTTCAGATTACCCTGCAAGTGAGAAACTATAAAAAGAATGGATCGATTCAAGTGTGAACCTCGGTCAGATTGCCATGCAGGTGAGACACTATAAACAAAATGAATCGATTCATTGTGTGAACCTCGGTCAGATTGCCCTGCAGGTGAGACACTAAAAACAGAATGGATCGATTCAGTGTGTGAACCTCGTTCAGTTTACCCTGCAGGTGAGACACTATAAACAGAATGGATCGATTCACTGTGTGAACCTCGTTCAGATTACCCTGCAGGTGAGACACTATAAACAGAATGAATCGATTCACTGTGTGAACCTCGGTCAGATTGCCCTGCAGGTGAGACACTATAAACAGAATGAATCGATTCACTGTGTGATCCTCGGTCAGATTACCGTGCAAGTGGGACACTATAAACAGAATGAATCGATTCACTGTGTGATCTTCGGTCAGATTGCCCTGCAGGTGAGACACTATAAACAGAATGGATCGATTCACTGTGTGAACCTCTGTCAGATTGAAATGCAAGTGAGACACTATAAACAGAATGAATCGATTCACTGTGTGAACCTCGGTCAGATTGCGATGCAGGTGAGACACTAAAAACAGAATGGATCGATTCAGTGTGTGAACCTCGTTCAGATTACCCTGCAGGTGAGACACTATAAACAAAATGGATCGATTCACTGTGTGAACCTCGGTCAGATTACCCTGCAGGTGAGACACTATAAACAGAATGAATCGATTCACTGTTTTAACCTCGGTCAGTTTGCCCTGCAGGTGAGACACTACAAACAGAATGAATCGTTTCACTATGTGATCCTCTGTCAGATTGCCCTGCAAGTGAGACACTATAAACAAAATGAATCGATTCACTGTGTGAACCTCGGTCAGATTGCCCTGCAGGGGAGACAGTATAAACAGAATGAATCGATTCACTGTGTGATCCACTGTCAGATTGCCCTGCAGGTGAGACACTATAAAAAGAATGAATCGATTCACTGTGTGAACCTCTGTCAGATTGCCCTGCAAGTGAGACACTATAAACAGAATGAATCGATTCACTGTGTGATCCTCGGTCAGATTGCCCTGCAGGTGAGACACTATAAAAAGAATGAATCGATTCACTGTGTGAACCTCTGTCAGATTGCCCTGCAGGTGAGACACTATAAAAAGAATGAATCGATTCACTGTGTGATTCTCGGTCTGATTACCCTGCAGGTGAGACCTTTTAAACAAAATTGATCGATTCAATGTGTAATCCTCGGTCAGATTACCCTGCAGGTGAGACAATATAAACAGAATGGATCGATTCAATGTGTGAACATCAGTCAGATTGCCCTGCAGGTTGGACACTATAAACAGAATGGATCGATTCACTATGTGAACCTCGGTCAGATTGCCCTGCAGGCGAGACACTTTAAACAGAATGAATCGATTCACTGTGTGATCCACTGTCAGATTGCCCTGCAGGTGAGACACTATAAAAAGAATGAATCGATTCACTGTGTGAACCTCTGTCAGATTACCCTGCAGGTGAGACACTATAAACAGAATGAACCGATTCACTGTGTGAACCTCGGTCAGATTGCCCTGCAGGCGAGACACTTAAAACAGAATGAATCGATTCAGTTCAGTACATCAGTGTACTACTGTAATGTGAGGGAACACTGATACGTTTAGTGTGCTACTGTAATGTATGGGAACACTGATACGTTTAGTGTGCTACTGTAATGTATGGGAAAACTGATACGTTTAGTGTGCTACTGTAATGTATGGGAACACTGATACGTTTAGTGTGCTACTGTAATGTAAGGGAACACTGATACGTTTAGTGTGCTACTGTAATGTGAGGGAACACTGATACGTTTAGTGTGCTACTGTAATGTTAGGGAACACTGATACGTTTAGTGTGCTACTGTAATGTATTGGAACACTGATACGTTTAGTGTGCTACTGTAATGTTAGGGAACACTGATACGTTTAGTGTGCTACTGTAATGTGAGGGAACACTGATACGTTTAGTGTGCTACTGTAATGTGAGGGAACACTGATACGTTTAGTGTGCTACTGTAATGTGAGGGAACACTGATACGTTTAGTGTGCTACTGTAATGTGAGGGAACACTGATACGTTTAGTGCGCTACTGTAATGTGAGGGAACACTGATACGTTTAGTGCGCTACTGTAATGTGAGGGAACACTGATACGTTTAGTGTGCTACTGTAATGTGAGGGAACACTGATACGTTTAGTGTACTACTGTAATGTGAGGGAACAATGATACGTTTAGTGTGCTATTGTAATGTGAGGGAACACTGATACGTTTAGTGTACTACTGTAATGTGAGGGAACACTGTTAATTTAGTGTGCTACTGTAATGTGAGGGAACACTGATACGTTTAGTGTGCTACTGTAATGTGAGGGAACACTGATACGTTTAGTGTGCTACTGTAATGTGAGGGAACACTGATACGTTTAGTGCGCTACTGTAATGTGAGGGAACACTGATACGTTTAGTGCGCTACTGTAATGTGAGGGAACACTGATACGTTTAGTGTGCTACTGTAATGTGTGGGAACAATGATACGTTTAGTGTGCTACTGTAATGTGAGGGAACACTGATACGTTTAGTGTACTACTGTAATGTGAGGGAACAATGATACGTTTAGTGTGCTATTGTAATGTGAGGGAACACTGATATGTTTAGTGTACTACTGTAATGTGAGGGAACACTGATACGTTTAGTGTACTACTGTAATGTGAGGGAACACTGATACGTTTTGTGTGCTACTGTAATGAGAGGGAACACTGATACGTTTAGTGTACTATTGAAATGTGAGGGAACAATGATACGTTTAGTGTGCTATTGTAATGTGAGGGAACACTGATACGTTTAGTGTACTACTGTAATGTGAGGGAACACTGATACGTTTAGTGCGCTACTGTAATGTGAGGGAACACTGATACGTTTAGTGTACTACTGTAATGTGAGGGAACACTGATACGTTTTGTGTGCTACTGTAATGTGAGGGAACAATGATACGTTTAGTGTGCTATTGTAATGTGAGGGAACACTGATACGTTTAGTGTACTACTGTAATGTGAGGGAACACTTATACGTTTTGTGTGCTACTGTAATGTGAGGGAACAATGATACGTTTAGTGTGCTATTGTAATGTGAGGGAACACTGATACCTTTAGTGTACTACTGTAATGTGAGGGAACACTGATATGTTTAGTGTGCTACTGTAATGTGAGGGAACACTGATACGTTTAGTGTGCTACTGTAATGTGAGGGAACACTGATACGTTTAGTGTACTACTGTAATGTGAGGGAACACTGATATGTTTAGTGTGCTACTGTAATGTGAGGGAACACTGATACGTTTAGTGTAATATGGTAATGTGAGGGAACACTGATACGTTTAGTGTAATATTGTAATGTGAGGGAACACTGATACGTTTAGTGCGCTACTGTAATGTGAGGGAACACTGATACGTTTAGTGTACTACTGTAATGAGAGGGAACACTGATACGATGAGTGCGCTACTGTAATGTGAGGGAACACTGATACCTTTAGTGCGCTACTGTAATGAGAGGGAACACTGATACTTTTAGTGTAATATTGTAATGTGAGGGAACACTGATACGTTTAGTGTACTATTGTAATGTGAGGGAACACTGATACGTTTAGTGTACTATTGTAATGAGAGGGAACACTGATACGTTTTGTGTGCTACTGTAATGTGAGGGAACACTGATATGTTTAGTGTGCTACTGTAATGTGAGGGAACACTGATACGTTTAGTGCGCTACTGTAATGTGAGGGAACACTGATACATTTAGTGCGCTACTGTAATGTGAGGGAACACTGATATGTTTAGTGTGCTACTGTAATGTGAGGGAACACTGATACGTTTAGTGTGCTACTGTAATGTGAGGGAACACTGATACCTTTAGTGTACTACTGTAATGTGAGGGAACACTGATATGTTTAGTGTGCTACTGTAATGTGAGGGAACACTGATACGTTTAGTGTGCTACTGTAATGTGAGGGAACACTGATACGTTTAGTGTACTATTGTAATGTGAGGGAAGACTGATACGTTTAGTGTACTATTGTAATGAGAGGGAACACTGATACGTTTAGTGTAATATTGTAATGTGAGGGAACACTGATACGTTTAGTGTAATATTGTAATGAGAGGGAACACTGATACGTTTAGTGTACTATTGTAATGAGAGGGAACACTGATACGTTTAGTGTAATATTGTAATGTGAGGGAACACTGATACGTTTAGTGCGCTACTGTAATGAGAGGGAACACTGATACTTTTAGTGTAATATTGTAATGTGAAGGAACACTGATACGTTTAGTGTACTATTGTAATGTGAGGGAACACTGATACGTTTAGTGTACTATTGTAATGAGAGGGAACACTGATACGTTTAGTGTACTACTGTAATGAGAGGGAACACTGATACGTTTAGTGCGCTACTGTAATGAGAGGGAACACTGATACTTTTAGTGTAATATTGTAATGAGAGGGAACACTGATACTTTTAGTGTAATATTGTAATGTGAGGGAACACTGATACGTTTAGTGTACTATTGTAATGAGAGGGAACACTGATACGTTTAGTGTACTATTGTAATGAGAGGGAACACTGATACGTTTAGTGTAATATTGTAATGTGAGGGAACACTGATACGTTTAGTGCGCTACTGTAATGAGAGGGAACACTGATACTTTTAGTGTAATATTGTAATGTGAGGGAACACTGATACGTTTAGTGTACTATTGTAATGAGAGGGAACACTGATACGTTTAGTGTAATATTGTAATGTGAGGGAACACTGATACGTTTAGTGTACTATTGTAATGTGAGGGAACACTGATACGTTTAGTGTACTATTGTAATGTGAGGGAACACTGATACGTTTAGTGCGCTACTGTAATGAGAGGGAACACTGATACTTTTAGTGTAATATTGTAATGTGAGGGAACACTGATACGTTTAGTGTACTATTGTAATGAGAGGGAACACTGATATTTTTAGTGTACTATTGTAATGAGAGGGAACACTGATACGTTTAGTGTAATATTGTAATGTGAGGGAACACTGATACGTTTAGTGCGCTACTGTAATGAGAGGGAACACTGATACTTTTAGTGTAATATTGTAATGTGAGGGAACACTGATACGTTTAGTGTACTATTGTAATGAGAGGGAACACTGATACGTTTAGTGTAATATTGTAATGTGAGGGAACACTGATACGTTTAGTGTACTATTGTAATGTGAGGGAACACTGATACGTTTAGTGTACTATTGTAATGTGAGGGAACACTGATACGTTTAGTGCGCTACTGTAATGAGAGGGAACACTGATACTTTTAGTGTAATATTGTAATGTGAGGGAACACTGATACGTTTAGTGTACTACTGTAATGAGAGGGAACACTGATACGTTTAGTGTAATATTGTAATGAGAGGGAACACTGATACATTTAGTGTGCTACTGTAATGTGAGGGAACACTGATACCTTTAGTGTGCTATTGTAATGTGAGGGAACACTGATACCTTTAGTGTGCTACTGTAATGTATGGGAACACTGATACGTTTAGTGTGCTACTGTAATGTATGGGAACACTGATACGTTTAGTGTGCTACTGTAATGTATGGGAACACTGATACGTTTAGTGTGCTACTGTAATGTGAGGGAACACTGATACGTTTAGTGTGCTACTGTAATGTGAGGGAACACTGATACGTTTAGTGTGCTACTGTAATGTGAGGGAACACTGATACGTTTAGTGTAATATTGTATTGTGTGGGAACACTGATACGTTTAGTGCGCTACTGTAATGTGAGGGAACACTGATACCTTTAGTGTGCTACTGTAATGTGTGGGAACACTGATACGTTTAGTGCGCTACTGTAATGAGAGGGAACACTGATATGTTTAGTGTGCTACTGTAATGAGAGGGAACACTGATACGTTTAGTGTGCTACTGTAATGAGAGGGAACACTGATACGTTTAGTGTAATATTGTAATGTGAGGGAACACTGATACGTTTAGTGTACTACTGTAATGAGAGGGAACACTGATACTTTTAGTGTAATATTGTAATGTGAGGGAACACTGATATGTTTAGTGTAATATTGTAATGTGAGGGAACACTGATACGTTTAGTGTACTATTGTAATGTGAGGGAACACTGATACGTTTAGTGTACTATTGTAATGTGAGGGAACACTGATACGTTTAGTGTACTACTGTAATGTGAGGGAACACTGATACGTTTAGTGTACTATTGTAATGTGTGGGAACACTGATACGTTTAGTGTACTACTGTAAGTTGAGGGAACACTGATACGTTTAGTGTACTATTGTAATGTGAGGGAACACTGATACGTTTAGTGTACTACTGTAATGAGAGGGAACACTGATACGTTTAGTGTACTACTGTAATGAGAGGGAACACTGATACGTTTAGTGTACTACTGTAATGAGAGGGAACACTGATACGTTTAGTGTAATATTGTAATGAGAGGGAACAATGATACGTTTAGTGTGCTATTGTAATGTGAGGGAACACTGATACGTTCAGTGTGCTATTGTAATGTGAGGGAACACTGATACGTTAAGTGTACTACTGTAATGTGAGGGAACACTGATACGTTTAGTGTACTATTGTAATGTGAGGGAACACTGATACGTTTAGTGTACTACTGTAATGTGAGGGAACACTGATACGTTTAGTGTATTATTGTAATGAGAGGGAACAATGATACGTTTAGTGTACTATTGTAATGTGAGGGAACACTGATACGTTTAGTGTACTACTGTAATGTGAGGGAACACTGATACGTTTAGTGTACTATTGTAATGTGAGGGAACACTGATACGTTTAGTGTACTACTGTAATGAGAGGGAACACTGATACGTTTAGTGTACTACTGTAATGAGAGGGAACAATGATACGTTTAGTGTACTACTGTAATGAGAGGGAACACTGATACGTTTAGTGTAATATTGTAATGAGAGGGAACAATGATACGTTTAGTGTGCTATTGTAATGTGAGGGAACACTGATACGTTTAGTGTACTATTGTAATGTGAGGGAACACTGATACGTTTAGTGTACTACTGTAATGAGAGGGAACACTGATACGTTTAGTGTACTACTGTAATGAGAGGGAACACTGATACGTTTAGTGTAATATTGTAATGAGAGGGAACAATGATACGTTTAGTGTGCTATTGTAATGTGAGGGAACAATGATACGTTTAGTGTGCTATTGTAATGTGAGGGAACACTGATATGTTTAGTGTGCTACTGTAATTTGAGGGAACACTGATACGTTTAGTGTACTACTGTAATGTGAGGGAACACTGATATGTTTAGTGTGCTACTGTAATGTGAGGGAACACTGATACGTTTAGTGTGCTACTGTAATGTGAGGGAACACTGATACCTTTAGTGTGCTACTGTAATGTGTGGGAACACTGATACGTTTAGTGTACTACTGTAATGAGAGGGAACACTGATACGTTTAGTGTAATATTTTAATGTGAGGGAACACTGATACGTTTAGTGTGCTACTGCATTGAGAGGGAACACTGATACGTTTAGTGCGCTACTGTAATGTGAGGGAACACTGATATGTTTAGTGTGCTACTGTAATGTGAGGGAACACTGATACGTTTAGTGTGCTACTGAAATGAGAGGGAACACTGATACGTTTAGTGTCCTACTGTAATTTGAGGGAACACTGATATGTTTAGTGTAATATTGTAATGTGTGAGAACACTTATACGTTTAGTGTAATATTGTAATGAGAGGGAACACTGATACGTTTAGTGTAATACTGTAATGAGAGGGAACAATGATACGTTTAGTGTGCTATTGTAATGAGAGGGAACACTGATAGTTTAGTGTGCTATTGTAATGTGAGGGAACACTGATACGTTTAGTGTGCTACTGTAATGTGAGGGAACACTGATACGTTTAGTGTGCTATTGTAATGTGAGGGAACAATGATACGTTTAGTGTGCTATTGTAATGTGAGGGAACACTGATATGTTTAGTGTGCTACTGTAATGTGAGGGAACAATGATACGTTTAGTGTGCTATTGTAATTTGAGGGAACACTGATACGTTTAGTGTGCTACTGTAATGTGAGGGAACACTGATACCTTTAGTGTGCTACTGTAATGTGTGGGAACACTGATACGTTTAGTGTACTACTGTAATGAGAGGGAACACTGATACGTTTAGTGTAATATTGTAATGTGAGGGAACACTGATACGTTTAGTGTGCTACTGCATTGAGAGGGAACACTGATACGTTTAGTGCGCTACTGTAATGTGAGGGAACACTGATATGTTTAGTGTGCTACTGTAATGTGAGGGAACACTGATACGTTTAGTGCGCTACTGTAATGAGAGGGAACACTGATACGTTTAGTGTAATACTGTAATTTGAGGGAACACTGATATGTTTAGTGTAATATTGTAATGTGTGAGAACACTGATACGTTTAGTGTGCTACTGTAATTTGAGGGAACACTGATACGTTTAGTGTGCTACTGTAATTTGAGGGAACACTGATATGTTTAGTGTGCTACTGAAATGAGAGGGCACACTGATACGTTTAGTGTCCTACTGTAATTTGAGGGAACACTGATATGTTTAGTGTAATATTGTAATGTGTGAGAACACTGATACGTTTAGTGTACTACTGTAATGAGAGGGAACACTGATACGTTTAGTGTGCTACTGTAATGAGAGGGAACACTGATACGTTTAGTGTAATACTGTAATGTGAGGGAACACTGATACGTTTAGTGTACTACTGTAATGTGAGGGAACACTGATACGTTTAGTGCGCTACTGCATTGAGAGGGAACACTGATACGTTTAGTGCGCTACTGTAATGTGAGGGAACACTGATACGTTTAGTGCGCTACTGTAATGTGAGGGAACACTGATACGTTTAGTGTACTACTGTAATGTGTGGGAACACTGATATGTTTAGTGTGCTACTGAAATGAGAGGGAACACTGATACGTTTAGTGTCCTACTGTAATGTGAGGGAACACTGATACCTTTAGTGTGCTACTGTAATGTGTGGGAACACTGATACGTTTAGTGTACTACTGTAATGTGAGGGAACAATGATACGTTTAGTGTGCTATTGTAATGTGAGGGAACACTGATATGTTTAGTGTGCTACTGTAATTTGAGGGAACACTGATACGTTTAGTGTGCTACTGTAATGTGATGGAACACTGATACCTTTAGTGTGCTACTGTAATGTGTGGGAACACTGATACGTTTAGTGTACTACTGTAATGAGAGGGAACACTGATACGTTTAGTGTAATATTGTAATGTGAGGGAACACTGATACGTAAGTGTGCTACTGCATTGAGAGGGAACACTGATACGTTTAGTGCGCTACTGTAATGTGAGGGAACACTGATATGTTTAGTGTGCTACTGAAATGAGAGGGAACACTGATACGTTTAGTGTCCTACTGTAATTTGAGGGAACACTGATATGTTTAGTGTAATATTGTAATGTGTGAGAACACTGATACGTTTAGTGTACTATTGTAATGAGAGGGAACACTGATACGTTTAGTGTGCTACTGTAATGAGAGGGAACACTGATACGTTTAGTGTAATACTGTAATGTGAGGGAACACTGATACGTTTAGTGTACTACTGTGATGAGAGGGAACACTGATACGTTTAGTGTGCTACTGTAATGTGAGGGAACACTGATACGTTTAGTGTGCTACTGCATTGAGAGGGAACACTGATACGTTTAGTGCGCTACTGCATTGAGAGGGAACACTGATACGTTTAGTGCGCTACTGTAATGTGAGGGAACACTGATACGTTTAGTGTACTACTGTAATGAGAGGGAACACTGATACGTTTAGTGTGCTACTGCATTGAGAGGGAACACTGATACGTTTAGTGCGCTACTGTAATGTGAGGGAACACTGATACGTTTAGTGCGCTACTGCATTGAGAGGGAACACTGATACGTTTAGTGTACTATTGTAATGAGAGGGAACACTGATACGTTTAGGAGCTACATGTATCAGCAAGTGAGGAGTAGTGCCTTTTAGCGAAGTGGCTTGGAGGAGCTTCAGGTATCAGTAAGTGAGGAGTAGGGCCTTTTAGTGAAGTGGCTTGGAGGAGCTACAGGTATCAGCAAGTGAGGAGTAGTGCCTTTTTGTGAAGTGGCTTGGAGGAGCTACATGTATCAGCAAGTGAGGAGTAGGGCCTTTTAGTGAAGTGGCTTGGAGGAGCTACATGTATCAGCAAGTGAGGAGTAGGGCCTTTTAGTGAAGTGGCTTGGAGGAGCTACATGTATCAGCAAGTGAGGAGTAGGGCCTTTTAGTGAAGTGGCTTGGAGGAGCTACAGGTATCAGCAAGTGAGGAGTAGGGCCTTTTACTGAAGTGGCTTGGAGGAGCTACATGTATCAGCAAGTGAGGAGTAGGGCCTTTTAGTGAAGTGGCTTGGAGGAGCTACATGTATCAGCAAGTGAGGAGTAGGGCCTTTTAGTGAAGTGGCTTGGAGGAGCTACAGGTATCAGCAAGTGAGGAGTAGGGCCTTTAAGTGAAGTGGCTTGGAGGAGCTACATGTATCAGCAAGTGAGGAGTAGGGCCTTTTAGTGAAGTGGCTGTGAGGAGCTACATGTATCAGCAAGTGAGGAGTAGGGCCTTTTAGTGAAATGGCTTGGAGGTGCTACAGGTATCAGCCAGTGAGGAGTAGGGCCTTTTAGTGAAGTGGCTTGGAGGAGCTACAGGTATCAGCAAGTGAGAAGTGGTGCCTTTTAATGAAGTGGCTTGGAGGAGCTACATGTATCAGCAAGTGAGGAGTAGGGCCTTTTAGTGAAATGGCTTGGAGGTGCTACAGGTATCAGCCAGTGAGGAGTAGGGCCTTTTAGTGAAGTGGCTTGGAGGAGCTACATGTATCAGCAAGTGAGGAGTAGGGCCTTTTAGTGAAGTGGCTTGGAGGAGCTACATGTATCAGCAAGTGAGGAGTAGTGCCTTTTAGTGAAGTGGCTTGGAGGAGCTACATGTATCAGCAAGTGAGGAGTAGGGCCTTTTAGTGAAGTGGCTTGGAGGAGCTACAGGTATCAACAAGTGAGGAGTAGGGCCTTTGAGTGAAGTGACTTTGAGGAGCTACAGGTATCAGCAAGTGAGGAGTAGGGCCTTTGAGTGAAGTGGCTTGGAGGAGCTACATGTATCAGCAAGTGAGGAGTAGTGCCTTTTAGCGAAGTGGCTTGGAGGAGCTTCAGGTATCAGTAAGTGAGGAGTAGGGCCTTTTAGTGAAGTGGCTTGGAGGAGCTACAGGTATCAGCAAGTGAGGAGTAGTGCCTTTTTGTGAAGTGGCTTGGAGGAGCTACATGTATCAGCAAGTGAGGAGTAGGGCCTTTTAGTGAAGTGGCTTGGAGGAGCTACATGTATCAGCAAGTGAGGAGTAGTGCCTTTTAGTGAAGTAGCTTGGAGGAGCTACATGTATCAGCAAGTGAGGAGTAGGGCCTTTTAGTGAAGTGGCTTGGAGGAGCTACATGTATCAGCAAGTGAGGAGTAGGGCCTTTTAGTGAAGTGGCTTGGAGGAGCTACAGGTATCAGCACGTGAGGAGTAGTGCCTTTTAGTGAAGTGGCTTGGAGGAGCTACAGGTATCAGCAAGTGAGGAGTATGGCCTTTTAGTGAAGTGGCTTGGAGGAGCTACATGTATCAGCAAGTGAGGAGTAGGGCCTTTTAGTGAAGTGGCTTGGAGGAGCTACATGTATCAGCAAGTGAGGAGTAGGGCCTTTTAGTGAAGTGGCTTGGAGGAGCTACATGTATCAGCAAGTGAGGAGTAGGGCCTTTTAGTGAAGTGGCTTGGAGGAGCTACAGGTATCAGCAAGTGAGGAGTAGGGCCTTTTAGTGAAGTGGCTTGGAGGAGCTACAGGTATCAGCAAGTGAGGAGTAGTGCCTTTTAGTGAAGTGGCTTGGAGGAGCTACATGTATCAGCAAGTGAGGAGTAGAGCCTTTTAGTGAAGTGGCTTGGAGGAGCTACATGTATCAGCAAGTGAGGAGTAGGGCTTTTAGTGAAGTGGCTTGGAGGAGCTACAGGTATCAGCAAGTGAGGAGTAGTGCCTTTTAGTGAAGTGGCTTGGAGGAGCTACATGTATCAGCAAGTGAGGAGTAGGGCCTTTTAGTGAAGTGGCTTGGAGGAGCTACATGTATCAGCAAATGAGGAGTAGGGCCTTTTAGTGAAGTGGCTTGGAGGAGCTACATGTATCAGCAAGTGAGGAGTAGGGCCTTTTAGTGAAGTGGCTTGGAGGAGCTACATGTATCAGCAAGTGAGGAGTAGGGCCTTTTAGTGAAGTGGCTTGGAGGAGCTACATGTATCAGCAAGTGAGGAGTAGGGCCTTTTAGTGAAGTGGCTTGGAGGAGCTACAGGTATCAGCACGTGAGGAGTAGTGCCTTTTAGTGAAGTGGCTTGGAGGAGCTACAGGTATCAGCAAGTGAGGAGTATGGCCTTTTAGTGAAGTGGCTTGGAGGAGCTACATGTATCAGCAAGTGAGGAGTAGGGCCTTTTAGTGAAGTGGCTTGGAGGAGCTACATGTATCAGCAAGTGAGGAGTAGTGCCTTTTAGTGAAGTGGCTTGGAGGAGCTACATGTATCAGCAAGTGAGGAGTAGGGCCTTTTAGTGAAGTGGCTTGGAGGAGCTACAGGTATCAGCAAGTGAGGAGTAGGGCCTTTTAGTGAAGTGGCTTGGAGGAGCTACAGGTATCAGCAAGTGAGGAGTAGTGCCTTTTAGTGAAGTGGCTTGGAGGAGCTACATGTATCAGCAAGTGAGGAGTAGAGCCTTTTAGTGAAGTGGCTTGGAGGAGCTACATGTATCAGCAAGTGAGGAGTAGGGCTTTTAGTGAAGTGGCTTGGAGGAGCTACAGGTATCAGCAAGTGAGGAGTAGTGCCTTTTAGTGAAGTGGCTTGGAGGAGCTACATGTATCAGCAAGTGAGGAGTAGGGCCTTTTAGTGAAGTGGCTTGGAGGAGCTACATGTATCAGCAAATGAGGAGTAGGGCCTTTTAGTGAAGTGGCTTGGAGGAGCTACATGTATCAGCAAGTGAGGAGTAGGGCCTTTTAGTGAAGTGGCTTGGAGGAGCTACATGTATCAGCAAGTGAGGAGTAGGGCCTTTTAGTGAAGTGGCTTGGAGGAGCTACATGTATCAGCAAGTGAGGAGTAGGGCCTTTTAGTGAAGTGGCTTGGAGGAGCTACATGTATCAACAAGTGAGGAGTAGGGCCTTTTACTGAAGTGGCTTGGAGGAGCTACATGTATCAGCAAGTGAGGAGTAGTGCCTTTTAGTGAAGTGGCTTGGAGGAGCTACATGTATCAGCAAGTGAGGAGTAGGGCCTTTTAGTGAAGTGGCTTGGAGGAGCTACATGTATCAGCAAGTGAGGAGTAGAGCCTTTTAGTGAAGTGGCTTGGAGGAGCTACAGGTATCAGCAAGTGAGGAGTAGTGCCTTTTAGTGAAGTGGCTTGGAGGAGCTACATGTATCAGCAAGTGAGGAGTAGAGCCTTTTAGTGAAGTGGCTTGGAGGAGCTACATGTATCAGCAAGTGAGGAGTAGGGCCTTTTAGTGAAGTGGCTTGGAGGAGCTACAGGTATCAGCAAGTGAGGAGTAGTGCCTTTTAGTGAAGTGGCTTGGAGGAGCTACATGTATCAGCAAGTGAGGAGTAGGGCCTTTTAGTGAAGTGGCTTGGAGGAGCTACATGTATCAGCAAATGAGGAGTAGGGCCTTTTAGTGAAGTGGCTTGGAGGAGCTACATGTATCAGCAAGTGAGGAGTAGGGCCTTTTAGTGAAGTGGCTTGGAGGAGCTACATGTATCAGCAAGTGAGGAGTAGGGCCTTTTAGTGAAGTGGCTTGGAGGAGCTACAGGTATCAGCAAGTGAGGAGTAGGGCCTTTTAGTGAAGTGGCTTGGAGGAGCTACATGTATCAACAAGTGAGGAGTAGGGCCTTTTACTGAAGTGGCTTGGAGGAGCTACATGTATCAGCAAGTGAGGAGTAGTGCCTTTTAGTGAAGTGGCTTGGAGGAGCTACATGTATCAGCAAGTGAGGAGTAGGGCCTTTTAGTGAAGTGGCTTGGAGGAGCTACATGTATCAGCAAGTGAGGAGTAGAGCCTTTTAGTGAAGTGGCTTGGAGGAGCTACATGTATCAGCAAGTGAGGAGTAGGGCCTTTTAGTGAAGTGGCTTGGAGGAGCTACAGGTATCAGCAAGTGAGGAGTAGTGCCTTTTAGTGAAGTGGCTTGGAGGAGCTACATGTATCAGCAAGTGAGGAGTAGGGCCTTTTAGTGAAGTGGCTTGGAGGAGCTACATGTATCAGCAAATGAGGAGTAGGGCCTTTTAGTGAAGTGGCTTGGAGGAGCTACATGTATCAGCAAGTGAGGAGTAGGGCCTTTTAGTGAAGTGGCTTGGAGGAGCTACATGTATCAGCAAGTGAGGAGTAGGGCCTTTTAGTGAAGTGGCTTGGAGGAGCTACATGTATCAGCAAGTGAGGAGTAGGGCCTTTTAGTGAAATGGCTTGGAGGTGCTACAGGTATCAGCCAGTGAGGAGTAGGGCCTTTTAGTGAAGTGGCTTGGAGGAGCTACATGTAGCAGCAAGTGAGGAGTAGGGCCTTTTAGTGAAGTGGCTTGGAGGAGCTACATGTATCAGCAAGTGAGGAGTAGGGCCTTTTAGTGAAGTGGCTTGGAGGAGCTACATGTATCAGCAAGTGAGGAGTAGGGCCTTTTAGTGAAGTGGCTTGGAGGAGCTACAGGTATCAGCAAGTGAGGAGTAGTGCCTTTTAGTGAAGTGGCTTGGAGGAGCTACATGTATCAGCAAGTGAGGAGTAGGGCCTTTTAGTGAAGTGGCTTGGAGGAGCTACAGGTATCAGCAAGTGAGGAGTAGTGCCTTTTAGTGAAGTGGCTTGGAGGAGCTACATGTATCAGCAAGTGAGGAGTAGGGCCTTTTAGTGAAGTGGCTTGGAGGAGCAACATGTATCAGCAAGTGAGGAGTAGGGCCTTTTAGTGAAGTTGCTTGGACATCACTCGTGTAGACATTCTTTCAGCTTAAGAGAAGGAACGTTCATGGCACTCAGAGGGGACTCCACCGTGTGCAGGACAGTCTTAACGAGAGGTATGGTTCTCCAGAGGTCATTGAAGCAGCACCCACACCCAGGCTAGCAAACTTAAATTTCCCAGGTTGACAAGCAAGGATAACGAGAAATTGTACGACCTTGTAGAGATACTTTCAGAGGTCGAGACCGTGAAGCAAAATGACAAATAAAGAGCCCTTCTATCATATTTTGACACCTCCTCTGGCCTGAATCCGATTGTAAGCAAGTTACTCTATGGACTGCAGGAATAGTGGATGAACACAGCATTAAAATACCAAAAGCTTAATCATGTACCATTTCATTCATTTGCAATACTTGTGGAGGTTGTAAGAGAAGTAGGCAGTATTTAAGGTGGTAAGAATAATCCGAGCTTTAACTCAATTATAATGCACAAACTATCTTAGACCAATAACATCTTTAAGTGTTTAGTCTTGCTCACAAACGGTTAACACCTTAGTACTGTACTGTATTTGCAATGTCAATTTTAAATGGATGTAGACACAATTTAATTGCTTTTTATGTTAGATTTGAATTTTGAGACCCACCCCACCCCTCTGCATACCGAGGAGGGAGGAAAAGGATGGAGAGAAATTGTGTTTTCAGAGTCTAAGTGTTAGACTTAACATATTTCACAATCCCTAGCCCTGAAAAATCTCCTAAAAAACCTTGCCGAGGCACTAAAGTTTGATAAAATTGGTTGTCCAAGTATCACAGTTCCTGCAAAGATAAGGTGATCCTCCCAATTACAATCCCTACAAGGACACAAGAGTGAAAAGAGGGAGGGAAGGAGGGAGGGAGAGGCCTAACAGGCATGAGTGTGGTGTGTTGCAAGGACAAGCTCCCCACCTGTCACATGACCCCCCTGTAACTTAGCATTATGCAATAATTAATTTCCCAGCCCAGCCTGTTGTGGCCTACTAGTGCAATGGAGGTGAGGAGGTTATCTGGTACTGAGTTGACCGCTTCAACATCGAAGTTGGATAGTGGATCAATGTTGATGAAATTCCCCGTTATTAATCACATGTTTAAAAAAGAATAAATCCATGACAACTGTGTGTTATACCGTACTCAATATCTTCAAAGTTCATGACATGTTCCTGACGTGCTTTGATTGGTTCCGAAACATCTATGAGAGGCATTTAGAAGATGATTAGACAAACAACATGTTCTAATGAGGAGCAACTCTATTGCATGTGTGAGATGATGCTTATGTGTAGAAGTTAGTAAATTTATCAGGAAAAGTTTCGGCCAATCAAATTTAACGGGTAGAGCATGTTATTGAAACGATTTCCGGATCTAAAGCCGAAGCTTTAAGATCATATGACGTCATCAAATCATTTTCAGTAGGTACATGTAATTATCCGTGATGTCAGACCAGAAGCAATCTCTGTATTTGGATTGTTAGAAATACACAGTCCACGTGGGGTATATATTGGAGGATTATGACCCATATGGGAAGATGGACACAGAAAACAAACGATTTCATTGGGAACTACTTCAGTCAATTTCTAACATTTCCCACTGGTAACTAAGAAACTGTCTTGTGTATATAACACGTTCTATTTGTTTCCCGTAGTTGTTATTAGCCAACACATGGAAGGTAGGAAGATGCACTTACTTTGTCCGAAAATTTCAAAAGGCCAGTGATAGGCGGGAGTGTCTATAACGTCACAATGTCGATGGTAATGTAACAGCAGTTTTTGGTTTCAGCCAACTTGCTTTTGAGCGTGGACAACCTTTTGAAATGAAATGTGTAATGACCTATATCTCAAAACTAGCAATATGCAAAATAGCAATGTGAAGAAATACAAATTTTTAGCAACATCGACATTTACCTTTTATTGTAACATTCATTTTTGCACACAACAATAGATACTAGAGTAGTGAATCCACGTCATACGCGTGTGGATATCAGGCATAGGTTTCATAGCATTTTAGCCATCTCTTCAAGGTCACTCTATGTCCCTCGACTTTTTTAATATGAATTTACATGAGTAATATAACAATAACCAACTCGTGACGGGTAATTACAGATTAATGTTCCCTGGTCCCACAGCTCGAGAATTACGTAATAATATGACTCAGGAAAGATAATATGTCATTCCCCATCACTCGTTAGTTATTGTCTAAATAGGATACTTTTAACAATACTTGTTACATTGTTACTATTGTTCCTTTAATATCCTCGTGATTTGAAGAATGTCACAATGTCATCATGCTCATATTTCCTTGCTAACTGTATGGGGGTGTCTCCGTTCTTGTCTCTCATCCTGCAATAGGAGCTGAATATCTTCCATTTGGCCAGATATTTGACCATAAATATACCACCTGTTTGACAGGCGATATGGAGGACATTGTTGCCGTCATCATCTAATGTTTTGATATTGGCTCTGTATCGTTGCACGAGCACATAGACAAAATCTTTGTTCTGGTGCTCAGCAGCCAACATTAAAGCAGTTCTCCCATGCTCTCCTCTACAGTCTACATCGAATCTATTCAAGGACATGACATACGTCAAACACTTGAGTACACTACTTTTACAAGCCAGATGGAGGATGTTGTTGCCGTCCTTGTCCACTGTAGTAATATCAGCTCTTTTGTTCTTCAGCATGTCTGCTACCTCTAGGTTTACATTTCGTACAGCAACCATCATAGGAGTTCGCCCATACTCTCCCTTTCTTTCCATATCAATGATGCCAAGTGACATGATGTACCTCACCATCGGCAGACCAGCATGTGCACACGCCTCGTGTAGAAGGCTGTTGTTATAGGCATTTACTGATTTCATATCAGCCCCAAAGGCCTTTAACACTTTTACAAGAGGTAAGTGTCCATCACTTACAGCAAACATGACAGGAGTCTGCCCATACTGCCCCCTACAGTTAATGTCAAGGATATCATTTGACAGGATAAAGTTTACCATCTCGGCATTTCCAGCTCCACAAGCCAAATGTAGGATGTTATTTTCATCTTCATCCACTGCTTTAAAATCTGCTCCTCTCTTCTTCAACAACTCCATAAGCGGCATGCTTTCTACATACATCAGAGGAGTTTTCATAAATGTATCTCTCCAGTTAACGTCAATCGTATCGTCATCTACCAGTTGCCGAGCTATGTACATACTATTACAAATACAAGCATAATGCAACACAGTTTTATTGTCGTCATCCGCAGCCAACAGATCACACTTGTGTTGTACAAGAAAGTCAAATATTTCTGTGTAGTTTTCCTGCGCTGCTATCATAACACACGTCATCCCGCTAAAGTGGCGACAGTTGATATCCACTAAACCCTGTAGCACCCGTTTCTGCACCTTGTCCACAGTCCCATAGTCACATGCCTCAATGAAATCTTCATCAAGACACGGACCAGCAATGCCTTTCTGGCTAGATTTCTTCCCTTCTGTAATGTAAGAAAATGCAGGGAGCATTTTCTCAGTTATTCAGATTATTTGAATTTCAAACAGTTTGGATATGAAATAGTTTGTATTGCATTTGGTCTTGAAAATATCACATAACTTTAGAATCCCTGAGCACTAAATGCAAAACGAAGATACCATTTTGAAAAAAATGACAATGGCGTTTGACCTTTCTGGAATCTTTCCTCAGTTACAGATACATCCCTTCCTGACACTGACATGTTTTCTTGTGCTTTGGAAACACTTAAATGCATGGTCGTCTATGCCGATTATTATTCACTAAATCACCATACTTAAAGCACTTCTTTGTTAATCTTTTTCAAAATAAGAATGGGTAGGTTATATATTCAAAATATTGTATATCTGAATTCCAGGATGCAGGCTGTAATGGCTTACTGGACACACTCTTTGACTTATGTTACTGTATTATGGATCTTAGACTTCTTTACTGAATAAACCTGGCTCTCAGTCTGATTATTAGGGTGGAGTTTTAAAATTATCTTGTTTTTTTAATACGATTTCAAGTATTTTCTCATTAAAACAACAGATATGCAAAGAGCACAAAGTGTATATAGGTATGAGAGATCACTATCAGAATGCCTACTGACCAGCCAAAATTCAATCAAAAATAAAATAAAACAACAGTTGACTGGTATAGAGGTACGATATTCACGATTAGAAAAAAAACCTTACAGTCATTGTTCATATGTTATTTCATACGTGACAGATGAGATATAAAGGTATTTATATGAAAATGGTCTGTCATTAGTGAAATTATTAGCGAAAATTCGCTGAAACTGTGGCTCTTTAGCTCATCAGGCCTGAAATGAAAATGGGCATATGGTATGGGCTTTATGTATATTCCGTTGTCTGGCATCCAGAGTTCGTTAATTGTTTCACATGTTTTACTTCACCTCCAGAACCGCTGTACCCTCAAAACTGAGATTGTGTAAGAGTGATCTGGCAGATAGATGACAGATGGGATAAATGAACATCTTTATATGGACATGGTCTGTCATTAGTGGACCAGCCATAATTCATCTGATATTGGATAGATGACAGATGGGATAAATGAATATCTTTCTATGGACATGGTCTGTCATTAGTGGCCCAGTCATAATTCATCTGATATTGGATAGATAACAGATGGGATAAATGAACATCTTTCTATGGACATGGTCTGTCATTAGTGGACCAGTCATAATTCATCTGATATTGGATATATGACAGATGGGATAAATGAACATCTTTCTATGGACATGGTCTGTCATTAGTGGACCAGTCATAATTCATCTGATAGTGGATAGATGACAGATGAAATAAATGAACATCTTTCTATGGACATGGTCTGTTATTAGTGGCCCAGTCATAATTCATCTGATATTGGATAGATGACAGATGGGATAAATTAATATCTTTCTATGGACATGGTCTGTCATTAGTGGACCAGTCATAATTCATCTGATAGTGGATAGATGACAGATGAAATAAATGAACATCTTTCTATGGACATGGTCTGTTATTAGTGGACCAGTCATAATTCATCTGATATTGGATAGATGACAGATGGGATAAATTAATATCTTTCTATGGACATGGTCTGTCATTAGTGGACCAGTCATAATTCATCTGATATTCGATAGATGACAGATGGGATAAATGAACATCTTTCTATGGACATGGTCTGTCATTAGTGGACCAGTCATAATTCATCTGATATTGGATATATGACAGATGGGATAAATGAATATCTTTCTATGGACATGGTCTGTCATTAGTGGACCAGTCATAATTCATCTGATATTCGATAGACGACAGATGGGATAAATGAACATCTTTCTATGGACATGGTCTGTCATTAGTGGACCAGTCATAATTCATCTGATATTGGATAGATGACAGATGGGATAAATTAATATCTTTCTATGGACATGGTCTGTCATTAGTGGACCAGTCATAATTCATCTGATATTGGATAGATGACAGATGGGATAAATTAATATCTTTCTATGGACATGGTCTGTCATTAGTGGACCAGTCATAATTCATCTGATATTGGATAGATGACAGATGGGATAAATTAATATCTTTCTATGGACATGGTCTGTCATTAGTGGACCAGTCATAATTCATCTGATATTGGATAGATAACAGATGGGATAAATGAATATCTTTCTATGGACATGGTCTGTCACTAGTGGACCAGTCATAATTCATCTGATATTGGATAGATAACAGATGGGATAAATGAATATCTTTATATGGACATGGTCTGTCATTAATGGACCAGTCATAATTCATCTGATATTGGATATATGACAGATGAGATAAATGAATATCTTTCTATGGACATGGGCTGTCATTAGTGGCCCAGTCATAATTCATCTGATATTGGATATATGACAGATGGGATAAATGAACATCTTTATATGGACATGGTCTGTCATTAGTGGACCAGTCATAATTCATCTGATATTGGATAGATGACAGATGGGATAAATGAACATCTTTCTATGGACATGGTCTGTCATTAGTGGACCAGTCATAATTCATCTGATATTCGATAGACAACAGATGGGATAAATGAACATCTTTCTATGGACATGGTCTGTCATTAGTGGACCAGTCATAATTCATCTGATATTGGATATATGACAGATGGGATAAATGAATATCTTTATATGGACTTGGTCTTTCATTAGTGGACCAGTCATAATTCATCTGATAGTGGATAGATAACAGATGAGATAAATGAATATCTTTCTATGGACATGGCCTGTCATTAGTGGACCAGTCATAATTCATCTGATATTGGATAGATGACAGATGGGATAAATGAATATCTTTATATGGACATGGTCTGTCATTAGTGGACCAGTCATAATTCATCTGATATTGGATAGACGACAGATGGGATAAATGAACATCTTTCTATGGACAGGGTTGTCATTAGTGGACCAGTCATAATCCATCTGATATTGGATAGATAACAGATGGGATAAATGAATATCTTTATATGGACATGGCCTGTCATTAGTGGACCAGTCACAATTCATCTGATATTGGATATAAGACAGATGAGATAAATGAATATCTTTATATGGACATGGCCTGTCATTAGTGGACCAGTCACAATTCATCTGATAGTGGATAGACGACAGATGAGATAAATGAACATCTTTATATGGACATGGCCTGTCAATAGTGGACCAGTCATAATTCATCTGATATTGGATAGATGACAGATGAGATAAATGAATATCTTTATATGGACATGGCCTGTCATTAGTGGACCAGTCACAATTCATCTGATAGTGGATAGATGACAGATGGGATAAATGAATATCTTTATATGGACATGGCCTGTCATTAGTGGACCAGTCATAATTCATCTGATATTGGATAGACGACAGATGGGATAAATGAATATCTTTATATGGACATGGCCTGTCATTAGTGGACCAGTCATAATTCATCTGATATTGGATAGATGACAGATGAGATAAATGAACATCTTTATATGGACATAGCCTGTCATTAGTGGACCAGTCATAATTCATCTGATATTCGATAGATGACAGATGAGATAAATGAACATCTTTTTATGGATATGGTCTATCATTAGTTGACCAGTCATAATTCATCTGATATTGGATAGATGACAGATGGGATAAATGAACATCTTTCTATGGACGTGGTCTGTCATTAGTGGACCAGTCATAATTCATCTGATATTGGATATATGACAGATGGGATAAATGAATATCTTTCTATGGACATGGTCTGTCATTAGTGGACCAGTCATAATTCATCTGATATTCGATAGACGACAGATGGGATAAATGAACATCTTTCTATGGACATGGTCTGTCATTAGTGGCCCAGTCATAATTCATCTGATATTGGATAGATGACAGATGGGATAAATGAACATCTTTCTATGGACATGGTCTGTCATTAGTGGACCAGTCATAATTCATCTGATATTGGATATATGACAGATGGGATAAATGAATATCTTTCTATGGACATGGTCTGTCATTAGTGGACCAGTCATAATTCATCTGATATTCGATAGACGACAGATGGGATAAATTAACATCTTTTTATGGACATGGTCTGTCATTAGTGGACCAGTCATAATTCATCTGATATTGGATAGATGACAGATGGGATAAATTAATATCTTTCTATGGACATGGTCTGTCATTAGTGGACCAGTCATAATTCATCTGATATTGGATAGATGACAGATGGGATAAATTAATATCTTTCTATGGACATGGTCTGTCATTAGTGGACCAGTCATAATTCATCTGATATTGGATAGATGACAGATGGGATAAATTAATATCTTTCTATGGACATGGTCTGTCATTAGTGGACCAGTCATAATTCATCTGATATTGGATAGATGACAGATGGGATAAATTAATATCTTTCTATGGACATGGTCTGTCATTAGTGGACCAGTCATAATTCATCTGATATTGGATAGATAACAGATGGGATAAATGAATATCTTTCTATGGACATGGTCTGTCACTAGTGGACCAGTCATAATTCATCTGATATTGGATAGATAACAGATGGGATAAATGAATATCTTTATATGGACATGGTCTGTCATTAGTGGACCAGTCATAATTCATCTGATATTGGATATATGACAGATGAGATAAATGAATATCTTTCTATGGATATGGGCTGTCATTAGTGGCCCAGTCATAATTCATCTGATATTGGATATATGACAGATGGGATAAATGAACATCTTTATATGGACATGGTCTGTCATTAGTGGACCAGTCATAATTCATCTGATATTGGATAGATGACAGATGGGATAAATGAACATCTTTCTATGGACATGGTCTGTCATTAGTGGACCAGTCATAATTCATCTGATATTGGATATATGACAGATGGGATAAATTAATATCTTTCTATGGACATGGTCTGTCATTAGTGGACCAGTCATAATTCATCTGATAGTGGATATATGACAGATGGGATAAATGAATATCTTTATATGGACTTGGTCTTTCATTAGTGGACCAGTCATAATTCATCTGATAGTGGATATATGACAGATGGGATAAATGAATATCTTTATATGGACTTGGTCTTTCATTAGTGGACCAGTCATAATTCATCTGATAGTGGATAGATAACAGATGAGATAAATGAATATCTTTCTATGGACATGGTCTGTCATTAGTGGACCAGTCATAATTCATCTGATAGTGGATAGATAACAGATGAGATAAATGAATATCTTTCTATGGACATGGCCTGTCATTAGTGGACCAGTCATAATTCATCTGATATTGGATATATGACAGATGGGATAAATGAATATCTTTATATGGACATGGCCTGTCATTAGTGGACCAGTCATAATTCATCTGATATTGGATAGATGACAGATGGGATAAATGAATATCTTTATATGGACATGGCCTGTCATTAGTGGACCAGTCACAATTCATCTGATATTGGATAGACAACAGATTGGATAAATGAATATCTTTCTATGGACATGGTCTGTCATTAGTGGACCAGTCATAATTCATCTGATATTGGATAGACGACAGATGGGATAAATGAACATCTTTCTATGGACAGGGTTGTCATTAGTGGACCAGTCATAATCCATCTGATATTGGATAGATAACAGATGGGATAAATGAATATCTTTATATGGACATGGCCTGTCATTAGTGGACCAGTCACAATTCATCTGATATTGGATATAAGACAGATGAGATAAATGAATATCTTTATATGGACATGGCCTGTCATTAGTGGACCAGTCACAATTCATCTGATAGTGGATAGACGACAGATGAGATAAATGAACATCTTTATATGGACATGGCCTGTCAATAGTGGACCAGTCATAATTCATCTGATATTGGATAGATGACAGATGAGATAAATGAATATCTTTATATGGACATGGCCTGTCATTAGTGGACCAGTCACAATTCATCTGATAGTGGATAGATGACAGATGGGATAAATGAATATCTTTATATGGACATGGCCTGTCATTAGTGGACCAGTCATAATTCATCTGATATTGGATAGACGACAGATGGGATAAATGAATATCTTTATATGGACATGGCCTGTCATTAGTGGACCAGTCATAATTCATCTGATATTGGATAGATGACAGATGAGATAAATGAACATCTTTATATGGACATAGCCTGTCATTAGTGGACCAGTCATAATTCATCTGATATTCGATAGATGACAGATGAGATAAATGAACATCTTTTTATGGATATGGTCTATCATTAGTTGACCAGTCATAATTCATCTGATATTGGATAGATGACAGATGGGATAAATGAATATCTTTCTATGGACGTGGCCTGTCATTAGTGGACCAGTCATAATTCATCTGATATTGAATGGATGACAGATGAGATAAATGAATATCTTTCTATGGACGTGGTCTGTCATTAGTGGACCAGTCATAATACATCTGATATTGGATAGACGACAGATGGGATAAATGAATATCTTCATATTGACATGGTCTGTCATAAGTGGACCAGTCATAATTAATCTGATATTGGATAGATAACAGATGGGATAGATGACAGATGTGAAGTCCAAGTGCACAACTCAAGTCTTCATGTAACAAAGATGTTTCCTATTACAACCTCTTTCAGAGAAGATGAAAGGTTTCACTCAGAATGCCTGGCACGCCCATATTTCAAAGGAGTGTAGACAAAATTAACAAACTTTGATCCCCTATGTGCAAGGTACCTTTCCAAAAAAAATCTTCTCTGGGGGTGAAGCAGTTCTTGAGTCCAAAATGTTAAGTTTACAAAGGACGAACAGACGTCTGAGAGCGGCCCAAGCCATAAGTCCACATTGCCTTTCACGCCTGAGAAGCTGAAAAGGTGTCTCGAATTTTGCTCCAGAAGCAAACTCTAAGATGTATAATGCCATGGATATAACAAATGAGGTTTTGGCGAGTTCTGATATGGGTACAAAATTGGAAGTTGCTTTTCCATGGTAACGGTCAAAATAAATCCCAAAAGCACTTCTACATCCGATCATTGAGCTCGATTTTACAGTTTCTCGGTGCGTTTCTATGGATAAGCCTTGAATTCAAATTCCAAATTTCAAACCCTCAAATCCAAACATGTATCTACATTGCTTGCTTGACAGATCACAAACTTTCATGAAATTACAATTCACAGATTGTCGAGTTATGCTCTTGAATAGAAAATTCCAGACGCGGAATGACAGACAAACAAAAGGACGGATGGATGAAGTAGTGTCTATACAGAAATATAATCATGATGGTGTTTACCTGGCTGTCTGTAAGACCCGTTTTGTCTCGTCAATTGGACTGAAGGAAATATTAAGTCTTTCATCCTTACCTTTTGATGTGGTTGCGTGATGGTCATACTTGGCTTGGCTCGACTTGTGCATTGAAGACGGGGCTTTGGTGACAAGTCGACATTTCAACTGCACTTCATCAAACACGTGGTCTGAACACTCTTGGGGATTCTGACAGAGCTCTTCACACATTTTTGGACCATAGGGCTGAAGTGTTCTCTGGTTCCATGTCTTGTAGATGCTGCCTGGTATTAGTGTGAAGAGGAGGATCAAAGTGTAAAACATGGTGTTAGCACTGGTGTGGTTCACCAGGATGGAGAGGCGCGTTTGAACTAAGTTTCTTCAGTAAGAGTGCGACAAAATAAGCTTTAAAAGCATGTAAAGCTTCCGTAATGTGCATGTAGTTGTTAATACATGAAAGTATGACAGTTATTGACAAACATTCAGCATACTTTCTTCCTGTTTTAATGATATATTCATCCATGCTGAAATGAAGTTGTATGAGTATTTAAGATAAACTTCAAACCTAGCTATTTCAACATTAGTTTAAATATTTTAAAATAAAATCCTTGAAATTCACATTTGGAACTCATTTGCCAAGTTACGGGCTGTAGGAGACATGTTAGTTCTACGCTGCTCATATGTAATGTACACTTTCACTCTCCGTTCTGAGTTAAAGTTATCCAATGTCTGGTATTTTGTCAATTAAAATGAAAAATTAAAGAAAACCCTATAGATAGTTTCTAGTTAAACCAAGGTATAACAGACACGTCTAATTTGATACTATACATTGACTACAGGTAAATATTTGATACCATACCCTGTTTACAGGTAATGAATAAATTCCTTTTTCATATTGCTCTCCGAATTTGATAACGTATACAATCTTTAAATTTGCGTCATTTTCAGTAAAACTGTTGAGCACATATGCTTACTAGCAGATGAAAGCGTAGTGGTTATAATCAAAACAAACTATGATAGCTACATTTACTATAAAATGATTATGATAAATCGCGAGCATTTGCGATGAGTTTGACATAATAATTCACGAGGAACAACTTATTCGTAATTCCGATCACCGAGTTGATTGATATTTTCACTAACTTATTAACTAACCAAATAAATGTACCCTATCCGTCTAGGCAAGCCGGAGTATCATGTCGACCAAAATGATCTCCTATCTCTCAGCTTAAAGGGACACCGTTGAGGATGAAAATGAGTCTTTATCTAACTAAGCTGATTAGAGTATCGGCTAACGAGTTACGCTTCACTTCACTGTCTACATGCAGTAGTGCTATTACCAATTACGTCAATTGTCTGAAATTGGGTGTCTGTGACTTGTTAGAAGACATGTTAATGAGCATAGGTAGATACACATAATCTGAGTTTTATCCTCGACGCGGTGTCCCTTTAAAGGTGAATCAATTGTGTTTCATATAATTTTATTTGGCTTTACAATACAAACAAATTCAGTCGATTCACCGTCATATCACTAACTAAAGTATATGCTCAAACAGTCGATTCACCGTCATATCACTAACTAAAGTATATGCTCAAACAGTCGATTCACCGTCATATCACTAACTAAAGTATATGCTCAAACAGTCGATTCACCGTCATATCACTAACTAAAGTATATGCTCAAACAGTCGATTCACCGTCATATCACTAACTAAAGTATATGCTCAAACAGTCGATTCACCGTCATATCACTAACTAAAGTATATGCATATACAGTCGATTCAGGGTCATATCACTAACTAAAGTATATGCATATACAGTCGATTCACCGTCATATCACTAACTAAAGTATATGCATATACAGTCGATTCACCGTCATATCACTAACTAAAGTATATGCTTAAACAGTCGATTCACCGTCATATCACTAACTAAAGTATATGCATATACAGTCGATTCACCGTCATATCACTAACTAAAGTATATGCATATACAGTCGATTCACCGTCATATCACTAACTAAAGTATATGCATATACAGTCGATTCACCGTCATATCACTAACTAAAGTATATGCTCAAACAGTCGATTCACCGTCATATCACTAACTAAAGTATATGCTCAAACAGTCGATTCACCATCATATCACTAACTAAAGTATATGCTCAAACAGTCGAGTCACCGTCATATCACTAACTAAAGTATATGCTCAAACAGTCGATTCACCGTCATATCACTAACTAAAGTATATGCTCAAACAGTTGATTCACCGTCATATCACTAACTAAAGTATATGCATATACAGTCGATTCACCGTCATATCACTAACTAAAGTATATGCATATACAGTCGATTCACCGTCATATCACTAACTAAAGTATATGCATATACAGTCGATTAACCGTCATATCACTAACTAAAGTATATGCATTTACAGTCGATTCACCGTCATATCACTAACTAAAGTATATGCTCAAACAGTCGATTCACCGTCATATCACTAACTAAAGTATATGCTCAAACAGTCGATTCACCGTCATATCACTAACTAAAGTATATGCTCAAACAGTCGATTCACCGTCATATCACTAACTAAAGTATATGCATATACAGTCGATTCACCGTCATATCACTAACTAAAGTATATGCATATACAGTCGATTCACCGTCATATCACTAACTAAAGTATATGCATATACAGTCGATTCACCTTCATATCACTAACTAAAGTATATGCATATACAGTCGATTCACCGTCATATCACTCACTAAAGTATATGCATATACAGTCGATTCACCGTCATATCACTAACTAAAGTATATGCTCAAACAGTCGATTCACCGTCATATCACTAACTAAAGTATATGCTCAAACAGTCGATTCACTGTCATATCACTAACTAAAGTATATGCTCAAACAGTCGATTCACCGTCATATCACTAACTAAAGTATATGCTCAAACAGTCGATTCACCGTCATATCACTAACTAAAGTATATGCTCAAACAGTCGATTCACCGTCATATCACTAACTAAAGTATATGCATATACAGTCGATTCACCGTCATATCACTAACTAAAGTATATGCTCAAACAGTCGATTCACCGTCATATCACTAACTAAAGTATATGCTCAAACAGTCGATTCACCGTCATATCACTAACTAAAGTATATGCTCAAACAGTTGATTCACCGTCATATCACTAACTAAAGTATATGCATATACAGTCGATTCAGGGTCATATCACTAACTAAAGTATATGCATATACAGTCGATTCACCGTCATATCACTAACTAAAGTATATGCATATACAGTCGATTCACCGTCATATCACTAACTAAAGTATATGCTTAAACAGTCGATTCACCGTCATATCACTAACTAAAGTATATGCATATACAGTCGATTCACCGTCATATCACTAACTAAAGTATATGCATATACAGTCGATTCACCGTCATATCACTAACTAAAGTATATGCATATACAGTCGATTCACCGTCATATCACTAACTAAAGTATATGCTCAAACAGTCGATTCACCGTCATATCACTAACTAAAGTATATGCTCAAACAGTCGATTCACCATCATATCACTAACTAAAGTATATGCTCAAACAGTCGATTCACCGTCATATCACTAACTAAAGTATATGCTCAAACAGTCGATTCACCGTCATATCACTAACTAAAGTATATGCTCAAACAGTTGATTCACCGTCATATCACTAACTAAAGTATATGCATATACAGTCGATTCACCGTCATATCACTAACTAAAGTATATGCATATACAGTCGATTCACCGTCATATCACTAACTAAAGTATATGCATATACAGTCGATTCACCGTCATATCACTAACTAAAGTATATGCATTTACAGTCGATTCACCGTCATATCACTAACTAAAGTATATGCTCAAACAGTCGATTCACCGTCATATCACTAACTAAAGTATATGCTCAAACAGTCGATTCACCGTCATATCACTAACTAAAGTATATGCTCAAACAGTCGATTCACCGTCATATCACTAACTAAAGTATATGCATATACAGTCGATTCACCGTCATATCACTAACTAAAGTATATGCATATACAGTCGATTCACCGTCATATCACTAACTAAAGTATATGCATATACAGTCGATTCACCTTCATATCACTAACTAAAGTATATGCATATACAGTCGATTCACCGTCATATCACTAACTAAAGTATATGCTCAAACAGTCGATTCACCGTCATATCACTAACTAAAGTATATGCTCAAACAGTCCATTCACTGTCATATCACTAACTAAAGTATATGCTCAAACAGTCGATTCACCGTCATATCACTAAATAAAGTATATGCTCAAACAGTCGATTCACCGTCATATCACTAACTAAGGTATATGCTCAAACAGTCGATTCACCGTCATATCACTAACTAAAGTATATGCATATACAGTCGATTCACCGTCATATCACTAACTAAAGTATATGCTCAAACAGTCGATTCACCGTCATATCACTAACTAAAGTATATGCTCAAACAGTCGATTCACCGTCATATCACTAACTAAAGTATATGCATATACAGTCGATTCACCGTCATATCACTCACTAAAGTACATGCATATACAGTCGATTCACCGTCATATCACTAACTAAAGTATATGCATATACAGTCGATTCACCTTCATATCACTAACTAAAGTATATGCATATACAGTCGATTCACCGTCATATCACTAACTAAAGTATATGCATATACAGTCGATTCACCGTCATATCACTAACTAAAGTATATGCTCAAACAGTCGATTCACCATCATATCACTAACTAAAGTATATGCTCAAACAGTCGATTCACTGTCATATCACTAACTAAAGTATATGCTCAAACAGTCGATTCACCGTCATATCACTAACTGAAGTATATGCTCAAACGGTCGATTCACCGTCATATCACTAACTAAAGTATATGCTCAAACGGTCGATTCACCGTCATATCACTAACTAAAGTATATGCATATACAGTCGATTCACCGTCATATCACTAACTAAAGTATATGCTCAAACAGTCGATTCACCGTCATATCACTAACTAAAGTATATGCTCAAACAGTCGATTCACCGTCATATCACTAACTAAAGTATATGCATATACAGTCGATTCACCGTCATATCACTAACTAAAGTATATGCATATACAGTCGATTCACCGTCATATCACTAACTAAAGTATATGCATATACAGTCGATTCACTGTCATATCACTAACTAAAGTATATGCTCAAACAGTCGATTCACCGTCATATCACTAACTAAAGTATATGCTCAAACAGTCGATTCACCGTCATATCACTAACTAAAGTATATGCTCAAACAGTCGATTCACCATCATATCACTAACTAAAGTATATGCATATACAGTCGATTCACCGTCATATCACTAACTAAAGTATATGCTCAAACAGTCGATTCACCGTCATATCACTCACTAAAGTATATGCATATACAGTCGATTCACCGTCATATCACTAACTAAAGTATAGGCTCAAACAGTCGATTCACCGTCATATCACTAACTAAAGTATATGCTCAAACAGTCGATTCACCGTCATATCACTAACTAAAGTATATGCTCAAACAGTCGATTCACCGTCATATCACTAACTAAAGTATATGCTCAAACAGTCGATTCACCGTCATATCACTAACTAAAGTATATGCATATACAGTCGATTCAGGGTCATATCACTAACTAAAGTATATGCATATACAGTCGATTCACCGTCATATCACTAACTAAAGTATATGCATATACAGTCGATTCACCGTCATATCACTAACTAAAGTATATGCTTAAACAGTCGATTCACCGTCATATCACTAACTAAAGTATATGCATATACAGTCGATTCACCGTCATATCACTAACTAAAGTATATGCTCAAACAGTCGATTCACCATCATATCACTAACTAAAGTATATGCTCAAACAGTCGATTCACTGTCATATCACTAACTAAAGTATATGCTCAAACAGTCGATTCACCGTCATATCACTAACTGAAGTATATGCTCAAACGGTCGATTCACCGTCATATCACTAACTAAAGTATATGCTCAAACGGTCGATTCACCGTCATATCACTAACTAAAGTATATGCATATACAGTCGATTCACCGTCATATCACTAACTAAAGTATATGCTCAAACAGTCGATTCACCGTCATATCACTAACTAAAGTATATGCTCAAACAGTCGATTCACCGTCATATCACTAACTAAAGTATATGCATATACAGTCGATTCACCGTCATATCACTAACTAAAGTATATGCATATACAGTCGATTCACCGTCATATCACTAACTAAAGTATATGCATATACAGTCGATTCACTGTCATATCACTAACTAAAGTATATGCTCAAACAGTCGATTCACCGTCATATCACTAACTAAAGTATATGCTCAAACAGTCGATTCACCGTCATATCACTAACTAAAGTATATGCTCAAACAGTCGATTCACCATCATATCACTAACTAAAGTATATGCATATACAGTCGATTCACCGTCATATCACTAACTAAAGTATATGCTCAAACAGTCGATTCACCGTCATATCACTAACTAAAGTATATGCTCAAACAGTCGATTCACCGTCATATCACTAACTAAAGTATATGCATATACAGTCGATTCACCGTCATATCACTCACTAAAGTATATGCATATACAGTCGATTCACCGTCATATCACTAACTAAAGTATATGCATATACAGTCGATTCACCGTCATATCACTAACTAAAGTATATGCATATACAGTCGATTCACCGTCATATCACTAACTAAAGTATATGCATATACAGTCGATTCAAAGTCATATCACTAACTAAAGTATATGCATATACAGTCGATTCACCGTCATATCACTCACTAAAGTATATGCATATACAGTCGATTCACCGTCATATCACTAACTAAAGTATATGCATATACAGTCGATTCACCGTCATATCACTAACTAAAGTATAGGCTCAAACAGTCGATTCACCGTCATATCCCTCACTAAAGTATATGCATATACAGTCGATTCACCGTCATATCACTAACTAAAGTATAGGCTCAAACAGTCGATTCACCGTCATATCACTAACTAAAGTATATGCTCAAACAGTCGATTCACCGTCATATCACTAACTAAAGTATATGCTCAAACAGTCGATTCACCGTCATATCACTACCTAAAGTATATGCTCAAACAGTCGATTCACCGTCATATCACTAACTGAAGTATATGCATATACAGTCGATTCAGGGTCATATCACTAACTAAAGTATATGCATATACAGTCGATTCACCGTCATATCACTAACTAAAGTATAGGCTCAAACAGTCGATTCACCGTCATATCACTAACTAAAGTATATGCTTAAACAGTCGATTCACCGTCATATCACTAACTAAAGTATATGCATATACAGTCGATTCACCGTCATATCACTAACTAAAGTATATGCATATACAGTCGATTCACCGTCATATCACTAACTAAAGTATATGCATATACAGTCGATTCACCGTCATATCACTAACTAAAGTATATGCTCAAACAGTCGATTCACCGTCATATCACTAACTAAAGTATATGCTCAAACAGTCGATTCACCATCATATCACTAACTAAAGTATATGCTCAAACAGTCGATTCACCGTCATATCACTAACTAAAGTATATGCTCAAACAGTTGATTCACCGTCATATCACTAACTAAAGTATATGCATATACAGTCGATTCACCGTCATATCACTAACTAAAGTATATGCATATACAGTTGATTCAAAGTCATATCACTAACTAAAGTATATGCATATACAGTCGATTCACCGTCATATCACTCACTAAAGTATATGCATATACAGTCGATTCACCGTCATATCACTAACTAAAGTATATGCATATACAGTCGATTCACCGTCATATCACTAACTAAAGTATAGGCTCAAACAGTCGATTCACCGTCATATCACTCACTAAAGTATATGCATATACAGTCGATTCACCGTCATATCACTAACTAAAGTATAGGCTCAAACAGTCGATTCACCGTCATATCACTCACTAAAGTATATGCATATACAGTCGATTCACCGTCATATCACTAACTAAAGTATAGGCTCAAACAGTCGATTCACCGTCATATCACTAACTAAAGTATATGCTCAAACAGTCGATTCACCGTCATATCACTAACTAAAGTATATGCATATACAGTCGATTCAGGGTCATATCACTAACTAAAGTATATGCATATACAGTCGATTCACCGTCATATCACTAACTAAAGTATATGCATATACAGTCGATTCACCGTCATATCACTAACTAAAGTATATGCTTAAACAGTCGATTCACCGTCATATCACTAACTAAAGTATATGCATATACAGTCGATTCACCGTCATATCACTAACTAAAGTATATGCATATACAGTCGATTCACCGTCATATCACTAACTAAAGTATATGCATATACAGTCGATTCACCGTCATATCACTAACTAAAGTATATGCTCAAACAGTCGATTCACCGTCATATCACTAACTAAAGTATATGCTCAAACAGTCGATTCACCATCATATCACTAACTAAAGTATATGCTCAAACAGTCGATTCACCGTCATATCACTAACTAAAGTATATGCTCAAACAGTCGATTCACCGTCATATCACTAACTAAAGTATATGCTCAAACAGTCGATTCACCGTCATATCACTAACTAAAGTATATGCATATACAGTCGATTCACCGTCATATCACTAACTAAAGTATATGCATATACAGTCGATTCACCGTCATATCACTAACTAAAGTATATGCATATACAGTCGATTCACCGTCATATCACTAACTAAAGTATATGCATTTACAGTCGATTCACCGTCATATCACTAACTAAAGTATATGCTCAAACAGTCGATTCACCGTCATATCACTAACTAAAGTATATGCTCAAACAGTCGATTCACCGTCATATCACTAACTAAAGTATATGCTCAAACAGTCGATTCACCGTCATATCACTAACTAAAGTATATGCTCAAACAGTCGATTCACCGTCATATCACTAACTAAAGTATATGCATATACAGTCGATTCACCGTCATATCACTCACTAAAGTATATGCATATACAGTCGATTCACCGTCATATCACTAACTAAAGTATATGCATATACAGTCGATTCACCGTCATATCACTAACTAAAGTATATGCTCAAACAGTCGATTCACCGTCATATCACTAACTAAAGTATATGCATATACAGTCGATTCACCGTCATATCACTAACTAAAGTTTATGCCCAAACAGTCGATTCACCGTCATATCACTAACTAAAGTATATGCTCAAACAGTCGATTCACCGTCATATCACTAACTAAAGTATATGCTCAAACAGTCGATTCACCGTCATATCACTAACTAAAGTATATGCATATACAGTCGATTCACCGTCATATCACTAACTAAAGTATATGCTCAAACAGTCGATTCACCGTCATATCACTAACTAAAGTATATGCTCAAACAGTCGATTCACCGTCATATCACTAACTAAAGTATATGCTCAAACAGTCGATTCACCGTCATATCACTCACTAAAGTATATGCATATACAGTCGATTCACCGTCATATCACTAACTAAAGTATATGCATATACAGTCGATTCACCGTCATATCACTAACTAAAGTATTTGCATATACAGTCGATTCACCGTCATATCACTAACTAAAGTATATGCATATACAGTCGATTCACCGTCATATCACTAACTAAAGTATATGCTCAAACAGTCGATTCACCGTCATATCACTAACTAAAGTATATGCTCAAACAGTCGATTCACCGTCATATCACTAACTAAAGTATATGCTCAAACAGTCGATTCACCATCATATCACTAACTAAAGTATATGCATATACAGTCGATTCACCGTCATATCACTAACTAAAGTATATGCTCAAACAGTCGATTCACCGTCATATCACTAACTAAAGTATATGCTCAAACAATCGATTCACCGTCATATCACTAACTAAAGTATATGCATATACAGTCGATTCACCGTCATATCACTCACTAAAGTATATGCATATACAGTCGATTCACCGTCATATCACTAACTAAAGTATATGCATATACAGTCGATTCACCGTCATATCACTAACTAAAGTATAAGCATATACAGTCGATTCACCGTCATATCACTAACTAAAGTATATGCATATACAGTCGATTCACCGTCATATCACTAACTAAATTATATGCATATACAGTCGATTCACCGTCATATCACTCACTAAAGTATATTCATATACAGTCGATTCACCGTCATATCACTAACTAAAGTATATGCATATACAGTCGATTCACCGTCATATCACTAACTAAAGTATAGGCTCAAACAGTCGATTCACCGTCATATCACTCACTAAAGTATATGCATATACAGTCGATTCACCGTCATATCACTAACTAAAGTATAGGCTAAAACAGTCGATTCACCGTCATATCACTAACTAAAGTATATGCTCAAACAGTCGATTCACCGTCATATCACTAACTAAAGTATATGCTCAAACAGTCGATTCACCGTCATATCACTAACTAAAGTATATGCTCAAACAGTCGATTCACCGTCATATCACTAACTAAAGTATATGCATATACAGTCGATTCACCGTCATATCACTAACTAAAGTATATGCATATACAGTCGATTCACCGTCATATCACTAACTAAAGTATATGCATATACAGTCGATTCACCGTCATATCACTAACTAAAGTATATGCTTAAACAGTCGATTCACCGTCATATCACTAACTAAAGTATATGCATATACAGTCGATTCACCGTCATATCACTAACTAAAGTATATGCATATACAGTCGATTCACCGTCATATCACTAACTAAAGTATATGCATATACAGTCGATTCACCGTCATATCACTAACTAAAGTATATGCTCAAACAGTCGATTCACCGTCATATCACTAACTAAAGTATATGCTCAAACAGTCGATTCACCATCATATCACTAACTAAAGTATATGCTCAAACAGTCGATTCACCGTCATATCACTAACTAAAGTATATGCTCAAACAGTCGATTCACCGTCATATCATTAACTAAAGTATATGCATATACAGTCGATTCACCGTCATATCACTAACTAAAGTATATGCTCAAACAGTCGATTCACCGTCATATCACTAACTAAAGTATATGCATATACAGTCGATTCACCGTCATATCACTAACTAAAGTATATGCATATACAGTCGATTCACCGTCATATCACTAACTAAAGTATATGCATATACAGTCGATTCACCGTCATATCATTAACCAAAGTATATGCTCAAACAGTCGATTCACCGTCATATCACTAACTAAAGTATATGCTCAAACAGTCGATTCACCGTCATATCACTAACTAAAGTATATGCTCAAACAGTCGATTCACCGTCATATCACTAACTAAAGTATATGCTCAAACAGTCGATTCACCGTCATATCACTTACTAAAGTATATGCTCAAACAGTCGATTCACCGTCATATCACTAACTAAAGTATATGCTCAAACAGTCGATTCACCGTCATATCACTAACAAAAGTATATGCATATACAGTCGATTCACCGTCATATCACTAACTAAAGTATATGCATATACAGTCGATTCACCGTCATATCACTAACTAAAGTATATGCATATACAGTCGATTCACCGTCATATCACTAACTAAAGTATATGCATATACAGTCGGTTCACCGTCATATCACTAACTAAAGTATATGCTCAAACAGTCGATTCACCGTCATATCACTAACTAAAGTATATGCTCAAACAGTCGATTCACCGTCATATCACTAACTAAAGTATATGCATATACAGTCGATTCACCGTCATATCACTAACTAAAGTATATGCTCAAACAGTCGATTCACCGTCATATCACTAACTAAAGTATATGCTCAAACAGTCGATTCACCGTCATATCACTAACTAAAGTATATGCTCAAACAGTCGATTCACCGTCATATCACTAACTAAAGTATATGCTCAAACAGTCGATTCACCGTCATATCACTAACTAAAGTATATGCATATACAGTCGATTCACCGTCATATCACTAACTAAAGTATATGCATATACAGTCGATTCACCGTCATATCACTAACTAAAGTATATGCATATACAGTCGATTCACCGTCATATCACTAACTAAAGTATATGCTTAAACAGTCGATTCACTGTCATATCACTAACTAAAGTATATGCATATACAGTCGATTCACCGTCATATCACAAACTAAAGTATATGCATATACAGTCGATTCACCGTCATATCACTAACTAAAGTATATGCATATACAGTCGATTCACCGTCATATCACTAACTAAAGTATATGCTCAAACAGTCGATTCACCGTCATATCACTAACTAAAGTATATGCTCAAACAGTCGATTCACCATCATATCACTAACTAAAGTATATGCTCAAACAGTCGATTCACCGTCATATCACTAACTAAAGTATATGCTCAAACAGTCGATTCACCGTCATATCACTAACTAAAGTATATGCTCAAACAGTCGATTCACCGTCATATCACTAACTAAAGTATATGCTCAAACAGTCGATTCACCGTCATATCACTAACTAAAGTATATGCATATACAGTCGATTCACCGTCATATCACTCACTAAAGTATATGCATATACAGTCGATTCACCGTCATATCACTAACTAAAGTATATGCATATACAGTCGATTCACCGTCATATCACTAACTAAAGTATATGCTCAAACAGTCGATTCACCGTCATATCACTAACTAAAGTATATGCATATACAGTCGATTCACCGTCATATCACTAACTAAAGTATATGCATATACAGTCGATTCACCGTCATATCACTAACTAAAGTATATGCATATACAGTCGATTCACCGTCATATCATTAACTAAAGTATATGCTCAAACAGTCGATTCACCGTCATATCACTAACTAAAGTATATGCTCAAACAGTCGATTCACCGTCATATCACTAACTAAAGTATATGCTCAAACAGTCGATTCACCGTCATATCACTATCTAAAGTATATGCTCAAACAGTCGATTCACCGTCATATCACTTACTAAAGTATATGCTCAAACAGTCGATTCACCGTCATATCACTAACTAAAGTATATGCTCAAACAGTCGATTCACCGTCATATCACTAACAAAAGTATATGCATATACAGTCGATTCACCGTCATATCACTAACTAAAGTATATGCATATACAGTCGATTCACCGTCATATCACTAACTAAAGTATATGCATATACAGTCGATTCACCGTCATATCACTAACTAAAGTATATGCATATACAGTCGGTTCACCGTCATATCACTAACTAAAGTATATGCTCAAACAGTCGATTCACCGTCATATCACTAACTAAAGTATATGCTCAAACAGTCGATTCACCGTCATATCACTAACTAAAGTATATGCATATACAGTCGATTCACCGTCATATCACTAACTAAAGTATATGCTCAAACAGTCGATTCACCGTCATATCACTAACTAAAGTATATGCTCAAACAGTCGATTCACCGTCATATCACTAACTAAAGTATATGCTCAAACAGTCGATTCACCGTCATATCACTAACTAAAGTATATGCATATACAGTCGATTCACCGTCATATCACTAACTAAAGTATATGCATATACAGTCGGTTCACCGTCATATCACTAACTAAAGTATATGCATATACAGTAGATTCACCGTCATATCACTAACTAAAGTATATGCATATACAGTCGATTCACCATCATATCACTAACTAAAGTATATGCTCAAACAGTCGATTCACCGTCATATCACTAACTAAAGTATATGCTCAAACAGTCGATTCACCGTCATATCACTAACTAAAGTATATGCTCAAACAGTCGATTCACCGTCATATCACTAACTAAAGTATATGCTCAAACAGTCGATTCACCGTCATATCACTAACTAAAGTATATGCTCAAACAGTCGATTCACCGTCATATCACTAACTAAAGTATATGCTCAAACAGTCGATTCACGGTCCTTATCACTAACAAAAGTATATGCATATACAGTCGATTCACCGTCATATCACTAACTAAAGTATATGCATATACAGTCGATTCACCGTCATATCACTAACTAAAGTATATGCATATACAGTCGATTCACCGTCATATCACTAACTAAAGTATATGCATATACAGTCGATTCACCGTCATATCACTAACTAAAGTATATGCATATACAGTCGGTTCACCGTCATATCACTAACTAAAGTGTATGCTCAAACAGTCGATTCACCGTCATATCACTAACTAAAGTATATGCTCAAACAGTCGATTCACCGTCATATCACTAACTAAAGTATATGCATATACAGTCGATTCACCGTCATATCACTAAGTAAAGTGTATGCTCAAACAGTCGATTCACCGTCATATCACTAACTAAAGTATATGCATATACAGTCGATTCACCGTCATATCACTAAGTAAAGTATATGCTCAAACAGTCGATTCACCGTCATATCACTAACTAAAGTATATGCATATACAGTCGATTCACCGTCATATCACTAACTAAAGTATATGCTCAAACAGTCGATTCACCGTCATATCACTAACTAAAGTATATGCATATACAGTCGATTCACCGTCATATCACTAACTAAAGTATATGCATATACAGTCGATTCACCGTCATATCACTAAGTAAAGTATATGCTCAAACAGTCGATTCACCGTCATATCACTAACTAAAGTATATACATTTACAGTCGATTCACCGTCATATCACTATCTAAAGTATATGCTCAAACAGTCGATTCACCGTCATATCACTAACTAAAGTATATGCATATACAGTCGATTCACCGTCATATCACTAACTAAAGTATATGCATATACAGTCGATTCACCGTCATATCACTAACTAAAGTATATGCATATACAGTCGATTCACCGTCATATCACTAACTAAAGTATATGCATATACAGTCGATTCACCGTCATATCACTAACTAAAGTATATGCATATACCGTCGATTCACCGTCATATCACTAAGTAAAGTATATGCTCAAACAGTCGATTCACCGTCATATCACTAACTAAAGTATGTGCATTTACAGTCGATTCACCGTCATATCACTAACTAAAGTATATGCTCAAACAGTCGATTCACCGTCATATCAATAACTAAAGTATATGCTCAAACAGTCGATTCACCGTCATATCACTAACTAAAGTATATGCATATACAGTCGATTCACCGTCATATCACTAACTAAAGTATATGCATATACAGTCGATTCACCGTCATACCACTAACTAAAGTATATGCATATACAGTCGATTCACCGTCATATCACTAACTAAAGTATATGCATATACAGTCGATTCACCGTCATATCACTAACTAAAGTATATGCATATACAGTCGATTCACCGTCATATCACTAACTAAAGTATATGCATATACAGTCGATTCACCGTCATATCACTAACTAAAGTATATGCATATACAGTCGATTCACCGTCATATCACTAACTAAAGTATATGCATATACAGTCGATTCACCGTCATATCACTAACTAAAGTATATGCATATACAGTCGATTCACCGTCATATCACTAACTAAAGTATATGCATATACAGTCGATTCACCGTCATATCACTAACTAAAGTATATGCATATACAGTCGATTCACCGTCATATCACTAACTAAAGTATATGCATATACAGTCGATTCACCGTCATATCACTAACTAAAGTATATGCATATACAGTCGATTCACCGTCATATCACTAACTAAAGTATATGCATATACAGTCGATTCACCGTCATATCACTAACTAAAGTATATGCATATACAGTCGATTCACCGTCATATCACTAACTAAAGTATATGCATATACAGTCGATTCACCGTCATATCACTAACTAAAGTATATGCATATACAGTCGATTCACCGTCATATCACTAACTAAAGTATATGCATATACAGTCGATTCACCGTCATATCACTAACTAAAGTATATGCATATACAGTCGATTCACCGTCATATCACTAACTAAAGTATATGCATATACAGTCGATTCACCGTCATATCACTAACTAAAGTATATGCATATACAGTCGATTCACCGTCATATCACTAACTAAAGTATATGCATATACAGTCGATTCACCTTCATATCACTAACTAAAGTATATGCATATACATATGCATATGACATATGCAGATATCAAAATTCGAAAACCGCATGAGATAAACAGAATATCATCTGACTGTTCCCTTAAAAGGAGGATATTTTTGTGGAAACGAAATTCGAGAAGATATCCCCGTTAAACAACTATGCATCAACTACATGATTAAAACACAGTCAAATTAGAATATATTAATAAAGGTAATATTTTGATGAATTTATACTTCATAACTTATAAAGACAAACGTAAATTTGTTACAAAATATAAACAATGCGAACTGAAGCCTTTTAGCGACGCTGCGAATTGGGAAAAGTTCGTTATGGCATAACAGCATTTTAAACTTTCTTTTATGACACGTAATGTGTTACTATGCGAACATTATATCAGTGTAGATCTTTTATTGTCAAAAGGTTGTAAAATTAGATACGATATTGCGTGTTTTCATTCCCCGTGATGCACAAAATCCAAGATTGCGGATTTTGTCAGCAGAACGGTCCCTTAAACATTGCTAATGTTTATTTTTAAGACAACAGTTCACAAGCTTCATTCGAGTCCACTCCACCTGCAAAGTATCTATGATCTTGTCTCCCGCCACTTCATACCCAGGATGCAAAGCGAGGTGACGTGTGATCCAATCAAATAGTTTTCTCGCCATGGTTTGCGATAAATTTTATACAATCTCTGTGAGTTTTTCAAAATGCAGTTGGCTTTCGCTCTTCGCAAAATGGCGACTTCCTCAGATAAGCGAACTGAAATCGAAGAGTTTTTCCCGTCAAATTGTCACAGACGCAAACAATGGAATGAGACACGCAGCTCATCGAAGAAGGGTGGGTAAACATTTGGTGACTCTGTTTTGAGAGATTGTTATGATTTCCGCAGTGATCCACAACAAAGAACGCCGATGGAAGCCTGCGAAATGGGCGCCGCCATCTTAATTCTGCCGACTCGCCTTTCAAGTGATGTCATTGGTTGTTTATTTTTAGATTGTTCCTCGATCATACCTCACCTCGCGAAGTTTTGAGCTTGCTTTGCACCCAGGGTATGAAAGTTGCGAGAACGTAAACGTTATAATCCGAGACCGGATAGTCCCTATTGACTGTACCCCGTCCAAAAATCGAGAATTTCGACATATAAACTGCCAGGCAAACGAAAGTACTCACCTCAGTTCGTTTCGATTAATTCTATATTTAAAAGAAATCACATGCGTTTGACTATGGCGCGATACAATAATACTTATCTGCAGTAGTTTGAATGAATTAATTAGTGACTGTGGTTAAATTTTAGTTAAAATGTCTGCCTTTATTGAGGACGAGTAAGAAATGAAATTAACACCAACATGATCCCTACTATATTTATGTTGTAAATGTATGCAGAATCAGGCATATTGATTTTCACATAGAATATGTCTAATATTCTAATATGTCGATGAACAGTTTTGTGTCATAAAAATTATTTTTTTAAGAAATTTAAAAAAATTTATTTTTTAAATTAAAAAACCCATTTAGGTACGTTTCAGTTTTAAGTGGTGACATCGATTGAAATCATACACATGATAAAATGAACTTTCTTCTTTAAACAGTGTGTTGAAAAAACAAATCTGAGTTATGGTTTGACACATCCTTTTAATATTAATAAATATACCCGACTTTAGCAAAGGTTTAGTTCTTTTAATAAAAATACAAGGACTCGTGGAAACCTTCAGACAAGGTATAATACCCATTTCCGTCGGCCGACCAAGCGACGGACTGACCAAACGGTTCGTGGATGTAGGGAGCAGTTTCCGGGGGAGAGAGCACAGCCTGGACGTACTGCCTGTTGGTCACGTGCCAGTAGTAGATGCTGTCAGTCGCCTTCACCAGCATCCCCTTGCCGTCGGGGGAAATGTCGCAGCCCCTGGGGTCGTGGTGGGGGGTGTAGATGTTGAGGTGGGCTGTGACAGTGACGTTCAACTCATCTCCGCCCCAGGCGTGGAGGGGGAGGCGCCCGATCAGGCCACGCCCATTGCTTGCCTTGGAAATGACGTAAGCGTCCCCCAGGTTGTCCACCATTAAGCACTCCGATTCCGGCTCGCTCCATCTGGAGTGAAACTCTGTTTACATTATTGCATACATACAAGTGAGACATGGCTTTGGTTAACACGCTATGTAACCGTGAATTCATGAGGTCGTTCAACATGATCATCGAGCCCCGAAAATTGTTGTTAACTAATCCAATGCTTCGAATGTATTATCAATCTTAATCCGTGTCTAACATCACAGAACCAGGCACCAATGATTATGTTTCATTTGCAAACAAGTATGTTTCAATTATTAGGCGCACATATCACCTGTTTTGCAAATTTCGTTGCTCATTCATATTGGACAGTAAGGTAAGGAAGCAATGCAGTCGATATTTTCAACGAACGTGCAGCGAAATTCTTTCACGACAAGATTGAAAGCAAATACTCTGCCTTACACGTGTCTTGGTAACGCCCCCACTTTGTCAACGCGTTCTTTTTGTAAAACCCATCTAGTGGATAACGCAGGGTTCTAACTGACAAGCGATCACGTCGCTAAAATTACTTTTTACAAACGAAGTTAAACATGTTCGAATCCTGTCATTAAGACATGATGCATCATTATTCGCTAATGCCATGCATTACTGGAAATTAGATAACCTGAAACCCTCATTTGGCCAATTGTTTACCATATTACCAAGGCCTCATGACTGTATGACACTTGAAATTGGATAATCAGAACAGTTTATATCGAAATAACATGTATCACACCTGTAAACAGCATTTCTAAAATAACAGTTAGTAGGGATCTATAGAAACAATCTTTTATCCATAGAGGTACCAAATTTCAAGATGGCCGACACTTGGCCAATTGTTTACCATATTACCAAGGCCTCATGACTGTATGACACTTGAAATTGGACTATCAGAACAGTTTATATCCAAACATCATGTATCACACCTATAAACAGCATTTCTAAAATAACAGTTAGTACGGATCTATAGAAACAATCTTTAATCCAAAGAGGTACCAAATTTCAAGATGGCCGACACTTGGCCAATTGTTTACCATATTACCAAGGCCTCATGACTGTATGACACTTGAAATTGGATAATCAGAACAGTTTATATCCAAACATCATGTATCACACCTATAAACAGCATTTCTAAAATAACAGTTATTACGGATCTATAGAAACCATCTTTAATCCATAGAGGTACCAAATTTCAAGATGGCCGACATTTGGTCAATTGTTTACCATATTACCAAGGCCTCATGACTGAATGACACTTGAAATTGGATAATCAGAAAAGTTTATATCGAAATAGCATGTATGACATCTGTAAATAGCATTTCTAAAATAACAGTTAGTAGGGATCTATAGAAACAATATTTAATCCATAGAGGTACCAAATTTCAAGATGGCCGACATTTGGCCAATTGTTTACCATATTACCAAGGCCTCATGACTGTATGACACTTGAAATTGGACTATCAGAACAGTTTATATCCAAACATCATGTATCACACCTATAAACAGCATTTCTAAAATAACATTTAGTACGGATCTATAGAAACAGTCTTTAATCCATAGAGGTTCCAAATTCCAAGACGGCCGACACTTGGCCAATTGTTTACCATATTACAAAGGCCTCATGACTGTATGACACTTGAAATTGGACTATCAGAACAGTTTATATCCAAACATCATGTATCACACCTATAAACAGCATTTCTAAAATAACAGTTAGTACGGATCTATAGAAACAATCTTTAATCCATAGAGGTAACAAATTTCAAGATGGCCGACATTTGGCCAATTGTTTACCATATTACCAAGGCCTCATGACTGAATGACACTTGAAATTGGATAATCAGAACAGTTTATATCGAAATATCATGTATCACGCCTGTAAATAGCATTTCTAAAATAACAGTTAGTAGGGATCTATAGAAACAATCTTTAATCCATAGAGGTACCAAATTTCAAGATGGCCGACATTTGGCCAATTGTTAACCATATTACCAAGGCCTCATGACTGTATGACACTTGAAATTGGATAATCAGAACAGTTTATATCGAAATATCATGTATCACACCTATAAACAGCATTTCTAAAATAACAGTTAGTAGGGATCTATAGACACAATCTTTAATCCATAGAGGTACCAAATTTCAAGATGGCCGACACTTGGCCAATTGTTTACCATATTACAAAGGCCTCATGACTGTATGACACTTGAAATTGGATAATCAGAACATTTTATATCCAAACATCATGTATCACACCTGTAAACAGCATTTCTAAAATAACAGTTAGTACGGATCTATAGAAACAATCTTTAATCCAAAGAGGTACCAAATTTCAAGATGGCCGACACTTGGCCAATTGTTTACAATATTACCAAGGCCTCATGACTGTATGACACTTGAAATTGGATAATCAGAACAGTTTATATCCAAACATCATGTATCACACCTATAAACAGCATTTCTAAAATAACAGTTATTACGGATCTATAGAAACCATCTTTAATCCATAGAGGTACCAAATTTCAAGATGGCCGACATTTGGTCAATTGTTTACCATATTACCAAGGCCTCATGACTGAATGACACTTGAAATTGGATAATCAGAAAAGTTTATATCGAAATAGCATGTATGACATCTGTAAATAGCATTTCTAAAATAACAGTTAGTAGGGATCTATAGAAACAATATTTAATCCATAGAGGTACCAAATTTCAAGATGGCCGACATTTGGCCAATTGTTTACCATATTACCAAGGCCTCATGACTGTATGACACTTGAAATTGGATAATCAGAACAGTTTATATCGAAATATCATGTATCACACCTATAAACAGCATTTCTAAAATAACAGTTAGTAGGGATCTATAGACACAATCTTTAATCCATAGAGGTACCAAATTTCAAGATGGCCGACACTTGGCCAATTGTTTACCATATTACAAAGGCCTCATGACTGTATGACACTTGAAATTGGACTATCAGAACAGTTTATATCCAAACATCATGTATCACACCTATAAACAGCATTTCTAAAATAACAGTTAGTACGGATCTATAGAAACAGTCTTTAATCCATAGAGGTACCAAATTTCAAGATGGCCGACATTTGGCCAATTGTTTACCATATTACCAAGGCCTCATGACTCTTATGACACTTGAAATTGGATAATCAGAACAGTTTATATCGAAATATCATGTATCACACCTGTAAACAGCATTTCTAAAATAACAGTTAGTACGGATCTATAGAAACAATCTTTAATCCATAGAGATACCAAATTTCAAGATGGCCGACATTTGGCCAATTGTTTACCATATTATCAAGGCCTCATGACTGTATGACACTTGAAATTGGATAATCAGAACAGTTTATATCGAAATATCATGTATCACGCCTGTAAATAGCATTTCTAAAATAACAGTTAGTAGGGATCTATAGAAACAATCTTTAATCCATAGAGGTACCAAATATCAAGATGGCCGACATTTGGCCAATTGTTTACCATATTACAAAGGCCTCATGACTGTATGACACTTGAAATTGGACTATCAGAACATTTTATATCCAAACATCATGTATCACACTTATAAACAGCATTTCTAAAATAACAGTTAGTACGGATCGATATAAATCATCTTTAATCCATAGAGGTACCAACTTTCAAGATGGCCGACATTTGGCCAATTGTTTACCATATTACCAAGGCCTCATGACTGTATGACACTTGAAATTGGATAATCAGAACAGTTTATATCGAAATATCATGTATCACGCCTGTAAACAGCATTTCTAAAATAACAGTTAGTAGGGATCTATAGAAACAATCTTTAATCCATAGAGGTACCAAATTTTAAGATGGCCGACATTTGGCCAATTGTTTACCATATTATCAAGGCCTCATGACTGTATGACACTTGAAATTGGATAATCAGAACAGTTTATATCGAAATATCATGTATCACACCTGTAAACAGCATTTCTAAAATAACAGTTAGTAGGGATCTATCGACACAATCTTTAATCCATAGAGGTGAGTGAGTGAGTGAGTTGGGGTTTAACGCCGCTTTCAAGAGTATTTCACTTATATCGCGGCTGCTAGTATTATGGCAGGGAGAAAGCCCGCAACGCCATGTGGCTATGCATTGCGGTGAAACCTGCGAGCAACGGCTGGAACTAGCGAACCATGGGTGGTACTGCACTGAAATTCAGTGTAGCATTGCACCCAAACCTGACTGCGTGTAGAACAGTTCTCTACTGCAGACAAAGTTGCCGTGCCCCTGGCGGGATTCGAACCCCGGACCTCTTGATCCGAAGCCGAACGCGCTAACCACTGCGCTATCCCGCCCCCTAATCCATAGAGGTATCCATAGAGGTACCAAATTTCAAGATGGCCGACACTTTGCCAAATGTTTACCATATTACAAAGGCCTCATGACTGTATGACACTTGAAATTGGATAATCAGAACAGTTTATATCGAAATATCATGTATCACGCCTGTAAATAGCATTTCTAAAATAACAGTTAGTACGGATCTATAGAAACAATATTTAATCCATAGAGGTACCAAATTTCAACATGGCCGACACTTGGCCAATTGTTTACCATATTACCAAGGCCTCATGACTGTATGACACTTGAAATTGGACTATCAGAACATTTTATATCCAAACATCATGTATCACACCTATAAACAGCATTTCTAAAATAACAGTTAGTACGGATCGATATAAATCATCTGTAATCCATAGAGGTACCAAATTTCAAGATGACCGACATTTGGCCAATTGTTTACCATATTACCAAGGCCTCATGACTGTATGACACTTGAAATTGGATAATCAGAACAGTTTATATCGAAATATCATATATCACACCTGTAAACAGCATTTCTAAAATAACAGTTAGTAGGGATCAATAGAAACAATCTTTAATCCATAGAGGTACCAAATTTCAAGATGGCCGAAACTTGGCCAATTGTTTACCATATTACCAAGGCCTCATGACTGTATGACACTTGAAATTGGACTATCAGAACAGTTTATATCAAAACATCATGTATCACACCTATAAACAGCATTTCTAAAATAACAATTAGTACGGATCTATAGAAACAATCTTTAATCCATAGAGGTACCAAATTTCAAGATGGCCGACATTTGGCCAATTGTTTACCATATTACCAAGGCCTCATGACTGTATGACACTTGAAATTGGATAATCAGAACAGTTTATATCGAAATATCATGTATCACACCTGTAAACAGCATTTCTAAAATAACAGTTAGTAGGGATCTATAGAAACAATCTTTAATCCATAGAGGTACCAAATTTCAAGATGGCCGACATTTGGCCAATTGTTTACCATATTACCAAGGCCTCATGACTGTATGACACTTGAAATTGGATAATCAGAACAGTTTATATCGAAATATCATGTATCACGCCTGTAAACAGCATTTCTAAAATAACAGTTAGTAGGGATCTATAGAAACAATCTTTAATCCATAGAGGTACCAAATTTCAAGATGGCCGACACTTGGCCAAATGTTTACCATATTACAAAGGCCTCATGACTGTATGACACTTGAAATTGGATAATCAGAACAGTTTATATCGAAATATCATGTATCACGCCTGTAAATAGCATTTCTAAAATAACAGTTAGTACGGATCTATAGAAACAATATTTAATCCATAGAGGTACCAAATTTCAACATGGCCGACACTTGGCCAATTGTTTACCATATTACCAAGGCCTCATGACTGTATGACACTTGAAATTGGACTATCAGAACATTTTATATCCAAACATCATGTATCACACCTATAAACAGCATTTCTAAAATAACAGTTAGTACGGATCGATATAAATCATCTGTAATCCATAGAGGTACCAAATTTCAAGATGACCGACATTTGGCCAATTGTTTACCATATTACCAAGGCCTCATGACTGTATGACACTTGAAATTGGATAATCAGAACAGTTTATATCGAAATATCATATATCACACCTGTAAACAGCATTTCTAAAATAACAGTTAGTAGGGATCTATAGAAACAATCTTTAATCCATAGAGGTACCAATTTTCAAGATGGCCGAAACTTGGCCAATTGTTTACCATATTACCAAGGCCTCATGACTGTATGACACTTGAAATTGGACTATCAGAACAGTTTATATCAATACATCATGTATCACACCTATAAACAGCATTTCTAAAATAACAATTAGTACGGATCTATAGAAACAATCTTTAATCCATAGAGGTACCAAATTTCAAGATGGCCGACATTTGGCCAATTGTTTACCATATTACCAAGGCCTCATGACTGTATGACACTTGAAATTGGATAATCAGAACAGTTTATATCGAAATATCATGTATCACACCTGTAAACAGCATTTCTAAAATAACAGTTAGTAGGGATCTATAGAAACAATCTTTAATCCATAGAGGTACCAAATTTCAAGATGGCCGACATTTGGCCAATTGTTTACCATATTACCAAGGCCTCATGACTGTATGACACTTGAAATTGGATAATCAGAACAGTTTATATCGAAATATCATGTATCACGCCTGTAAACAGCATTTCTAAAATAACAGTTAGTAGGGATCTATAGAAACAATCTTTAATCCATAGAGGTACCAAATTTTAAGATGGCCGACATTTGGCCAATTGTTTACCATATTATCAAGGCCTCATGACTGTATGACACTTGAAATTGGATAATCAGAACAGATTATATCGAAATATCATGTATCACACCTGTAAACAGCATTTCTAAAATAACAGTTAGTAGGGATCTATCGACACAATCTTTAATCCATAGAGGTACCAAATTTCAAGATGGCCGACACTTGGCCAAATGTTTACCATATTACAAAGGCCTCATGACTGTATGACACTTGAAATTGGATAATCAGAACAGTTTATATCGAAATATCATGTATCACGCCTGTAAATAGCATTTCTAAAATAACAGTTAGTACGGATCTATAGAAACAATATTTAATCCATAGAGGTACCAAATTTCAACATGGCCGACACTTGGCCAATTGTTTACCATATTACCAAGGCCTCATGACTGTATGACACTTGAAATTGGACTATCAGAACATTTTATATCCAAACATCATGTATCACACCTATAAACAGCATTTCTAAAATAACAGTTAGTACGGATCGATATAAATCATCTGTAATCCATAGAGGTACCAAATTTCAAGATGACCGACATTTGGCCAATTGTTTACCATATTACCAAGGCCTCATGACTGTATGACACTTGAAATTGGATAATCAGAACAGTTTATATCGAAATATCATATATCACACCTGTAAACAGCATTTCTAAAATAACAGTTAGTAGGGATCTATAGAAACAATCTTTAATCCATAGAGGTACCAAATTTCAAGATGGCCGACATTTGGCCAATTGTTTACCATATTACCAAGGCCTCATGACTGTATGACACTTGAAATTGGATAATCAGAACAGTTTATATCGAAATATCATGTATCACACCTGTAAACAGCATTTCTAAAATAACAGTTAGTAGGGATCTATAGAAACAATCTTTAATCCATAGAGGTACCAAATTTCAAGATGGCCGACATTTGGCCAATTGTTTACCATATTACCAAGGCCTCATGACTGTATGACACTTGAAATTGGATAATCAGAACAGTTTATATCGAAATATCATGTATCACGCCTGTAAACAGCATTTCTAAAATAACAGTTATTACGGATCTATAGAAACAATCTTTAATCCATAGAGGTACCAAATTTTAAGATGGCCGACATTTGGCCAATTGTTTACCATATTATCAAGGCCTCATGACTGTATGACACTTGAAATTGGATAATCAGAACAGATTATATCGAAATATCATGTATCACACCTGTAAACAGCATTTCTAAAATAACAGTTAGTAGGGATCTATCGACACAATCTTTAATCCATAGAGGTACCAAATTTCAAGATGGCCGACATTTGGCCAATTGTTTACCATATTACCAAGGCCTCATGACTGTATGACACTTGAAATTGGATAATCAGAACAGTTTATATCGAAATATCATGTATCACACCTGTAAACAGCATTTCTAAAATAACAGTTAGTAGGGATCTATAGAAACAATCTTTAATCCATAGAGGTACCAAATTTTAAGATGGCCGACATTTGGCCAATTGTTTACCATATTATCAAGGCCTCATGACTGTATGACACTTGAAATTGGATAATCAGAACAGATTATATCGAAATATCATGTATCACACCTGTAAACAGCATTTCTAAAATAACAGTTAGTAGGGATCTATCGACACAATCTATAATCCATAGAGGTACCAAATTTCAAGATGGCCGACACTTGGCCAAATATTTACCATATTACAAAGGCCTCATGACTGTATGACACTTGAAATTGGATAATCAGAACAGTTTATATCGAAATATCATGTATCACGCCTGTAAATAGCATTTCTAAAATAACAGTTAGTAGGGATCTATAGAAACAATATTTAATCCATAGAGGTACCAAATTTCAACATGGCCGACACTTGGCCAATTGTTTACCATATTACCAAGGCCTCATGACTGTATGACACTTGAAATTGGATAATCAGAACAGTTTATATCGAAATATCATATATCACACCTGTAAACAGCATTTCTAAAATAACAGTTAGTAGGGATCTATAGAAACAATCTTTAATCCATAGAGGTACCAAATTTCAAGATGGCCGAAACTTGGCCAATTGTTTACCATATTACCAAGGCCTCATGACTGTATGACACTTGAAATTGGACTATCAGAACAGTTTATATCAAAACATCATGTATCACACCTATAAACAGCATTTCTAAAATAACAATTAGTACGGATCTATAGAAACAATCTTTAATCCATAGAGGTACCAAATTTCAAGATGGCCGACATTTGGCCAATTGTTTACCATATTACCAAGGCCTCATGACTGTATGACACTTGAAATTGGATAATCAGAACAGTTTATATCGAAATATCATGTATCACACCTGTAAACAGCATTTCTAAAATAACAGTTAGTTGGGATCTATAGAAACAATCTTTAATCCATAGAGGTACCAAATTTCAAGATGGCCGACATTTGGCCAATTGTTTACCATATTACCAAGGCCTCATGACTGTATGACACTTGAAATTGGATAATCAGAACAGTTTATATCGAAATATCATGTATCACGCCTGTAAACAGCATTTCTAAAATAACAGTTAGTAGGGATCTATAGAAACAATCTTTAATCCATAGAGGTACCAAATTTTAAGATGGCCGACATTTGGCCAATTGTTTACCATATTATCAAGGCCTCATGACTGTATGACACTTGAAATTGGATAATCAGAACAGATTATATCGAAATATCATGTATCACACCTGTAAACAGCATTTCTAAAATAACAGTTAGTAGGGATCTATCGACACAATCTTTAATCCATAGAGGTACCAAATTTCAAGATGGCCGACACTTGGCCAAATGTTTACCATATTACAAAGGCCTCATGACTGTATGACACTTGAAATTGGATAATCAGAACAGTTTATATCGAAATATCATGTATCACGCCTGTAAATAGCATTTTTAAAATAACAGTTAGTACGGATCTATAGAAACAATATTTAATCCATAGAGGTACCAAATTTCAACATGGCCGACACTTGGCCAATTGTTTACCATATTACAAAGGCCTCATGACTGTATGACACTTGATATTGGACTATCAGAACATTTTATATCCAAACATCATGTATCACACCTATAAACAGCATTTCTAAAATAACAGTTAGTACGGATCGATATAAACCATCTGTAATCCATAGAGGTACCAACTTTCAAGATGGCCGACATTTGGCCAATTGTTTACCATATTACCAAGGCCTCATGACTGTATGACACTTGAAATTGGATAATCAGAACAGTTTATATCGAAATATCATGTATCACACCTGTAAACAGCATTTCTAAAATAACAGTTAGTATATAGGGATCTATAGAAACAATCTTTAATCCATAGAGGTACCAAATTTCAAGATGGCCGAAACTTGGCCAATTGTTTACCATATTACCAAGGCCTCATGACTGTATGACACTTGAAATTGGACTACTGAACAGTTTATATCAAAACATCATGTATCACACCTATAAACAGCATTTCTAAAATAACAATTAGTACGGATCTATAGAAACAATCTTTAATCCATAGAGGTACCAAATTTCAAGATGGCCGACATTTGACCAATTGTTTACCATATCACCAAGGCCTCATTACTGTATGACACTTGAAATTGGACTATCAGACAGTTATATCGATAAATCATGTATCACACCTGTAAATAGCATTTCTAAAATAACAGTTAGTAGGGATCTATAGAAATAATCTTTAATCCATATAGGTATCACATTTCAAGATGGCCGACATTTGGCCAATTGTTTACCATATTACCAAGGCCTCATGACTGTATGACACTTGAAATTGGACTATCAGAACAGTTTATATCCAAACATCATGTATCACACCTATAAACAGCATTTCTAAAATAACAGTTAGTAGGGATCTATAGAAACAATCTACAATCCATAGAGGTACCAAATTTCAAGATGGCCGACATTTGGCCAGTTGTTTACCATATTACCAAGGCCTCATGACTGTATGACACTTGAAATTGGATAATCAGAACAGTTTATATCGAAATATCATGTATCACACCTGTAAACAGCATTTCTAAAATAACAGTTAGTAGGGATCTATAGAAACAATCTTTAATCCATAGAGGTACCAAATTTCAAGATGGCCGACACTTGGCCAATTGTTTACCATATTACCAAGGCCTCATGACTGTATGACACTTGAAATTGGATAATCAGAAAAGTTTATATCGAAATATCATGTATCACACCTGTAAACAGCATTTCTAAAATAACAGTTAGTACGGATCTATAGAAATAATCTTTAATCCATAGTGGTACCAAATTTCAAGATGGCCGACACTTGGCCAATTGTTTACCATATTACCAAAGCCTCATGACTGTATGACACTTGAAATTGGATAATCAGAACAGTTTATATCGAAATATCATGTATCACACCTGTAAACAGCATTTATGAAATAACAGTTAGTACTGATCTATAGAAACAATCTTTAATCCATAGAGGTACCAAATTTCAAGATGGCCGACATTTGGCCAATTGTTTACCATATTACCAAGGCATCATGACTGTATGACACTTGAAATTGGACTATCAGAACAGTTTATATCCAAACATCATGTATCACACCTATAAACAGCATTTCTAAAATAACAGTTAGTAGGGATCTATAGAAACAATCTTTAATCCATAGAGGTACCAAATTTCAAGATGGCCGACATTTGGCCAATTGTTTACCATATTACCAAGGCCTCATGACTGTATGACACTTGAAATTGGATAATCAGAACAGTTTATATCGAAATATCATGTATCACACCTGTAAACAGCATTTCTAAAATAACAGTTAGTACGGATCTATAGAAACAATCTTTAATCCATAGAGGTACCAAATTTCAAGATGGCCGACACTTGGCCAATTGTTTACCATATTATCAAGGCCTCATGACTGTATGACACTTGAAATTGGATAATCAGAAAAGTTTATATCGAAATATCATGTATCACGCCTGTAAACAGCATTTCTAAAATAACAGTTAGTACGGATCTATAGAAACAATCTTTAATCCATAGAGGTTCCAAATTTCAAGATGGTCGACATTTGGCCAATTGTTTACCATATTACCAAGGCCTCATGACTGTATGACACTTGAAATTGGATAATCAGAACAGTTTATATCGAAATATCATGTATCACACCTGTAAACAGCATTTCTAAAATAACAGTTAGTAGGGATCTATAGAAACAATCTTTAATCCATAGAGGTACCAAATTTCAAGATGCCCGACATTTGGCCAATTGTTTACCATATTACCAAGGCCTCATGACTGTATGACACTTGAAATTGGATAATCAGAACAGTTTATATCGAAATATCATGTATCACGCCTGTAAATAGCATTTCTAAAATAACAGTTAGTAGGGATCTATAGAAACAATCTTTAATCCATAGACGTACCAAATTTCAAGATGGCCGACATTTGGCCAATTGTTTACCATATTACCAAGGCCTCATGACTGTATGACACTTGAAATTGGACAATCAGAACAGTTTATATCGAAATATCATGTATCACACCTGTAAACAGCATTTCTAAAATAACAGTTAGTAGGGATCTATCGACACAATCTTTAATCCATAGAGGTATCACATTTCAAGATGGCCGACATTTGGCCAATTGTTTACCATATTACCAAGGCCTCATGACTGTATGACACTTGAAATTGGACTATCAGAACAGTTTATATCCAAACATCATGTATCACACCTATAAACAGCATTTCTAAAATAACAGTTAGTAGGGATCTATAGAAACAATCTACAATCCATAGAGGTACCAAATTTCAAGATGGCCGACATTTGGCCAGTTGTTTACCATATTACCAAGGCCTCATGACTGTATGACACTTGAAATTGGATAATCAGAACAGTTTATATCGAAATATCATGTATCACACCTGTAAACAGCATTTCTAAAATAACAGTTAGTAGGGATCTATAGAAACAATCTTTAATCCATAGAGGTACCAAATTTCAAGATGGCCGACACTTGGCCAATTGTTTACCATATTACCAAGGCCTCATGACTGTATGACACTTGAAATTGGATAATCAGAAAAGTTTATATCGAAATATCATGTATCACACCTGTAAACAGCATTTCTAAAATAACAGTTAGTACGGATCTATAGAAATAATCTTTAATCCATAGTGGTACCAAATTTCAAGATGGCCGACACTTGGCCAATTGTTTACCATATTACCAAAGCCTCATGACTGTATGACACTTGAAATTGGATAATCAGAACAGTTTATATCGAAATATCATGTATCACACCTGTAAACAGCATTTATGAAATAACAGTTAGTACTGATCTATAGAAACAATCTTTAATCCATAGAGGTACCAAATTTCAAGATGGCCGACATTTGGCCAATTGTTTACCATATTACCAAGGCATCATGACTGTATGACACTTGAAATTGGACTATCAGAACAGTTTATATCCAAACATCATGTATCACACCTATAAACAGCATTTCTAAAATAACAGTTAGTAGGGATCTATAGAAACAATCTTTAATCCATAGAGGTACCAAATTTCAAGATGGCCGACATTTGGCCAATTGTTTACCATATTACCAAGGCCTCATGACTGTATGACACTTGAAATTGGATAATCAGAACAGTTTATATCGAAATATCATGTATCACACCTGTAAACAGCATTTCTAAAATAACAGTTAGTACGGATCTATAGAAACAATCTTTAATCCATAGAGGTACCAAATTTCAAGATGGCCGACACTTGGCCAATTGTTTACCATATTATCAAGGCCTCATGACTGTATGACACTTGAAATTGGATAATCAGAAAAGTTTATATCGAAATATCATGTATCACGCCTGTAAACAGCATTTCTAAAATAACAGTTAGTACGGATCTATAGAAACAATCTTTAATCCATAGAGGTTCCAAATTTCAAGATGGTCGACATTTGGCCAATTGTTTACCATATTACCAAGGCCTCATGACTGTATGACACTTGAAATTGGATAATCAGAACAGTTTATATCGAAATATCATGTATCACACCTGTAAACAGCATTTCTAAAATAACAGTTAGTAGGGATCTATAGAAACAATCTTTAATCCATAGAGGTACCAAATTTCAAGATGGCCGACATTTGGCCAATTGTTTACCATATTACCAAGGCCTCATGACTGTATGACACTTGAAATTGGATAATCAGAACAGTTTATATCGAAATATCATGTATCACGCCTGTAAATAGCATTTCTAAAATAACAGTTAGTAGGGATCTATAGAAACAATCTTTAATCCATAGACGTACCAAATTTCAAGATGGCCGACATTTGGCCAATTGTTTACCATATTACCAAGGCCTCATGACTGTATGACACTTGAAATTGGACAATCAGAACAGTTTATATCGAAATATCATGTATCACACCTGTAAACAGCATTTCTAAAATAACAGTTAGTAGGGATCTATCGACACAATCTTTAATCCATAGAGGTACCAAATTTCAAGATGGCCGACACTTGGCCAATTGTTTACCATATCACCAAGGCCTCATGAGTGTATGACACTTGAAATTGGACTATCAGACAGTTATATCGATAAATCATGTATCACACCTGTAAACAGCATTTCTAAAATAACAGTTAGTACGGATCTATAGAAATAATCTTTAATCCATAGAGGTACCAAATTTCAAGATGGCCGACATTTCGCCAATTTTTTACCATATTACCAAGGCCTCATGGCTGTATGACACTTGAAATTGGATAATCAGAACAGTTTATATCGAAATTTCATGTTTCACACCTGTAAACAGCATTTCTCAAATAACAGTTAGTAGGGATCTATAGAAACAATCTTTAATCCATAGAGGTACCAAATTTCAAGATGGCCGACATTTCGCCAATTGTATACCATATTACCAAGGCCTCATGACTGTATGACACTTGAAATTGGATAATCAGAACAGTTTATATCGAAATATCATGCATCACGCCTGTAAACAGCATTTCTAAAATAACAGTTAGTAGGGATCTTTAGAAACAATCTTTAATCCAAAGAGGTACCAAATTTCAAGATGGCCGACATTTGGCCAATTGTTTACCATATTACCAAGGCCTCATGACTGTATGACACTTGAAATTGGATAATCAGAACAGTTTATATCGAAATATCATGTATCACGCCTGTAAATAGCATTTCTAAAATAACAGTTAGTAGGGATCTATAGAAACAATCTTTAATCCATAGAGGTACCAAATTTCAAGATGGCCGACATTTGGCCAATTGTTTACCATATTATCAAGGCCTCATGACTGTATGACACTTGAAATTGGACTATCAGAACATTTTATATCCAAACATCATGTATCACACCTTTAAACAGCATTTTCAAAATAACAGTTAGTTCGGATCTATAGAAATAATCTTTAATCCATAGAGGTACCAAATTTCAAGATGGCCGACATTTGGCCAATTGTTTACCATATTACCAAGGCCTCATGACTGTATCACACTTGAAATTGGACTATCAGAACAGTTTATATAAAAACATCATATATCACACCTATAAACAGCATTTCTAAAATAACAATTAGTACGGATCTATAGAAACAATCTTTAATCCATAGAGGTACCAAATTTCAAGATGGCCGACATTTGACCAACTGTTTACCATATCACCAAGGCCTCATGAGTGTATGACACTTGAAATTGGACTATCAGACAGTTATATCGATAAATCATGTATCACAGCTGTAAACAGCATTTCTAAAATAACAGTTAGTCCGGATCTATAGAAATAATCTTTAATCCATAGAGGTACCAAATTTCAAGATGGCCGACATTTGGCCAATTTTTTACCATATTACCAAGGCCTCATGACTGTATGACACTTGAAATTGGATAATAAGAACAGTTTATATCGAAATTTCATGTATCACACCTGTAAACAGCATTTCTCAAATAACAGTTAGTAGGGATCTATAGAAACAATCTTTAATCCATAGAGGTACCAAATTTCAAGATGGCCGACATTTCGCCAATTGTTTACCATATTACCAAGGCCTCATGACTGTATGACACTTGAAATTGGATAATCAGAACAGTTTATATCGAAATATCATGTATCACACCTGTAAATAGCATTTCTAAAATAACAGTTAGTCGGGATCTTTAGAAACAATCTTTAATCCATAGAGGTACCAAATTTCAAGATGGATGACATTTGGCCAATTGTTTACCATATTACCAAGGCCTCATGACTGTATGACACTTGAAATTGGATAATCAGAACATTTTATATCCAAACATCATGTATCACACCTGTAAACAGCATTTCCAAAATAACAGTTAGTACGGATCTATAGAAATAATCTTTAATCCATAGAGGTACCAAATTTCAAGATGGCCGACATTTGGCCAATTTTTTACCATATTACCAAGGCCTCATGGCTGTATGACACTTGAAATTTTATAATCATAACAGTTTATATCGAAATATCATGTATCACGCCTGTAAATAGCATTTCTAAAATAACAGTTAGTAGGGATCTATAGAAACAATCTTTAATCCATAGACGTACCAAATTTCAAGATGGCCGACATTTGGCCAATTGTTTACCATATTACCAAGGCCTCATGACTGTATGACACTTGAAATTGGACAATCAGAACAGTTTATATCGAAATATCATGTATCACACCTGTAAACAGCATTTCTAAAATAACAGTTAGTAGGGATCTATCGACACAATCTTTAATCCATAGAGGTACCAAATTTCAAGATGGCCGACACTTGGCCAATTGTTTACCATATCACCAAGGCCTCATGAGTGTATGACACTTGAAATTGGACTATCAGACAGTTATATCGATAAATCATGTATCACACCTGTAAACAGCATTTCTAAAATAACAGTTAGTACGGATCTATAGAAACAATCTTTAATCCATAGAGGTACCAAATTTCAAGATGGCCGACATTTGGCCAATTGTTTACCATATTATCAAGGCCTCATGACTGTATGACACTTGAAATTGGATAATCAGAACAGTTTATATCGAAATATCATGTATCACGCCTGTAAATAGCATTTCTAAAATAACAGTTAGTAGGGATCTATAGAAACAATCTTTAATCCATAGAGGTACCAAATTTCAAGATGGCCGACATTTCGCCAATTGTATACCATATTACCAAGGCCTCATGACTGTATGACACTTGAAATTGGATAATCAGAACAGTTTATATCGAAATATCATGCATCACGCCTGTAAACAGCATTTCTAAAATAACAGTTAGTAGGGATCTTTAGAAACAATCTTTAATCCATAGAGGTACCAAATTTCAAGATGGCCGACATTTGGCCAATTGTTTACCATATTACCAAGGCCTCATGACTGTATGACACTTGAAATTGGATAATCAGAACAGTTTATATCGAAATATCATGTATCACGCCTGTAAATAGCATTTCTAAAATAACAGTTAGTAGGGATCTATAGAAACAATCTTTAATCCATAGAGGTACCAAATTTCAAGATGGCCGACATTTGGCCAATTGTTTACCATATTATCAAGGCCTCATGACTGTATGACACTTGAAATTGGACTATCAGAACATTTTATATCCAAACATCATGTATCACACCTTTAAACAGCATTTTCAAAATAACAGTTAGTTCGGATCTATAGAAATAATCTTTAATCCATAGAGGTACCAAATTTCAAGATGGCCGACATTTGGCCAATTGTTTACCATATTACCAAGGCCTCATGACTGTATCACACTTGAAATTGGACTATCAGAACAGTTTATATAAAAACATCATATATCACACCTATAAACAGCATTTCTAAAATAACAATTAGTACGGATCTATAGAAACAATCTTTAATCCATAGAGGTACCAAATTTCAAGATGGCCGACATTTGACCAACTGTTTACCATATCACCAAGGCCTCATGAGTGTATGACACTTGAAATTGGACTATCAGACAGTTATATCGATAAATCATGTATCACAGCTGTAAACAGCATTTCTAAAATAACAGTTAGTCCGGATCTATAGAAATAATCTTTAATCCATAGAGGTACCAAATTTCAAGATGGCCGACATTTGGCCAATTTTTTACCATATTACCAAGGCCTCATGACTGTATGACACTTGAAATTGGATAATAAGAACAGTTTATATCGAAATTTCATGTATCACACCTGTAAACAGCATTTCTCAAATAACAGTTAGTAGGGATCTATAGAAACAATCTTTAATCCATAGAGGTACCAAATTTCAAGATGGCCGACATTTGGCCAATTGTTTACCATATTACCAAGGCCTCATGACTGTATGACACTTATATTTGGATAATCAGAACAGTTTATATCGAAATATCATGTATCACACCTGTAAACAGCATTTCTAAAATAACAGTTAGTCGGGATCTTTAGAAACAATCTTTAATCCATAGAGGTACCAAATTTCAAGATGGATGACATTTGGCCAATTGTTTACCATATTACCAAGGCCTCATGACTGTATGACACTTGAAATTGGATAATCAGAACATTTTATATCCAAACATCATATATCACACCTATAAACAGCATTTCTAAAATAACAATTAGTACGGATCTATAGAAACAATCTTTAATCCATAGAGGTACCAAATTTCAAGATGGCCGACATTTGACCAACTGTTTACCATATCACCAAGGCCTCATGAGTGTATGACACTTGAAATTGGACTATCAGACAGTTATATCGATAAATCATGTATCACAGCTGTAAACAGCATTTCTAAAATAACAGTTAGTCCGGATCTATAGAAATAATCTTTAATCCATAGAGGTACCAAATTTCAAGATGGCCGACATTTGGCCAATTTTTTACCATATTACCAAGGCCTCATGACTGTATGACACTTGAAATTGGATAATAAGAACAGTTTATATCGAAATTTCATGTATCACACCTGTAAACAGCATTTCTCAAATAACAGTTAGTAGGGATCTATAGAAACAATCTTTAATCCATAGAGGTACCAAATTTCAAGATGGCCGACATTTGGCCAATTGTTTACCATATTACCAAGGCCTCATGACTGTATGACACTTGAAATTGGATAATCAGAACAGTTTATATCGAAATATCATGTATCACACCTGTAAACAGCATTTCTAAAATAACAGTTAGTCGGGATCTTTAGAAACAATCTTTAATCCATAGAGGTACCAAATTTCAAGATGGATGACATTTGGCCAATTGTTTACCATATTACCAAGGCCTCATGACTGTATGACACTTGAAATTGGATAATCAGAACATTTTATATCCAAACATCATGTATCACACCTGTAAACAGCATTTCCAAAATAACAGTTAGTACGGATCTATAGAAATAATCTTTAATCCATAGAGGTACCAAATTTCAAGATGGCCGACATTTGGCCAATTTTTTACCATATTACCAAGGCCTCATGGCTGTATGACACTTGAAATTTTATAATCATAACAGTTTATATCGAAATATCATGTATCACACCTGTAAACAGCATTTCTAAAATAACAGTTAGTAGGGATCTATAGAAACAATATTTAATCCATAGAGGTACCAAATTTCAAGATGGCCGACATTTGGCCAATTGTTTACCATATTACCAAGGCCTCATGACTGTATGACACTTGAAATTGGATAATCAGAACAGTTTATATCGAAATATCATGTATCACACCTGTAAAGAGCATTTCTAAAATAACAGTTAGTAGGGATCTATAGAAACAATCTTTAATCCATAGAGGTACCAAATTTCAAGATGGCCGACATTTGGCCAATTGTTTACCATATTACCAAGGCCTCATGACTGTATGACACTTGAAATTGGATAATCAGAACAGTTTATATCGAAATATCATGTATCACACCTGTAAACAGCATTTCTAAAATAACAGTTAGTAGGGATCTATAGAAACAATCTTTAATCCATAGAGGTACCAAATTTCAAGATGACCGACATTTGGCCAATTGTTTACCATATTACCAAGGCCTCATGACTGTATGACACTTGAAATTGGATAATCACAAAAGTTAATATCGAAATATCATGTATCACACCTGTAAATAGCATTTCTAAAATAACATTTAGTAGGGATCTATAGAAACAATCTTTAATCCATAGAGGTACCAAATTTCAAGATGGCCGACACTTGGCCAATTGTTTACCATATTACCAAGGCCTCATGACTGTATGACACTTGAAATTGGATAATCAGAAAAGTTTATATCGAAATATCATGTATCACACCTGTAAACAGCATTTCTAAAATAACAGTTAGTACGGATCTATAGAAACAATCTTTAATCCATAGAGGTACCAAATTTCAAGATGGCCGACATTTCGCCAATTGTTTACCATATTACCAAGGAATCGTGACTGTAGGACACTTGAAATTGGATAATCAGAACAGTTTATGTCGAAATATCATGTATCACACCTGTAAACAGCATTTCTAAAATAACAGTTAGTACGGATCTATAGAAACAATCTTTAATCCATAGAGGTACCAAATTTCAAGATGGCCGACATTTCGCCAATTGTTTACCATATTACCAAGGCCTAATGACTGTATGACACTTGAAATTGGATAATCAGAACAGTTTATATCGAAATATCATGTATCACACCTGTAAACAGCATTTCTAAAATAACAGTTAGTACGGATCTATAGAAACAATCTTTAATCCATAGAGGTACCAAATTTCAAGATGGCCGACATTTGGCCAATTGTTTACCATATTACCAAGGCCTCATGACTGTATGACACTTGAAATTGGATAATCAGAACAGTTTATATCGAAATATCATGTATCACATCTGTAAATAGCATTTCTAAAATAACAGTTAGTAGGGATCTATAGAAACAATCTTTAATCCATATAGGTACCAAATTTCAAGATGGCCGACATTTGGCCAATTGTTTACCATATTACCAAGGCCTCGTGACTGTATGACACTTGAAATTGGATAATCAGAACAGTTTATATCGAAATATCATTTATCATATATCTATCAATGATATGGGCTGTTTTGCATATGTGATAGAGGTCAGAACACCGCACCCATATCGCTGCCCGGTCCGCAAATCCATATCAGCCATATCAGCCCGGTCCGCAAATCCATATCAATATCAGCCCGGGTGACGTAAGGTCAGAGTGATCTCCCTTTGCTTACATGCGTGAACACAGTAAAGTCACAAGCGAAGCAGTGTCAGAGTAACTAGTTCATTTGAATCCTTTCAGAGTATCCTCCAAAACAAGGATGTTGTTGACGCTTTTAATTTATTAAATAAAATATACTTTTAATTTGAATAGGAGGCACGACTCACATAATTTTAAAAGAAAATGTACCCCCAAAGTATAAATTTTCGCATAACAACAAGTTATTATAATTTCTGTAAATATTTTGTCATGTTTTAGAAAAAAAGTATGATATATGATAAAAAGGTTACAACATGTAATTGTTCATACCATACCCCATATCAGACCCTCGACCCATATCAGCCCTCTGGCCTGCGGCCCTCGGGCTGATATGGGGGTCTCGGGCTGATATGGGGTATGGTATGAAAAATTACATGTTATAACCTCTAAGTATCACACCTGTAAACAGCATTTCTAAAATAACAGTTAGTAGGGATCTATAGAAACAATCTTTAATCCATAGAGGTACCAAATTTCAAGATGGCCGACATTTGGCCAATTGTTTACCATATTACCAAGGCCTCGTGACTGTATGACACTTGAAATTGGATAATCAGAACAGTTTATATCGAAATATCATGTATCACATCTGTAAATAGCATTTCTAAAATAACAGTTAGTAGGGATCTATAGAGACAATCTTTAATCCATAAAGGTACCAAATTTCAAGATGGCCGACATTTGGCCAATTGTTTACCATATTACCAAGGCCTCGTGACTGTATGACACTTGAAATTGGATAATCAGAACAGTTTATATCGAAATATCATGTATCACACCTGTAAACAGCATTTCTAAAATAACAGTTAGTACGGATCTATAGAAACAATCTTTAATCCATAGAGGTACCAAATTTCAACATGGTCGACATTTGGCCAATTGTTTACCATATTACCAAGGCCTCATGACTGTATGACACTTGAAATTGGATAATCAGAACAGTTTATATCGAAATATCATGTATCACATCTGTAAATAGCATTTCTAAAATAACAGTTAGTAGGGATCTATAGAAACAATCTTTAATCCATATAGGTACCAAATTTCAAGATGGCCGACATTTGGCCAATTGTTTACCATATTACCAAGGCCTCGTGACTGTATGACACTTGAAATTGGATAATCAGAACAGTTTATATCGAAATATCATGTATCACACCTGTAAACAGCATTTCTAAAATAACAGTTAGTAGGGATCTATAGAAACAATCTTTAATCCATAGAGGTACCAAATTTCAAGATGGCCGACATTTGGCCAATTTTTTACCATATTACCAAGGCCTCATGACTGTATGACACTTGAAATTGGATAATCAGAACAGTTTATATCGAAATATCATGTATCACACCTGTAAACAGCATTTCTAAAATAACAGTTAGTAGGGATCTATAGAAACAATCTTTAATCCATAGAGGTACCAAATTTCAAGATGGCCGACATTTGGCCAATTTTTTACCATATTACCAAGGCCTCATGACTGTATGACACTTGAAATTGGATAATCAGAACAGTTTATATCGAAATATCATGTATCACACCTGTAAACAGCATTTCTAAAATAACAGTTAGTAGGGATCTATAGAAACAATCTTTAATCCATAGAGGTACCAAATTTCAAGATGGCCGACATTTGGCCAATTGTTTACCATATTACCAAGGCCTCATGACTGTATGACACTTGAAATTGGACAATCAGAACAGTTTATATCGAAATATCATGTATCACACCTGTAAACAGCATTTCTAAAATAACAGTTAGTAGGGATCTATCGACACAATCTTTAATCCATAGAGGTACCAAATTTCAAGATGGCCGACACTTGGCCAATTGTTTACCATATCACCAAGGCCTCATGAGTGTATGACACTTGAAATTGGACTATCAGACAGTTATATCGATAAATCATGTATCACACCTGTAAACAGCATTTCTAAAATAACAGTTAGTACGGATCTATAGAAACAATCTTTAATCCATAGAGGTACCAAATTTCAAGATGGCCGAAACTTGGCCAATTGTTTACCATATTACCAAGGCCTCATGACTGTATGACACTTGAAATTGGACTATCAGAACAGTTTATATCAAAACATCATGTATCACACCTATAAACAGCATTTCTAAAATAACAATTAGTACGGATCTATAGAAACAATCTTTAATCCATAGAGGTACCAAATTTCAAGATGGCCGACATTTGGCCAATTGTTTACCATATTACCAAGGCCTCATGACTGTATGACACTTGAAATTGGATAATCAGAACAGTTTATATCGAAATATCATGTATCACACCTGTAAACAGCATTTCTAAAATAACAGTTAGTAGGGATCTATCGACACAATCTTTAATCCATAGAGGTACCAAATTTCAAGATGGCCGACACTTGGCCAATTGTTTACCATATCACCAAGGCCCCATGAGTGTATGACACTTGAAATTGGACTATCAGACAGTTATATCGATAAATCATGTATCACACCTGTAAACAGCATTTCTAAAATAACAGTTAGTACGGATCTATAGAAATAATCTTTAATCCATAGAGGTACCAAATTTCAAGAGGGCCGACATTTGGCCAATTTTTTACCATATTACCAAGGCCTCATGGCTGTATGACACTTGAAATTGGATAATCAGAACAGTTTATATCGAAATTTCATGTTTCACACCTGTAAACAGCATTTCTCAAATAACAGTTAGTAGGGATCTATAGAAACAATCTTTAATCCATAGAGGTACCAAAGTTCAAGATGGCCGACATTTGGCCAATTGTATACCATATTACCAAGGCCTCATGACTGTATGACACTTGAAATTGGATAATCAGAACAGTTTATATCGAAATATCATGTATCACACCTGTAAACAGCATTTCTAAAATAACAGTTAGTAGGGATCTTTAGAAACAATCTTTAATCCATAGAGGTACCAAATTTCAAGATGGCCGACATTTGGCCAATTGTTTACCATATTACCAAGGCCTCATGACTGTATGACACTTGAAATTGGACTATCAGAACAGTTTATATAAAAACATCATGTATCACACCTATAAACAGCATTTCTAAAATAACAATTAGTACGGATCTATAGAAACTATCTTTAATCCATAGAGGTACCAAATTTCAAGATGGCCGACATTTGGCCAATTGTTTACCATATTACCAAGGCCTCATGGCTGTATGACACTTGAAATTGGATAATCAGAACAGTTTATATCGAAATATCATGTATCACACCTGTAAACAGCATTTCTAAAATAACAGTTAGTAGGGATCTATAGAAACAATATTTAATCCATAGAGGTACCAAATTTCAAGATGGCCGACATTTGGCCAATTGTTTACCATATTACCAGGGCCTCATGACTGTATGACACTTGAAATTGGATAATCAGAACAGTTTATATCGAAATATCATGTATCACACCTGTAAACAGCATTTCTAAAATAACAGTTAGTAGGGATCTATAGAAACAATCTTTAATCCATAGAGGTACCAAATTTCAAGATGACCGACATTTGGCCAATTGTTTACCATATTACCAAGGCCTCATGACTGTATGACACTTGAAATTGGATAATCACAAAAGTTAATATCGAAATATCATGTATCACACCTGTAAATAGCATTTCTAAAATAACAGTTAGTAGGGATCTATAGAAACAATCTTTAATCCATAGAGGTACCAAATTTCAAGATGGCCGACACTTGGCCAATTGTTTACCATATTACCAAGGCCTCATGACTGTATGACACTTGAAATTGGATAATCAGAACAGTTTATATCGAAATATCATGTATCACACCTGTAAACAGCATTTCTAAAATAACAGTTAGTACGGATCTATCGACACAATCTTTAATCCATAGAGGTACCAAATTTCAAGATGGCCGACACTTGGCCAATTGTTTACCATATCACCAAGGCCCCATGAGTGTATGACACTTGAAATTGGACTATCAGACAGTTATATCGATAAATCATGTATCACACCTGTAAACAGCATTTCTAAAATAACAGTTAGTACGGATCTATAGAAATAATCTTTAATCCATAGAGGTACCAAATTTCAAGAGGGCCGACATTTGGCCAATTTTTTACCATATTACCAAGGCCTCATGGCTGTATGACACTTGAAATTGGATAATCAGAACAGTTTATATCGAAATTTCATGTTTCACACCTGTAAACAGCATTTCTCAAATAACAGTTAGTAGGGATCTATAGAAACAATCTTTAATCCATAGAGGTACCAAAGTTCAAGATGGCCGACATTTGGCCAATTGTATACCATATTACCAAGGCCTCATGACTGTATGACACTTGAAATTGGATAATCAGAACAGTTTATATCGAAATATCATGTATCACACCTGTAAACAGCATTTCTAAAATAACAGTTAGTAGGGATCTTTAGAAACAATCTTTAATCCATAGAGGTACCAAATTTCAAGATGGCCGACATTTGGCCAATTGTTTACCATATTACCAAGGCCTCATGACTGTATGACACTTGAAATTGGACTATCAGAACAGTTTATATAAAAACATCATGTATCACACCTATAAACAGCATTTCTAAAATAACAATTAGTACGGATCTATAGAAACAATCTTTAATCCATAGAGGTACCAAATTTCAAGATGGCCGACATTTGGCCAATTGTTTACCATATTACCAAGGCCTCATGGCTGTATGACACTTGAAATTGGATAATCAGAACAGTTTATATCGAAATATCATGTATCACACCTGTAAACAGCATTTCTAAAATAACAGTTAGTAGGGATCTATAGAAACAATATTTAATCCATAGAGGTACCAAATTTCAAGATGGCCGACATTTGGCCAATTGTTTACCATATTACCAAGGCCTCATGACTGTATGACACTTGAAATTGGATAATCAGAACAGTTTATATCGAAATATCATGTATCACACCTGTAAACAGCATTTCTAAAATAACAGTTAGTAGGGATCTATAGAAACAATCTTTAATCCATAGAGGTACCAAATTTCAAGATGACCGACATTTGGCCAATTGTTTACCATATTACCAAGGCCTCATGACTGTATGACACTTGAAATTGGATAATCACAAAAGTTAATATCGAAATATCATGTATCACACCTGTAAATAGCATTTCTAAAATAACAGTTAGTAGGGATCTATAGAAACAATCTTTAATCCATAGAGGTACCAAATTTCAAGATGGCCGACACTTGGCCAATTGTTTACCATATTACCAAGGCCTCATGACTGTATGACACTTGAAATTGGATAATCAGAACAGTTTATATCGAAATATCATGTATCACACCTGTAAACAGCATTTCTAAAATAACAGTTAGTACGGATCTATAGAAACAATCTTTAATCCATAGAGGTACCAAATTTCAAGATGGCCGACATTTCGCCAATTGTTTACCATATTACCAAGGCCTCGTGACTGTAGGACACTTGAAATTGGATAATCAGAACAGTTTATATCGAAATATCATGTATCACACCTGTAAACAGCATTTCTAAAATAACAGTTAGTACGGATCTATAGAAACAATCTTTAATCCATAGAGGTACCAAATTTTAAGATGGCCGACATTTGGCCAATTGTTTACCATATTACCAAGGCCTCATGACTGTATGACACTTGAAATTGGATAATCAGAACAGTTTATATCGAAATATCATGTATCACATCTGTAAATAGCATTTCTAAAATAACAGTTAGTAGGGATCTATAGAAATAATCTTTAATCCATATAGGTACCAAATTTCAAGATGGCCGACATTTGGCCAATTGTTTACCATATTACCAAGGCCTCGTGACTGTATGACACTTGAAATTGGATAATCAGAACAGTTTATATCGAAATATCATGTATCACACCTGTAAACAGCATTTCTAAAATAACAGTTAGTAGGGATCTATAGAAACAATCTTTAATCCATAGAGGTACCAAATTTCAAGATGGCCGACATTTGGCCAATTTTTTACCATATTACCAAGGCCTCATGACTGTATGACACTTGAAATTGGATAATCAGAACAGTTTATATCGAAATATCATGTATCACACCTGTAAACAGCATTTCTAAAATAACAGTTAGTAGGGATCTATAGAAACAATCTTTAATCCATAGAGGTACCAAATTTCAAGATGGCCGACATTTGGCCAATTGTTTACCATATTACCAAGGCCTCATGCCTGTATGACACTTGAAATTGGATAATCAGAATAGTTCATATCGAAATATCATGTATCACACCTGTAAATAGCATTTCTAAAATAACAGTTAGTAGGGATCTATAGAAATAATCTTTGATCCATATAGGTACCACATTTCAAGATGGCCGACATTTGGCCAATTGTTTACCATATTACCAAGGCCTCATGACTGTATGACACTTGAAATTGGATAATCAGAAAAGTTTATATCGAAATATCATGTATCACACCTGTAAACAGCATTTCTAAAATAACAGTTAGTAGGGATCTATAGAAACAATATTTAATCAATAGAGGTACCAAATTTCAAGATGGCCGACACTTGGCCAATTGTTTACCATATTACCAAGGCCTCATGACTGTATGACACTTGAAATTTGATAATCAGAACAGTTTATATCGAAATATCATGTATCACACCTGTAAACAGCATTTCTAAAATAACAGTTAGTAGGGATCTTTAGAAACAATCTTTAATCCATAGAGGTACCAAATTTCAAGATGGCCGACATTTGGCCAATTGTTTACCATATTACCAAGACCTCATGACTGTATGACACTTGAAATTGGATAATCAGAACAGTTTATATCGAAATATCATGTATCACACCTGTAAACAGCATTTCTAAAATAACAGTTAGTACGGATCTATAGAAACAATCTTTAATCCATAGAGGTACCAACTTTCAAGATGGCCCACACTTGGCCTATTTTTTACCATAATACCAAGGCCTCATGACTGTATGACACTTGAAATTGGACTATCAGAACAGTTTATATCCAAACATCATGTATCACACCTATAAACAGCATTTCTAAAATAACAGTTAGTACGGATCTATAGAAACAATCTTTAATCCATAGAGGTACCAAATTTCAAGATGGCCGACATTTGGCCAATTGTTTACCATATTACCAAGGCCTCATGACTGTATGACACTTGAAATTGGATAATCAGAACAGTTTATATCGAAATATCATGTATCACACCTGTAAACAGCATTTCTAAAATAACAGTTAGTAGGGATCTATAGAAACAATCTTTAATCCAAAGAGGTACCAAATTTCAAGATGGCCGACACTTGGCCAATTGTTTACCATATTACCAAGGCCTCATGACTGTATGACACTTGAAATTGGACTATCAGAACAGTTTATATCCAAACATCATGTATCACACCTATAAACAGCATTTCTAAAATAACATTTAGTACGGATCTATAGAAACAGTCTTTAATCCATAGAGGTTCCAAATTCCAAGACGGCCGACATTTGGCCAATTGTTTACCATATTACAAAGGCCTCATGACTGTATGACACTTGAAATTGGATAATCAGAACATTTTATATCGAAATATCATGTATCACACCTGTAAACAGCATTTCTAAATGTAAAATGTCTGGAGACATGTTGTTTTCAGAATTTGTTAACACAAATCTATAAGCAAACTTATGCATTAATGAATATACATTTTCACAAATAAAACTTGTGAGGAGATTTAGTTGATTAGCAACGGCTCGCCGATATACTGCCAAAGTCAGAGTTCTGTCAGCGAACTGAAAGTTGTGGTACTCAGTGCGAAAGGTGTCCATTCTTCTAACCATGTCTTACACAAGTTGGATTTCGAATTTTGAAGGAAAAAAACACAATCGCAGGGATATCACATTGCTTTTTACAACTCGTTTGCCAGTAAACTATAATGGTAAAGTCACTGTGAAACAATATGGCATCTCATCTTTGGAATTCATCTTTTTATATAATGCTGTTGATCTTAAGTTGGAGATAATAGCACGTTATTGGCAGACTGTTCATTTGTCAGTTTGGATGTTCTACAATGATTACATGTATAAATCCCATTGCTTTATGAATGTTATTCTCCTGCGGACATATCTAACTACATTAAATTGTGCTCACTCCATCAATACATTTTATTAATCAGCACCTTAATTCAATCAATGTTTCCCTTTATTAAAAACGTTTTTTATTTATTGTTTTAAGTATTTGTATCAATACAGTTACATAAGATTTCTCACGGAGCACACGTGTTTATAAGACATGTACGAGGTTATCTCCCTTTAGCTAGTTTGTGAATGATGGCAAGTATCTACATTCGGAACACCTCGGTACTCTTCGTTGATGTCGACTAGTTACGCAGCGCAAAACACTCCAAGAACTGGAATGAGTTAAATGAAAGAGTTACCTCCCTTAAGCTATGTCTGTGAATTATGTCTGTTATGGGATATTTAGCATTGACACTGATACATTTAGTATAAGCTGATATCCTTATAAAACAGTGATTCCATGGAGCAGTACAAATGTAACGCTTTCTCCTGTTATTAATAAATAAGTCTGTCGGTTTTCAATTTTTGTTTTAACTTGGTCATAGTGATTTAATAGTAAATATAGTCATTTATATAGTCTCGACAAAGACGATGATCAACGATGATAACTATGTTAAGATATGTATTTCTTATCAGAACAATCAGGTGCAATGGTTTCTTGACAAACAACTTCTCTATTCTGAGAATACAACGTTTCAATGTATATTATTGTATAGTTCAAGAATTGATGTGACAAAATACAACGTATAGCTTTATCTTCTTACCATCACATTCTGTCACCTTCAAACTTGAAATCGTGCTCTCAAACTAAAAAAAAAGTAGTTTATCAAGAAACAATTGTTCGTGTTTAGCCTATGTCCTATAGCCTAATAATAGTAGTAGCAGAGAGGCAGTGAATATAAAAGTAGTTGAACTCCCGCTTGTTTGATATTCAAGTTAAAACTTGGTCATGGCTCGAGGATTACCCAATAAATATAACTCTAGAAAGATAATCGCCCTTCCCTGTGAGTCAGTGTCTTAATTAGTTGCAAAGGACCAAGAAATGAGCGTGGTTCATTTGACGGATGGGTGACCCATTTCAATGCTGGGTAATCTCAAAGTTTGAAGGGATGAGTCCTTCCCTAGACTGAGACTTCAGTTGATAGATTCGTGGTTCACGTGGTTCTGTCCATCGTAGTGACAGGTACAGAGAGGAGGTGGGAATGAATGGGGGGGGGGGGGGGGGGGGGGGGAGTGGTGGTCATTTAGGGTTCATCAA